>JAXRJS010000030.1:0-300000 GCA_037127375.1 Dione juno
AGCTTTTCAACTTAGCTTTTAAAAGTTGTCGTATATTTATGTGTTTCACGCGTTTTCTTTGGTACAGTAAACAATTTTTCGTATGGTATGATAAAAAAAATATATTATTTCCGCATGCCAAAAGCACATTACTTTTCTTTAGTTCTCTATAGGAAAATTTTTCATGAATATTGGCCAGAAGTTTCTATATATTTATATCTTTCTATTATTGAGTATATCACCTGTGAGTAACATTCACCTTCACTTTTCCATGACATTTATCTATTAAATAAAGTAATTTCAATCAAAATCACACCACCACATCATACTTTGTAAAAGAAAAAGTGCGAGTCTAACATTTCAAAACTTCGATAACAATATAAGCGGTGCTTGCCTACGCTCGCCCTCATTTCTACTTAACAGGCACATAAAACTACACACATATGTATGTATGTATGTATGTATGTATGTATGTATGTATGTATGTATGTATGTATGTATGTATGAAGCTTATTACCCGTTTTTGTCATACACTTTATTATTCTCCTTTGATATTTACCTCTTTTAGCTTTTTCTGCGCGTGGAATAATGTGACAGAGTAACTATAGTTGGGACGGGACTAGAGACCATTTGGGAGTCCGTTTCTACACAGTTATACAGATTTGGGATAGAACTGTTCTAGCTCTATCCTGATGACTTGAATGTGAGATGACACTAATAAGTCGTCGCGGTCGCAAGGGGAGTTCTTGACTCATTGCAAACGCATCCACAATATGGGACTAGAGACCACTGTTCCTTTCTTTCCTTGATAGAATGTGATTTTTTTTTAATAATATACTGTTTTTACTGCCTAATTATTAATAATAAAAGAAAGCTTAAAATATATTAATAATATGTTGTTTTTTATGTAAGTCTCACAAAACTTTCATTTAATATGAATACTATGGCATTAACTTTGAGAAGCTAGAAGTGAGTTAGAGTCCCTTTTGAGACGTTCATATAAATCTTTTATCTATTTGTACTAATGTTTTGAAGCTGAATATTATATGTTTGCTTAAATGCACTAATCTCAGCAACTATTACTTTGAAATATTTTTTTTGTGTTTATATAGTTACGTTATCACCTTAATCGTGTCAATTTACATACAATATGTCAATTATTCCGATTCGATAAGGCAGCCGAGTCCGCATTTAAAGGCTAGTGCATCTTTAAAACGAATACTTTAAAGTGAATTCAGTTTCTATCAAGTGGTAACTCCTCGGAGAATATTTCAAGATATTGGTGCACATAGTGGTTGATTGAAGAGGCGTTACGAGTTCTTGATCACTTGAATAAAAGATACAACTGTATTGTGCGGCTGTATGTAGAATATATATATATATATATATATATATATATATATATATATATATTTTTTTGTTATTATTATGACATCGAAATAAAGTGTTTAATTGTAGAGGAGATGGTTGTGGATTTGTTTCTAGTTTCCAAATTAATGTAGTAAAATTATTTTCATTTCATTTTTCTCGCTCTGGTAAAAAGACAAAAGCGTTGTGCTTATGAAAAAAGTTATGCCACTCTATATGCATATGTCGAGTTCAGGTGGAGAGCATAGTGAAGTTTTTCTCTGCTGCTCGATAAAACGTGCAGCTATAAAAAGAAGATGGAAGTACATACAGCCTTAGCGTTATTCTGATCTATCTACCCTGTTCGATACTAGAAATACATGGGCTAATATAAATGCACTGTTTATTTGTTTTTTTTTTAATCTCCTTCATATTTACTATTTTTGAAGCACACCACGCCTGAAAGGAGATTAACCGCTACAAATAATATTTCATTCTTAAACTCCTCCCATAAAGGCACATTGCACAATAAATTCTAAGCGATACTATGAAATATTTTCCGCCGTCCGCCGCATTGCTTTGTTATTGCCCATAAAATGGCGTCAGATACGCTCAGATACACGCTGTAGTAAACGTGGAGGTAACCAAAAGACGATCATGATTCTTCAATAAAATATGAAGTTAGAGTTACATATTTTGTTTATTTGTTGTTTATTGTTCGCTTTTCGCCTTTCGGGAAATCGCACACTGAGTGGCGGAACTCAACGCCGAAACGACGGTCCGATATTTATATACAGAAGTATAATTCAAATTTATGTTAAGAAAGTATTATCTTATATCGATTTCAAATGATATATGTATATCTATATAAATTGTTATATATGTAAGTATGTTTAGTATATATATTATACTTTTTGCACCTTTCTGCATTTGTGCTACTGATTCCATATGAATATTAATCATAATCGTTGCCTGGAAGAGATCGCTTTCAGCGATAAGGCCGCAATTGCACATAATATACACATATAATTCTGTTTGTGAAATGTTATATATATTTTTTTTTGTGCAATAAAGCACACATACACGTTCCTCTCAACATAAAAAAAATGTGGAAACAAAGCTGTGCCGCTCTTTTCAATAAAATATAAACGTTCCCCTTGGTGTGTTTGCAACTATATTATGTCTATTCGCTTATCCAAAGTGCTTTCATAAGTCATTCATTTTAGAGAGGGAAATTACACGTCACGAGCAAGCTTTAATCTTTATGCAAAATATAATAACTTCTTTGTAACCTAATCTGTTTCGGCTTTGGGTGTAAAAAAAATACAAATTAAATTATGGGGATAGAATAAATTTTTTTTATGTTACCCAATTTATTTTCTTGCCAAAGAAAACAATACTGTAATGTACTATATAAAGTTTAATTTGTGGAATATTAATTCGAGTTATGTTTAATTTTTATACGTCTGATATTATAATAAAGCTGAAGAGTGCCTTTGTTTGTTTTAACGTGCAAATTTCTGGGAAAATTTGAAATTATTTTTGTATATGAAAACCTTATTAACAAAGACGATTTTAGGCTGTCTAACATTATACTAAAGTACATGTTGAGCTTTCAATGTTGATATATTCAAAATAGATGTAAATCTATTATAAAATAATAAAATGGCCGGTACAATTCTATCATTCTGTGATTATAAAAGAACATTATAATCACAGAATGATAAAATTGTAAAAGATAAAATTTGCTACGCAGTTCCTTTTTTAAATTGGGTTACTAAATATTAGGCTATCAGGTTGTAACCTTAAATTATAGATTTAGAATTAGAACTATAAAAATATTTAATCAAAAATTTAATTTTTGTTTAAAAATAATATTTTTACATTTAGATTCATCCCATTAAGAATCACTTTACGTTTTGCTACGCGTGGAGCTTTTCTACGATCGTAGCGTAGCTCGTAGCGCTACGCCCGCAATGTAGCTGACAAGAGCCATTTGTAACCAACTAGCAAATAAATTGTTGAAAATCGTTTCACGTGCGAGTTGTAAGCACTTCTTTTTAAGATATTTTTCTTATGATTTCCTCGTACATTCTGTACGTGTATTTAGCTTCTTTTTATGATTTTTTAAAGTAGATTTGAATATTTATCTTTATTGTACTATACACAAATGGCGATAAAAACTTTGAATGTCGATGAAAAACAAAATCCCTTCCCACAGACGTACGTTTAAATCTTTGAAATAGATACAAAGGGCATAAATGCTGTTTTGACTAAAGGTTAGAGAAATTCAAGGAGAAGATTTACATATAAAAATACATATATATTTTTAAGCTGGAGAGGACGTAGTTTCAAGATACTCCATACTCCTCCTGTACTTTTCGCTAAAATTAAGAACGTTGAGTTGCGCAATTTGACGAAACACTTTGTGCCAGTAGACCTAGGAAATGTAAAAAATAAATTCTCCCGTGTACGGATCAAATCCACAACCATCTTGGTTATACACAAACCTACATCACTGCGTAGCGAAGATCTCTCTGTACACAAATATTCGTAAATATATTATTTACGAGAAGCAAAGTACACGAAAGTACAAATCAAACAAGGTTTGAATGTATACACTTTTGAAATTCTAAACAATTTTTTGCATTTTTGGCAAAGCATCCATGTATAATTTAGTAGTTGAAGTTGGTAACTACAAAAAGAATATGTTGGCATTTCCGTTTACACTATACTTGTAGAAACTAACAGATATTAACATAGAGTGATTAGTAGAGCTTTTTTTCTCTTCATCACGCATCATCATCATCGATATAAACAAATATGATTTTTATTATAATTTATATCGATCGTTGAATTTTGTATTAAACCACTACATTGTCCAATTTCTTTATAAGAGAAGTGTATTAAGACGTGGAAATGAACGTATAAATAATAGGATAAGAACACTCATACTTTACTTAAACTCACTAAGCAACCAACCAACCAATTTAATTGATGATTCAAAATTGCTTGTAATTGACTAATTAAACGATATTTAGATTTTGTACTTGTAAAAATACAAATACTTGTGCAAATACTTTGCGAAAGGCTCAGAACATTTAAACTACACCCTAAGATTGGTCGAGATCAACAAAGCAATTAGACGAATCCCAGTCCGACTTAAAGAGATTATGGAATTAACTTTATCACGGAATTTCTTGCCAATATTGCAGGGTCAACTAAAATAAGCTTTTGTGGGAGATTATACATTTGTGGAGTTTTGTATTACACTTAAAGTATTCGTATAATAGAAGATACTTATATATTTTCTATGATAAATATTTTGTCATCACGTCTACCATGATATATGCAGGATACAATATTTTACCTATATATTCTTACGTGTCCCCAAAACGTAATTCCATAACAGTGATTCGTCACTAGTTGTTTTTATTTATTTGTACTTATCAATATTAGTACGGGAGATGCTCAAAGAAAAATATAGCACAAACAAGGTTAAGCTGTTAAGAAAACAGTGCTATTAGTTAATGACTACTATTTTCGTCAAGTCGCTTTATTTAATATGAGAAAGCCTTGTTACACTCATTCATTTAATCCTCCACATCATAAATCTAAGGGCATAAGTATGTTTACTCCCCCATAATACGAAAGCCATTTATCAGGGGTTCTTCGTACTTAATTGCGAAATTTGTTCCTCTCGCCAAGATGTTGAAGTTCTTATAAAACTCGAAATTGTTTCGCTGGTGATATATAGCCAGTTAATGTGTACGAATTTTTCGTGTAATATTCATAACTTGGGTGGATAACGAATGTTCTAAATATATTCGGAACTTTTAAATCTTTTCAACGCTGGTTATTTTGAAAATTTTGCAAATTATATTTTAAGTATTTTTATATCAGATATCTTTAAAGATAACGCTTTTATAATTTGAATTCGTGGCTTTTTTATATCACAGTGCTTTTAATAGATAAGGTATATTAAAATAAGTACAATCCAAATAAAAAAAATTACAGGTAACGCCTCTTAAAATAAGAGAACTAATATTATAAAGCTGATATTATAAAGCTTTCAGAAATACCTTTTTCGAATTGAAAAAAAAATTGTATTGGATAGATACTTTATGTATTGAGGATGGGTACACTAGGATTATATACTAATAAAATATTAATATAAATGTCAAAATTTGGGAATAATGAATGTTTGTTCCTGAATTTGGGAATAATGAATGATTTTACGCAAAAACTAAACGGATATATAGCTTATACATATGAATAACATACTCATATGCATATAACATGTGATAAACTATTGACAATTGATACCACGGCTATATCGCAGGTAAAGTAAAGCTAGTACCTGGAAAAGTATTTTGAACAATATTTAAATTAATCTGAAAACTGTAAGTAAAATAGTATATATGTATATGAGTAGATGACATGTTATTTTAGTAACGAATAAATTCTTTAAAACTGCGAGCAGTCGCAGGTGTAACCTAGAAAAATATTGCTTTAAAGTAAGCAAAATTCGAATTTACACTATCGCGTTGAGTACACCCACGTTAGTTTTCTGTTTGCCGGATTATATCTTGTCGCGTAATTATTTTAAACCACTTTTATGCGAAAAATATTTAACTTGATGTCGGGGGAAGTTTGCTCGTGGTAATTTCAGAATTTCGAGTTGGCACTTTGCTCAGAAATCGACTAATAAAATGTGTACTAGCGCGTGGTTTTTCTTTATATAGGATGAAATTAGAGTGCAGGTCGAATGGATGTTTTATAATCGATACAGCAAACATCGATTTTTCAAAGGCAATTTTAATGAAATATTCATATGAAAAATAAAAACATGATGTTGATTTTATTTTATAGCATATTCGATAAAATGTAAATTTATGAGATAAAAGTTGTTTTACTAACGTTTTATGGGAAATATATATAGGGCAGTGGTAGGATAGTTAGTGATGATGTATAAATATTATTTTATCCAAATTTTTTATTTTTTATCCAAATTAAGTTCAAATGTACTCTTATGAATAATTTTACTAAAGAGAATGCTGTCAAATATACAAAATATATTATTACAATAGTAATAGATACACCGCCTGTTTTAACCTCTCATTACTTACTCTATACCTGTCTACATTAAAAAGAGCAACTGTTGAGTTTCGCGTCAGCTCTTCTCCGGAAGCAGAACTGCCCTCCGAGCTGGTGGTAGCTTCTAATAGGACTGACAATACTGACACTTATGTTCATTGACGATTCGAAAGTGCTTGTAACAGCCTATTTGAATAAAGAATATTTTCATTTTGATCTGTATATATATATATATATATATATATATATATATATATATATATATATATATATATATATATATATATATATATATATATATATATATATATATATAGTATGTATATATATATATATATATATATATATATATATATATATATATATATATATATATATATATATATATATATATATATATATATATATATCCACTGTTATAACATATGATACATAAATCTCCCAAGGTTTTATAAAACTTTAAAATAAAAAAAATAATCGAAGAGCTTAAAATAAATCCATCAAACGTAAGCATTGAAACACTGCACTTCACCTAATACCCTTTCGGAATCCGGCTTAGCACTACGGGTCAATAGGTATTGCTCTGTGCTACGCACGTAGGCATTTAAAATCATATACCAATCCGAAAAGTTTTCGTTTATTGTAAGCTAATTGTGCTTTACGCTAATTAAAATTTAATTGAGGGCATTATTTCGGCTTGAATGTTTATTTGTAGCGGTATAAAATATATCATTGTTTAATTTATATTTCATTTATTGGCATGTCCATGGTATGCTATTTTTAAAAGGCTAATTACTGTGTATTAACGTTTATGAACTGTCACATGCCAGGAGCAATCTGAATTTTATTCCAATAATTCAGAATTCGAATTGAAAATTGTCACAGATGACATCGAAAGTTTTTTATCATAAGTATCTAATCTAAAACGAAAAAATTGTCATCATTGGCAGATTAAACACGCAGTGTTTTACTCACTCTACACGCAATACTTCAAAAATTGGCTAGAATGTCAGGAACGGAGTGTCTTAACACTTAGTCCTCTACCTACGCCACTTACCAGAACATTCATGAAAACTTTGTAAATTATTGACTTTCTATATAGTATATAGTTGGCTATAATTCAGAATACCTAAATAAAAAACAATTGATCATTCTTGTGATAAAGTGGTTGTGATTTCCATGAGGCGCGTCATAAAATCGATCTGCCGCTTCGTAACGGTACTCCATACCGCGTTATACTTTCCTTTATATTTTCCTCATCGCTTCAACGCGTAGCGGCAGGGCGTCCATGCTGACGGATTTCTGCACATTATGTAAAACAGTTCCTTCCACTGTGTTTCATGTTTGTTGTATAGAATAGAAAAGGCCTCTTAGATCATATTCTTTATATACAAACCTGAATAATTTGGATCGAATGTTACTAGCAGGAGTTGCTTACTAATATTTCATGTTCAGTGTTAGGTTTATGTTAAAGATATAGAAGAAGTAATAGCTCTTTTTATCCTTAGAATAGACAATAGAAATAGATTCTTAATATATATATATATATAAGAGTATTTTACTTTACTTTACGAACGAATCGCAAATGCATACATTAGTTATATTTAAAAATATATATAAATATTATATATTGTTTAGCCCAACTGTACATTGCACATTAATATATCATATTGTAAAAAATAATTTTTACATGCTTAATTCATTTTAGTTCACAAACGACTACAATAGAATACAACCGCGCGTGCTCATTTCTGCATTATCATTATTATTGTACTTCATTTTACGTATTATCAATAAATAGCATTTTTAAATGTTCAAATTTCATCCTAAATGGTCCTTCGAGCCTGATCTGAACTAGTGACCTATGGATGGTCATCACGTGGAACATTGAGTATTGGCCAAGGGTGCCCGATGAAACAAAAATTTTACAATCACCTTAGCAGTGTATTTTTAGAGGGGGTAATTTATACATTAATTCAAATTTTACTAGGCAGAAAATAGACCCTATAACAAATTATCAGTCCGCCGCAATAAAAGTCACTGGAGTGTTATGAATGTATTAAATATAGTGTATACAGCTAATCAATATATTCAAATTTACTTAAGTAAAAAAAAAAACAAAGGTTAAAAAGAATTGCGGCACTTAGTTTCATTCACAATGATAAAAATGGGCAAAAATTGAAAACCTAGAATAACATTTCTAAGCTAGAAATAGAAACGGATATATATACATATATATATATATATATATATATATATACTATATATATATATTATATATATATATATATATAAAATACAGGAGGAATATATATATATATATATATATATATATATATATATATATATATATATATATATATATATATATATATATATATATATATCAACACTTACCAAGCAATGACTCGAAATTCGAGTTGAAAGAGGAGCCTTAGCACTTATTTATCTTCATCTTTCCCTTTGCCTACCCTATTACAGACGGGATAAAATTTAATCTGAAATAAATAGTTCCTATGAAAAACCTTTGTCAGCAAGACTCGTGTTACAAAACGATGGACATCGTAGCCATATAAATGGGTCAAAGCGAAGAACATCTTATATCACAACGTGACAATTACGTGTTAGGGTTTGCTATTATAAAAACTCATATAAAAATATGTATTGTTAACGAATTTGTGATAGTAGCAGATTCAAATCGAAGGCGAAAGTTATATATTAAAATGTAAGAGAAAAATCAAGTTCATTACAAACTTGTAAAATTTTCCAAATTTCAGATTAAGTGTTGAACTTATGCGAATTCATACTGAAAAGGAATATAAATAACTAATATATTTAAAAAGTTTTTTTTTATGGAAACATAAAAAATACTCGCGTAGTAATTATTTATAGTACATATACTTATTTGCACTTGAAAAAAAAAAGTCTACTTTAATGACAAGTGCTTTCTGCTTCTTTATTTTAAATCCGACGTCAAATATACACTATTTGAATAGAAATCAAAATGCATTTAACCTGGAAACGTCGTCGTACAAATGGTGTCAACTTGCAACGCTTAATAAGTCTTTCTCGCATTTAGCTCGACATTTTGTTCGTTTTTTTTCTCCCGTAGATCGAACGACTTCATTTGGTCGCCTATGACTCATCTCAGAAATGGGAATGCCGCTATGAAACGTAAACAGTGATTTAGAACATTGAATTGTGTGCTTTACTGGCTTTTGATATCGTGGATTACGGTTTTATATGGAGACACCATGTTTCCATGCCAAATTATTTTGCACGACGTTGTCGTTATATATCACTTTCCCGTTCTTGTGATAATATTTTCTATATAATCCATTTATTAGTTTTTGTTCGCTTCGCTCGTTTGGGATTTTCAAGGCAGTCGTGACACAGCGGCACAGCGTCTGACTGTAAACGCGACAGTTGTGGGTTCGATTTTCACCCAGGGGTATGAATTATTTATTTTCCTCGCTCTGGTAAGAAGATAAAATATGACATTGGGTTCCGCTACTCGCTATACTCAATGTTTAGAAAAATTGGGTGCATGTTGGAGAACGGAGTGTTATCACTATGTTGCCTCTGGCCACCTCAAAAAGTGTGTAATGTTACCAATATTAAATAATATTTATTCTGCTTAACATTCAATCCTAAGCATTGTAAATCAAAAATTCCATTAAGTCCATCTGTTGTTTCAACGGTGTTAATTATAAATATGAAAGAAATGAAAAAGTTCGTACGTGATATTTATTATAATTTTACTTAATATTAAAAGCCCATTATTTTTTCCCTTCATAAATCTATATACAGTGTGAAATATGTATTTCTTATAGTCATCACCAACTTCAGAAGTTTATAATAGAAGACAGAAGGTGATGCTAGGTTTGATTCCCGCTTTGAGGAATGTTTTATAGACAAATGTTTTACTTAACGTTTCGCCTATCAAGTGCCTGAGGTGACTCTGTCCACAAGTGCAGTTGGTGAGGCGGAAACGAATAGTGATAGTAAGTGGTATAATTTAGAGGATAGGTTTCCGAGATAAAAAAAACTACGTGGCACATTTTTTATTTGACCCTTTAGTTCCTGAGTTTAGTACGTGCAATAGAATAATCACTTCAGATTTAACTCATTAGCGAAGATTTTGAGGTCAGTCAGTCAAGGTGCAGCTTTGGATTTTGCTACTTAAAATGGGGGAATAATTAAATTTTCACGAATAAAATGACTTATAGTAAAAATTATAAAGGAAAACTATGTCTATGCCAATTCTTATCCCAATTTATCATAGAAAACTACAGCATCAAACCTATTTATCTTTACTCTACGCGCTAGGAACATTAATAATCAAAGAATATTATCTACAAGCGATTGAGTTCACATACAATTGGATCGACGTACGTCGTTAACAGAACAATGGGTTTATCAAAATGTAACAAATCAATGTCAGTGATCATATATTTATGTAATAACTACAGAAATTGAATGAATATATATCACGTTTTTGTGATACATATATATATATATATATATATATATATATATATATATATATATATATATATATATATATATATATATATATATATATAATATATATATATATATATGTATATTGTATTATATGATCACGCATTGTGATACATGTGTACATGTACATGTATGTACATATGTATAGCTTCTGTGTTCTTCTACATATAGCTTTTGTTGTGCGTAAGCTGAATTGATTGTGTTTTTTTTCTAATATATTAGTTGATGTTTCTAATATTAATATAAATAAGTTTAAATGGTTCTTTGGTGACGTTTTGAAAGAAATGCTAAAGTTAATTTTTTTTCACATATTTTTAATGTACATTCGAATTTTGTACTTAAGTGCAACTTCGTTCTCACATTTAATACTACTACTTCTTCACTATTAGATTAAAATAAAATTTTAGAGAAATAATTATAAGACCTGGAGAACAATTGTACGAATAAGAGATAATTTTTGAATTGTTTGTATATTTATCCATATATAATAGGGTACAGAGAGCTCCAGCACTCCGTTCTCTGCTATTCGAGACACTACGTGTTGAGAAGCGAGAAAAAGTTAGTTTTATATATAAATTAAAAGAAAATCCTCACGTACTTTCCGCATATAGCAGAATATAAATAGGGAATCTATTGTATATATATACATATATATATATATATATATATATATATATATATATATATATATATATATATATATATATATATATATATATATATATATATATATATATAAATAAATTCATTAGTATTATAAAGACAGCTGATAAGACGACAATGACGGCGGTACTCAAAATTACGAGGCGTCCCTTATCTAACTTGAACATCTTTTTTATCAGCTCGACTGTTGTCATAACAAATTACTTCAGATATTCTAGTAAAATTACTTATTATCACAAAGATATATATTCTTCGATGTCAAATTAACACAATTACGTTCATAATGTCGATATCTAATGCCGTGTTATTCTAGCCGGAAACCGAATCCGATTTATTTTTGTTATATAGGATCTCCACAATGTGGCAAATACAATGAGTTAGATTAGATTAATTAATTAATTGTGATTAGCAATTTACTTCCTTTGAGATCATGTCTTTTTTGGCATTACGCTTTTTCCTGTATATGTTGACATAATCTAGTGTCAGAACACTTCGTTCACCTCTTCTGAGATATTGCATGTTGAATGCCAGAATTCTACTCTCCAGAGCGGAATTATTTAAATAATTCAACCTTCTATGTGGGGATCGACTCCACAGTCATCTTAATCTAGTCAATTATAATCTAGAGAATCAAATCTTAGTTAAATACTAACCTACTGTGCTACAAAGACTTCTAATTGTTGTAACAAATATAGTGAAAGACAAATATAGTCAATGATTTATACTTCAAATGACAAAAACAATCGATATTATGTAGAAAACTAAAAATTAATTAATAAATATAGGTAGGAAATTTACTAGCTGAATTTGAACGTAGTGTCGCCTGTCAGCAACATAACATTTCCACTACAGCAGTGTCATTTATTCCGTGACACTTTATCAACATCTATTGGAGAAGTTACTCGGAATCCAACTTGTGAGTATTTCTTCCGTTAAAGTTACGCTCCAACTAGTACGGTACCTAGTTAAGTGAAACACCTCGACGCCTTAGCAACTTGGCGAATTTATGAAATGCTAACTTGAAATCGTTGAACTAGAATCGATTATATACAGTATACTATGTGTAATATACTGTATATATCATATATATATATATATATATATATATATATATATATATATATATATATATATATATATATATATATATATATATATATATATATATATATATATATATATATATATATATATATATATTGTCTAGTGATATATGTGATATGCAATTTCGTTCTTAAAATTTATTTATATTTGACTATACAAATTTGTATTATAAAATGAGCTAGTTATCATGTCATGTCACTTAACATGGGTATAATGCCACTTTAGGACATGGGGGCTTTTGGGATACCCAATTACCCATTGCGGCCCAGTTATAAGGTAAAAACTAATTATACTCCATAGAATATAATATTATAGTTGTTTACAGGCAAAAAGTGAATTCAGTGACCCCGTAAGGGCAGACCCCACGTGCCCCTATGGTAATGAGGGAACTACTCGAGTCAATTAAATATAAGTTATTTATTTTCCTCTCACTTCTTGTAAATCATTCTCGGTTGGTATATACATACATATACAACTTTAATAAATTATGTGGCGTTCACGATGTTTGTATGTTTTACATGAAATTTTCTTTTTGTTGATACAATTATTATATCAAATTAACTAACATGTGTGTGTGTGTGTGTGTGTATGTGTGTGTGTGTGTGTGTGTGTGTGTGTATATGTGTGTGTGTGTGTATATGTGTGTGTGTGTGTGTCTGTGTCTGTGTGTGTGTGTGTGTGTGTGTGTGTGTGTGTGTGTGTGTGTGTGTCTGTGTGTGTGTGTGTATGTGTGTGTGCTTGTGTATGACAAAATGTATTTTCGTATGCTATAATTATTCTAGTCATTATTCCATTCAACATTTTATATATTGTTTCAAATCACAACAGCGTCTCTTATGAATTTACAAGGAGGCTTATAAAGCAAAGTGCAAAAGTACGATAATAGATTTTAGTCGTACCGTAAAAGCTTTTAAAAGTTTAGTAAATTGACACTTGACTTTAAAATTTAGTTTAAAGGGCTTATTATCGAAGTTAAAGCGACTTAAGGCACCTTAATTTAATTTGTAAAAGAACATTGTTTGAATATTGCCAAATATCAGATGAGGTCAAAATGTAAGAAAATTTTACTACATAATTGTTTCGAATTCTACTTAGAATTTGGTTTTTGCTGTGACGAAGTGGAAATTGTATCGGAAATTCGTAAAAAAATATTTCATATATATTTTTAGGCTTTATATCATAATTTTCTATAACAATCTACTTATTTATCAGCTATTTAAACATATTTATCTTAGAAGCATCCTAAAGTATATATACATTTCTCGAAATTGTATGAAAGCAGTTACTTCTTTTTTATATTTTAATGCGTTTTGCATAATCCTTATAATTTGTTATTTTTTAACCATTGGAGTCTTGCTAACTTAGTATAGATTTGTTTAGCTGAGGGAGGGAGGCCTAGTGCTTAGACACTTCGTTCTCCGCTTTTTGCTTTTTGAGACATTGCGAGTTGAATAATGGAACTCGACGCCGCGCTTTGTCATGTTACCAGAGCGAGGAACATAAAAATAATTCATTCTTACGTTCACCCTGAGAGGGAACCGAACCCACAACTCTGTCAACCAAAACTTATAAAATAATAACTTATTACAGAAAAAAAAACCTGTTATAAAAAGTCATCAAATGAAATGACCGTAAAAATGAGTTACGTACGGAAATCAAATCCGACCCCAAACATATAAACATATATATTGAATAGAATTATCTATATAGGATTTTGGAGAAATTCTTTCCATATAAGCAATATCGACAGAGCAAGTCAGCTAGAAATTTCTGCTATGGAATTCAATGATACAATGTCGACTAAGTTCAGAGGAAGCTTTCGATGACAAAGCCCCTTGATTGGGCTTTCAAAGGTGATATAAAATGTTCGTCAGAAGTCGAGCAAGGCGTGAACCTTGTGGGTGCGAAAGCTTTTGTCAAATTTACACGATTTTTTTAATGTTGCTTGCTATTTTATATATTTTATTGTGTGTTTTATTTTAATTTATCATTTAGGAGCTGATTATTCTACATACATATATATATATATATATATATATATATATATATATATATATATATATATATATATATATATATATATATATATATATAGGTATAGTGATCAATGCGGAGCTTGAACCTGCGTAAACGATTTTTAAGAACATATGGCCTATTGGCTACCCTACGTTCATACTTTTTAAAGATTTAGTTGATAGATACAGTTATTATTAAACAGTCGTTGTTACTATAAACAGTACACTGTTCTGTTCTGTCATTTCATGTCAGATTTGAACCCGCAATACTCCTAAAACCTTAACTACACAAATATTTACTGAAAAGTCTAATATTATTACGATTATCCGTAAAAGAATATTTCAAAAAGGCACAAAGTGCTGTAATATATCATTGACTATTAGGTGATTGGTCAGCCTTATCGTGGCCACTGGACGCGCTATAGCGTAATAGTGCCATTTATCATACATACCCTCGCTTCAACAGACAAACAGACCTGGTATTTAGTATTTATATGTAGAAAGGGAATGAGTTATTGTTGTTTGGATTTTAGGGTTTATCTACAAGTTAATTTCTTTGCTTCTATACTTGTTGTCAATTTACGGCTTTAATAATAATATTAGATTTTATGACATAAATTTTCCCCACATGGGAGAATAAATAGTTTTTATTTTCCCTCTTTGGTTTGGCATCGTTTTTGATTGTTATAAGTCAACTGAAGTTCTTGACTTTTGATATTAGATTTTCTAGAGTCTACTTCATCCTCCATTTTCCACCTATTTTTGCATTTCATGAGATTGTGTGCAACTGATTAATATTATAAAATGATACATCAAAGTACATACAAAATATGTATGTATGAGAATATCAAATATATTTATTTTTAGGGTTTTGTACCTTAAAAAAAAGCAAATCCTTGTAAGATCACTTTGCTGTCTATTTGTCTGTCTGTCAAGACCATTTTTTCCAAGTCACGTGACAGGATCAAGCATAAAATAAAATATCCAAGTTTTGAAACATATAAAAAATCATGACAAATAAGATGACATCTTAAAGCACAGAAAAAATCAAACATGTAAGTCAATGCAAACAGGAGATATGAGCGTTTATGTATAATTTCTTTGAGAGAGTTATCAAATTTAGAGCTTATAGTATAAACTTATAGTAAAAACCATTACAAACCTATACTGTAGTATATAAGTACGTAAGTAAAAAACGTAAGTTTGTCGACTCTTATTTGTCATATTCCATTCATTGACCTACACTTATGAAATTTGGCGTAAAGTAAGATAAGTTCTTACTTCTTACAGTAAAAATAAAATAAAGGTAAAAATCCCAAATTTGATGATTTCTTAGTTTAACGTAGAAAGAAACCATTATAAACTTTTATTTTTTTTAGTAAATTTCCTACAAAATGAGTGAATACCGCTGCAAATTTAAGTTTGCCAAGTTTTATAAGTATCGATATTATAAAATATAAAAAGAACTTATTGACACGATGTTTTAGCTTCGCCTCTATAAAAAAAGCTAGCAACGTTATTACTTTTTGCGCCCGATATTTTTTGTATTCACACGAATTCTGACCTAATAATAATATTCTGTTTTCATATAACAAAACTAATAACGTTAGCCAGAAACACGCAAAAATAATTATAACTGCGTTTTTTTCTTTACATTTTGTAATAACTTTATCTTCACGCATGATGGCTAGCAAGAGGAATTAGCTCCAAACTCTATGGTCCAATTTATTTTAGGTTTTCAGCATTATTCAATCTGTAAATGCTAAACTGAAATTTCTAGTATCCTCAATTTCTATACATTTCAAATTAAACTTTTTACTTAGAATAATTGCGTATTCATAATCGTAATCGGGTACAGGTACAAGTACTGTAAAGTGATCGAAACGTCAGATTTCTGAAAATTGAAATGTTTTTTAATTACCAATAATTATTTATCAATAAAAAGAAATTTAATTTAATATATCTTCTTCTTCTTCTTCTTCCTGGCATTAGTCCCGGCTTTTGCCAGGGTCTGCCTTCCGACTAAGCCTACTCCACTTTGCACGGTCTTTAACATCCTCAGTGGACAATCTATTGGCTCTCATATCTTGTGTCACGACATCCAACCATCGCTACCTTGGGCGTCCGGGTGGTCTAACTCCAGGGACAGACATGTCAAGGCACTTCCTTCCGACATAGTTCTCAGATCGGCGCATAACATGGCCATACCATCTCAGGCGACGCTCTTGGAGCTTATCCGCTACGTCACGGACCCCAAGACTACCTCGAATGAATGTGTTGCGTATGCGGTCGGACCGCGTAACGCCACACATCCATCTCAGCATCTTCATCTCCGTGACGTGAAGCTCCTGAGTGTGCCGAGATAATGTTGGCCAACATTCGCTGCCGTATAAAAGAACCGGTCGGATAATGCTCTTGTATATCAGTCCCTTGAGCTTGGGCCTGGATGTCGTGGTCGATGCCTCCAGACTCATGCATAACGGCTCCAAGGTACCTGAACTTCTCCGACTTAACGGCTGGCTCAGGCCCGATATGGATGGTGCTCGAGTCCGGGTTCCCGCAAGCCATGTACTCGGTCTTCGACACATTCAGTTTGAGACCACCGTTCTCAAGCGCACCCTTCCAGGCGTTCACTTTATGCTCCAGTATCTGCACGTTTTATCGAGCAGCAGAGAAAAACTTCACTATGCTCTCCACCTGAACTCGACATATGCATATAGAGTGGCATAACTATTTTCATAAGCACAACGCTTTTATCTTTTTACCAGAGCGAGAAAAATGAAATGAAAATAATTTTACCATATTAATTTGGAAACTAGAAACAAATCCACAACCATCTCCTCTACAATCAAACACTTTATTTCGATGTCATTATAATAACAATATATATATATATATATATATATATATATATATATATATATATATATATATATATATATATATATATATATATATATTCAGCCGCACAATACAGTTGTATCTTTTATTCAAGTGATCGAGAACTCGTAACGCCTCTTCAATCAACCCCTATGTGCACCAATATCTTGAAATATTCTCCGAGGAGTTACCACTTGATAGAAACTGAATTCACTTTAAAGTATTCGTTTTAAAGATGCACTAGCCTTTAAATGCGGACTCGGCTGCCTTATCAAATCGGAATAATTGACATATTGTATGTAAATTGACACGATTAAGGTGATAACGTAACTATATAAACACAAAAAAAATATTTCAAAGTAATAATTGCTGAGATTAGTGCATTTAAGCAAACATATAATATTCAGCTTCAAAACATTAGTACAAATAGATAAAAGATTTATATGAACGTCTCAAAAGGGACTCTAACTCACTTCTAGCTTCACAAAGTTAATGCCATAGTATTCATATTAAATGAAAGTTTTGTGAGACTTACATAAAAAACAACATATTATTAATATATTTTAAGCTTTCTTTTATTATTAATAATTAGGCAGTAAAAACAGTATATTATTAAAAAAAATCACATTCTATCAAGGAAAGAAAGGAAACAATGGTCTCTAGTCCCATATTGTGGATGCGTTTGCAATGAGTCAAGAGCTCCTCTTGCGACCGCGACGACTTATTAGTGTCATCTCACATTCAAGTCATCAGGATAGAGTTAGAACAGTTCTATCCCAAATCTGTTTAACTGTGTAGAAACGGACTCCCAAATGGTCTCTAGTCCCGTCCCAACTATAGTTTCTCTGTCACATTATTCCACGCGCAGAAAAAGCTAAAAGAGGTAAATATCAAAGGAGAATAATAAAGTGTATGACAAAAACGGGTAATAAGCTTCATACATACATACATACATACATACATACATACATACATACATACATACATACATACTTATGTGTGTAGTTTTATGTGCCTGTTAAGTAGAAATGAGGGCGAGCGTAGGCAAGCACCGCGTATATTGTTATCGAAGTTTTGAAATGTTAGACTCGCACTTTTTCTTTTACAAAGTATGATGTGGTGGTGTGATTTTGATTGAAATTACTTTATTTAATAGATAAATGTCATGGAAAAGTGAAGGTGAATGTTACTCACAGGTGATATACTCAATAATAGAAAGATATAAATATATAGAAACTTCTGGCCAATATTCATGAAAAATTTTACTATAGAGAACTAAAGAAAAGTAATGTGCTTTTGGCATGCGGAAATAATATATTTTTTTTATCATACCATACGAAAAATTGTTTACTGTACCAAAGAAAACGCGTGAAAAAGCTAAGTTGAAAAGCTTAGTTCTTTAAGTATTAAACGTATTGACACTAACGTTTAAAATATCTCTTATAATATTAGTACAGTATTAAAAAGCCAAAATAATAACGAATATATACTTCTATAACAAATTCTGACAAATTTAATTATCATTAACCTCCGCCATTAACATGCAAATAAAATTAAATATTTAATTTTAATAAAATAAAATATGGACTAAATCATGTTTAAAACAGGTAGAGAGCGAAGTAATGTTGTATGTAATAGCTGCCTACACCGTAAAGAAGATTTTTTTAGTATTTCCTGAACTGATGCCATCGTGGCTCAGTGGCACAGCGTCTGAAAACGGTTATTGGTTCGATTTCCACTATGGTAAATGAATTATTTTCTTTCCCTCGATCTATTATATATATATATATATATATATATATATATATATATATATATATATATATATATATATATATATATATATATATATATATATATATATATACATACTCTATACACACCACAATAATAATGATTAACACTTCCCATGTAATATTAACGAAAATGGAGCTATAGTTTATGAAAAGCTGACGTCAAGAGCTTTTCATTAATGAATAGGAACGACTTTATTGTTTCTAGCACTTAATCCGAGGACAAGGGTTGTTACAATCGTGATTTATGAAACCATATAAAGAGGCATGCTTGGTTACACACGAAGGAAGAGCCTTCCCGCCTCTAGGAGGATTAGGGGCTGACGGCCTGAGATATGAAGTTTTAATAATTAACGAAGTATAATTATTAAGGCGAAGCTGAAGTAACTATCTTGTTGAGGTAGTTGAGGCCTATGATTGGATATGATTGTTTACGCTTTATCTCGCACATTGTAGGGTAAGTGGAGAGAACCTAGTGATATTCCGTTCTCGATTTTCCAAGTGGGCATCGAATCTACAATCGTCGCGCCTGCAGTCAGACGTTATGTCGCTCCACCACGATGGTATCATAATAAGCTTTTCTGATCAGGTTAGTAACCATGGAAGGTTTTGCATTCCGTAAGCCAGTTCACTTATTTCTAATAGTAAAAACACTAACTAATGCACTGTTCCCTCTAAAAAAATAGCTATTGAATAATATAGCTAAAAACTACAGAGAGTAGAGAGAGGAGAACAAGTGAAAAATCACTCTTATTTTCCACTTCAATTATAAAGATAAATATCTCTATACTGCATATTCACTGTTCACAATTTAAACAGCATTATAAAAAATGAACACCACACAAATATTTAACTTGCGACATTGAAGCGAGCGGGGGAAGCAACATGTGCTCGTCTAAAATGTATGTACGTCTGTTACAACTGCATCCATGAATTATTCACGAGTGCACAAGTGCTAGGTCTACTTAGGTTAGTGAGGTTAAGCATTTATCTCAACACCAACGTGGATTGCCGCAAATGTACTAACGTGGACGTGAATGTGAACGTAAAGGTATGTCTGAAGATTTAGACTTAAACGTCTTAGCTCTACAACGTTTTGGCTATAAGAAATTTTTGTATTTTATACTATATTATATATTTTGTATGTGAAGAACCTGCATCTATCTGTGTTTGCTTTGTTAGGCAACAACAATAAGTATATTAAGATTTATTGGTAAAAATATGATAATAAGTAAATATGAGAAGTTTGTACAATATAAAGCTTACTAAGGCAGTTGCTTACTGTAAGTCTGAAATAAATAATTTCTTTAAAAAAATATTAAAACAACATTTACCACCCAAAATACAACAGCGTATTAAGAATCATCAAAAAAATATTTCTGTCAGCACAATCGGATGATGGCCTTTAAAAGATTAATACGTTTTTTTTTATAAAAACTTTTAAATTTCAACAAACGGCTTAAATGACAATCAACTGTCCAACCATTTTGTGCTATTGGTTAAAACTATCATCGTTTTGAATCTAGAATAGAATAAAAAAAATTAAACGAGCTTTTAATAGGTTTTACTACCTGTTATCCCGATTTTTATTGAAGTAATACAATTATGTACGATACATTTAGGTTATATGCTACTTTTTTTATTAGATCAGAATAAAAGCATAATAACGATATATTAACATAAAGCTAACTAGTATAATATATTAAGGTATTTGTAACGAAAATTCAAACGTATTAAATAAAGATGACAAGTATTTTTTTTAAATGCATATATTGTATGTATGCATGTTATGTCAATTACTAGCCACTATATATCACACTATATTTTTTTTTCAAAATAAAAAAAAAATATTAAGAAAATGCTATTAAAAATGCTATTATTCGGTCTGTAGTATGTAACATAAAAAAATATTTTGTTAACAATCTATAATTTCTTATATATTAATTTATATTATATATTTTAATTTATATTATATAGGTTACATCCACGGCCCTTTTTATTTGTCATAATTTTACTGGCGTAGCAACGTGCGTGAAATGGCCGCCATTGCTTCATAGCGCCAGTTGAAAAAAAAAGTTTCTTGTTTAGTGTTTATTTAATGGTAATAAAATGTTTCTGCCTACGTATATAATTTTGTATTTTTTTTGTTAAATTATAATTAATAATACGTACATACATACATATATACATACATTTCCTAACTATATAAAAACGAAAGTATATGAAACATTAAATTGTTGTAGAGCTGGGCCAATTCATTCTTATTGATGTAGCACGTGATATTTATAAATAACTTTCGACATAACCCTATAATAATCGAAAATATTCGTGCCAAAAATAATAAATAGCGGTCACAATAAATATTTTGCCAAAGGCAAAGACAACGTTTATTTACTCGCAAGCCCTTCTTGGACGCCTGAGGCCAACATGGCGTAGTGAGACTGCGTCGAACTGTTAACCCTTAAGTGTGAGTTCCAACACCAAGCAAGTAATGATTACCTATATTTAAAATATTTTTATTTTTCCCTTCATACAAAGTGTTTGGCGACGCGCGAGTTTAAATCACAAAGCACGATGAAAACAAATCCTTTTGGTAATATTCTAAAAAATTAGCTAAATATATTTTTATACACACACACAAAGCATAAGAGTCCTTTGTAAAACGCCTCGTTACGTTTAATGTTGTAATTCCAGAATTTCATGTGACACGTGCGCGAAATGGCCAACAACGAAAGCTGTATAAATATTTACATTTGTTACACTTATACAATTTTGCGCTAATACAGTATTAATGTTTTTGTTAAAGCTTTTTGCTTTGAATTTGGCCTGGATTGTAGATTTCCATGGAAAATTTTGGTATTTATGTATCGACCGACTTAACAACGTTGGGACGTCTGCTAAATAAAAATTGTATAAGAATAAACTCTAATATTTAAAATATATGTACAATTTCCATACATTTTATGGTTTAGTTATATATGACATAGGCTTCATCACCTGAGTCACAGAAGCCAAAAAGATTTTTTTTGGACAAAGTGTGGATAAACTATTTTGGACATTTTACTTTTTCATCTTCTTCCCTTTCAGATATATTACCCAAAACAACGTATGGGTAACAACAACCCACGTATGGGTAAAGGTAAAAAAAAAATATTGCCGCGCTGATTTCACCCTAATTTTATAACATATATAAAAGTAAGATAAGAAAAGAACATATATTAAATCGTAACCTGGAAAATATCTAAAAGTTAATTTTTTGATTATTTAGTAGTTAATGTTTTACTTTTACAATCACTTAGCTTTTATGGCGACATTATGCGCTAACGTTCCATGCTATAAAAACGATAATATTGATTTTCCACTTAACAACTTAGGCGATTCCAGTAGTTACCACATTATGTGACCTCTAAAATTCAGTTTATTTTAGCAGCTACAGGTCCATGGTTACAATATCGTAAAGATATTCATATACGTAAAGATATATACGTAAATATATTTAATATATATAATACAAATGTGAGATCGTTTTGAGCCAAATTTGTGAAACTAATAAAATCTAAGTAAATCTGCTTGAAGTTAATCGTTGCATTTTTGCTGAATTATTTTGAATACTAGCTGTTGTAATTGTTCTAAACGTGTCTTGGTGAGATAATTGAGGCAAGTTTGACAGATTGATAGTGGGATCTAAGTCAGCAAATATATAAATTACCATAATGTATATGCACGATGCGAAGTAATATTCGTTGTTAAACACAACACGCATCGTATAAAAATTTAAATATAAAAAAATAGCCTAAAAAAAAAATTTACAAAATCCTTTGCAAAATACTTTTTTATTGTAAATTTGTTAGCTGCAGCTTCGCTTTGTGAATAGAAATAGCTCAAAAATACTCTGACTGCTGGTACATCACTGTACCTGTTACATCGAAGAACTAGCGTGATGTAATATAGCCTATAGCTTTCCTCGATATATGGACTAAATAACCCAAAAATACTTTATCTATTTGTACCAATTCCTGAGATTTTCACACCCAACCAAACAAACACTTCAGCTATATAATATCAGTAAAGACGTATGGATGAAACTACTATTTTCCTGGTTAAGTCAAAAGCCAATCTCTCTCAAAGAAACAGAATAGAAAATATTGTCATTAGAAAACATCACGCCACTTCCAAACAATTGCTCTTTTAGCGTGAATCTCGAACTTTCTTTGAAGCGGGTCTTGAACACACTTTTAGCCCTCGTAAAGAACTAAGGCAAGTGGTTTCAATTCACTAAGAAGTCTAATACTACTATAGATTAAGAGTAAAGTACGTAACAAGCTCTCTCGTAAGAAATGGATAATTTTATTCTTGCTAGTAATAAATATAGATTTCTTCATAGTCCGTAATTCGACTATTTGGAGACATTAGTTAGAAGTGGAAGGCAAACTGCTTGCAAACATTGCTTAACAAGTCCAAACATCTCAAATATTTTTAAATATTAACAATAATTTAAAGGAAACTGTACTCACGGACCATATCTTGTACAGTAAACCACGACCTACCTGCTCAATGATGGCCGCTAGCTATACTTCGAATAATTTTATAAATTTAAATTCATTCATTTAGAAAATAAAAAGACAGAACGTTCATTAGTTTAAAAGCAAAAGTTTATTATCTTTATAGACCATTCTTGCAAATTATATGTAAAAAGTAAACAACAAGACACAATAAACCCTAAAAGGAAAGTTATGGCCGAAGTAGATTCATAAAGTTTCAAAGAACGAATAAAAGCGAACAAAAAATATATATAATAGCCAATTTTCATATACATAATGGGTCTCGAACAAAGCATACACTCGAAATAAATGTTAGAACAGTATAAGCATGATCATAATCCTAGATGAGAGCCAGCTGTGTGTCAGTTCAAAATCCGGGATAGGGATTCGGAATCCGGGATTCGTGACTGTATTATAATATTACTATGAAATCTCTCATGAGAGGAAGGATCACTTGTAAATCCTACCCTTAGTTCATTGTTTGTATATTACAATTTTATGTGATAATCCGTGTGTCAAAATTTAATACACGGGATTCACGACATTCGGGAATCCTAAGTGGTGGAACAACACTACTACCACTACCAGGAGTACAATTTTTTTAAATGTTTAGACGACATAATTTTCATATAAATCTAACTAATCTAACACTCTTGACGTTTGTACCAGCTCTACTCCGGGATACGGGATCCGGGATCCGGGACTCATGAGTTGTGCAACAATACTGACGTGTATAGCTTTCGAGCGAAGAGGGCTTATGTGAAGTCTTACCCAAGTGTTATTACAGGCTTTTCTTTAGTCGTGTATTCATATCGGCAAATTCCGAGCAACTGGTTGACATTTACCTACTTGAGCGCTAGAAGCACATTACACTGTTCTGCTCAATGGGCGTTATTTGCTTATATATGTACATATTTTCTGAAATTTCTGAAAGTTGTGTAATGCTTTTTACTAATTAGCGATAATAAAATACATAATTAAAAATTATACTATAAAATTATAAAAGGTATTTTTTTAAAGTTTCTAAATGTTTTGGGTTAAAATTATTTTTAATTCTTGCCCGGAATAATAAATTCGATGTGGAAACATTATACCAATGTTAATATGAACGCGGACTGCAATGTTTCGAGGGTTGCCCGGTTTTATTAAAGAAGCTATAGTTTAAAGTTTACCTATGCAATAAAATTAATGAAAAGCACTAAGTCAATGTACACACTGTAGCGGCGAAAGTTTATATATTTTACATAATTCAAAAAATACGCATATAAAAAGAAGACATTAAAGGATCAAGCTACAGTTCCCAAATCAGCATTTAGCCGTTATATCCAAAGTATAACCATTTACGTTAACCTTTCACTGTGTACCGATCGTCAAAACTTCCTTGTAAATAAAACGCCTAATGGAACATTTAGAATTTACTTTTCTCGTTGAAACCTTTATAGAGGCATCCTATTATGCCAGCGCCAAAGTTAAAATTGTCAACAAAAGAAACACAATGACGGCTGTTATGAAGTCTCATAAAAACCTAAAGAGCCCATGTTGGAAATCCAATATCGTTAAAGACGAGGAACTCTTCGATGCTACAACTTCAATGGGAAATGGCAACCCTATCTTTTCGGATGTAATTTCACGTACAGGTATATTTCAAAATAAATTTAAGTGTAGTCTATATTTGATATAACATTTTTTTTACAGCTTCAAGCTGTATAGCGCATATAGTAGGGTAGGGGAGGCAGTATATATATAATAAAGAGTAAATTCTGTACATAAAATATTTAAAAAAAATATTTCGATAATATATCGATAATAGAAGCTAAAAATCAACTCAGCAGAATTTTTGTCTGTCTGTCTTTCTGTCTATCTGTCTGTTTATTTGTCCTCCAATCAGGCAAAAACAACTAGACAGAAATAAATGATTTTTTGTATAGTAATAGCTTATAGTCCCGACCAACATAAATTTTAATTTTTATCCCGGTATTCCATACTTTTCCCGGAAAATAATATAATGAATAAATGAAAAAGTAAGTTTTTTTAGTATAATATTTTATTTTAAACATTGGCGAAGTTTGAAATAGAAGATAGTAGTAGTATATTTGTCAGGACTAGAATAAAAAACACGAAGAACGCGGTGTAATTAAAGAAAATTCAATTTACTTCTTTTAAATAAAAATTTTAATAAATAGTGTTGGTATGATTTGGATTTTAAATTTCAAGTGTGGAAAGTGGATATTGTATTTTTTACGCTATGATGGAAAAGCTAGAACATAATCTGCTTAGACTATATGTTAATTACGTACACGTTTTCGTATTAATATATACATGCAAGAAACATTCATTAATGATTTTTAAGAATAGACAAGCGTGATTCAAATCGAAGATTTGCATTGTAACGTAGGTGTCAAATTTTAGAAGGACCGCGATCTAGCTTACTTAAGCGGGCGAAGCCGCGAGCGGGTCGCCAGTATTAAATAAAACAGTTCGTAATAATATGTTGTATTCTTTTTTATTATTTATTATTTATAAATGCGCTATGGACATACCAGTACTTTTTTGCAAAACCCTTAATTAAAAAGATTTTAAGACGCATGGAGCTTAGGGTCTAGTCTCAGCAAAATCAAGCTTTTTACTCACTTCTTATGTTATTTCAATGTAATAATTTACTATTTACTTAATAATTTTTTTTTTTAAATCATTTTTTCCCAATATCTTCATTTTCACAATTTATGAAATTCAAAAATAACGGGCGATATTTAAACTGTACCTATACACTTAAAAAAATTGTACCAAACAAAAAACGTGAAAGAAAAAGCAAAGTGTTCAACGTGAACGTGTACCTAATAAATATTCCTCTAAGGGAAAAAAAATTGGAATATCCCAAAAGATTTCCACATCAAAGACACCCTTCAACGCGCATCCATGCATTATTCAAAAAAACAACAAGATACTGTGTTTTAAGTATATTGGAGATTTACGAAGATTTTTTATATCAGCATGCGTGTAACTATATAAATTATATTAATATCCCTAAGGGTGAACCCGGATCAGTACTGACCGCTTGTCGATCCTACAGCCGTCAATCCTACCTTTCTCGTATTCCATTGAAACACCCTTTTCTATTCAGTGGTGTATGAATCTATTCTTATTGAAAAAAAATAAATTAATTGGTTCCTTTATAAAAACTATGTAAGCTGACAAAAGTACCCGTTTTTACATGAGTAAAGCTACAAACATTTTTAGTATTCAGTCTGTATGTTTATAAAACACATAAATGTCGGCATAATCAATCATTCGTTATAACCAATAACAACTTCTCTGCTACGAAATAATCCCCATTGACTTCTGTTTTAAATTTAATATCTAATGGTGCCTTTGCCAAGCTTTCAATTTATTACTGTATCCTACACGTACGGGATTAGCATGAAGAACTTAATGTCAGGACACTCCGTTCTCTGGCTCCTGCCCAAATTCGAGATATTGTCCGGAGATTTTTTATTTTTCGAATGAAAATCGAGCCCTCAACTGTTATAAGCACAGTCAGATAAAATAAAAATAAAACATAATTTATAAAGCCCAACCAGATTTAAGTTCGCATAAAACGAATTCCAATTTATAAAAGAATGAAGAATGTCGTAGAAGCATAGACTACTATTTTACAATATGACAAAGAATTTCTATATTGGAAACTTTTAACCTCACACAAAATCGACGTATGCGTGCGATTTCTATAGACTATACAGAATTGAGATGCTTTATTTGACCATAGCTATGGAAGTATCGGAATGGCTTCCAATACTACACATACGATTCGAAACCAGAAAAAAAGGCATATAGAAAAGTTACTCTATATAAAAATAATATAGCGATAGTAAAAATAAACTAATAAAAATAATATATACTATCAGATGGACTAAACGATCCGATAAGCTATACGTTTGAACTAGCCTAGCCTAGCTCAATAGCCTTAGTATAGCCTGTTTTACCACACGGACCAGAACGTACGGATGACTGAACCTTCTGTTCAAAATGAGATATTTCTTTTGTCTTTGTAAGCACATCTTTGCATGTATGTGTAAATATACCTATTTATCTTTGATTGTATATACATATGCATATGTGTATATAGAATGTATTCTGTATATGTAAATTTTATATATTACATTAATTTATAGTATGTATATATATTATATACGTATTTATTCTTTCCCAAAACTTAACTTAACTTAACTTTTTTACCCAAAAGAAGACATTACATGTTTGAAAACTGAATCGAATGTAATCTATTGGCTATCAGACTACATAAATAAAACCATATCTCATCACACGTCCTAAATAGCACAACATCGATATTCAATTGTTAAATAGAAAAAATATACGCACTCTCGGTCATAGCAGAAACACGCTCTTAGTTGTAATATGCATAGTAAAACATTTAAATCTAAAACACAGCGGTACATGTAACATGCACATGTTCCATTACTTTAAAAGGACATGATATATCATTCAGTACGTGCCGCTGGCCGCAGATGCGATACTGTCATCTCTATGTAATGAGTGTTCCTGTACCACTGCATAACAAATATTACTTTGTACAAGCGCTTAGACGACTGCTGGCGCTGGTGCTGATGTTTGACATGGAGTAATTAAAATAGAACTTTCTTTTGTCCGTATATAATCTTAGGACTTTTTCATACATCATAAGGTTTTTCAAAAATGTCTTTTTTATGAATATATATATATATATATATATATATATATATATATATATATATATATATATATATATATATATATATATATATATATATATATATATATATATATATGTGTGTACATATGTGGCGGAGCAGCATTACGTCTGACTGTTCACGCGACGGTTGTGGGTTCGATTTCCATGCCTTAACACTGGGCTTCCTCTACCTACCCTGCTATTATATGCGGGATACAGTGTGGAACTTACTTTAGGTAAAGGTAAGACAGCGTGTGAAATATTAAACTTAATATTTTTTTAGCGCTTTCGAGTGATGAATTTTACTAGTTATCCCTGAATCAGTCCAGCTCGATAATACCATATTGTTATATTGTCACCTCACCTACAAAAAACTGCTAAGTCAAATCATTCAAATTCAGTTACTTAGATTTTATAGCATAGTTACAAGTAAGCCTTTCTGTACGTTAAATCTATTGAAATATACGTGTATTTAGCATGCAAAGCATTACTAAATTAAATCCACAAAATGAGGTTCGTTAACGCGTAATTTTAAGTAAAATCTACTTTAAAGTGGTTACAAGTGTATGGTTGTTGCTCTACATTACATAAAAGGTCTATCAAGGGCTATATAAAGGGATCTCGGAAACTATAAGCGATAGGGATAATTGGCTATAGCCAGAATGCCGATTTTGTAGGCAAAATAATATGACCACTCTATAAAATTAATTGCTTAGTTTAATTAATAATATTATTAAACGTTAAGTTTTAAAAATATTTAAGTGTTGCAAGTACAAAAGTTTTAAAAATATTAAAAAACGACAGGTTGAATTATATTAAAAACCTTTTTAGACAAGTTAAAAAAATAAATTTAAATGTGGTATTGTATATGACGTAATGACATTAACTTCAATGACACAGTTGGAATGTAATTATAATATATTTGATTATTTTTGCTTTTCGTAATTAGCAATGTATTCAAATTCAGGCGGAAAGTGAAGAATGTTGACGCTAGGCTATTTACCTTAAACTTTTTAAATGTTTTAAATTCACAATCTATTAAATATCTATTCTAAGAATGTCGTATCTGACCATAAATACCGCTTAAAAGAATTTAGAATTTAGAGACTTTATAAAATCTATAGATACATATAAAATTGTTTCTTTACTGACTGACTGACTGACTGCAAACAAGGCATAGTTCAAAATACTGCCCGTAGAAGGCTGAATCTGTGTAGGTAGGTAGCCTTGGGTATCACAGGAGAGAATAATGGAGAATTGCTTGAAATAGCTAAGGAAATAAAATAAATAAAATTTTATGCATAATTTATTTCAGCTTCACTCTGTGTTCCGCGTATAACAGTGTAGGCAGAGGTACCCTAATGTTAAACAATCCGTCCCTTACTCTCCGTCCAATTTTCGAGACATTACGTATTGAGTGGCGATTCAACACCGCATTCTATTTTGTTACCAAGAAGAGGAAAATGAAAATTATTCATTCTCCCCAACGGGGAATGGAACCCACAACCGTCGCGTTTGTAGGCAGACGCTGTGCCTCTGCATAGTCGCGGGCTACAATTCGTAAATGAAAATATTTTTTTTTCTTTCTCAATTTTCTGTTAAAATTTTGTTCCTGGACTGTATAACGAGAGATTGGTACATCACTTAGTTCAACGTATTTCATTTAAAAAAAAAAGGTTAAGCCGAAAATTTTATTATACAATAACATTTATAGCATTGAAATAATAGAAACCCGTAAAGATCCCTATCTACATATGAATATATCTCAGAACATAACCCTCGAGAGACTGATTTGCAATTGTAAATTGGGGTTGGGAGCCGTTGCATGCTCGGATGGGATCAGGTAATAGCAAAATGGAAATTATCCATTAGGTTTCCAAGATTCAACATTGTGGTTATTCTAATGCCCGTCCAGCTATCTCTGTAATGGGAGCTGAAAATTTGAAAATTATAATATTAAAGCTTACTTATTCTTCGACTTTAACGAATTTTGTTGTTAATTGAACATTTTATATGTAAATGTAAGCTTAATTGTGTATAATGTATGCACAATTTTGCTTAATTCTAGAACTTTCTTAAGATTTCTTATTCTTTTGCTCTCTCTCTGCCTGCTCTGCTATACATATATTATTATTGTAAGTTAATTTGATTGTATGCGCTTATCTCAGAAACTAAAAGTTTAAATTGAAAGGATATGTTTGTGTTAAACATAGCATGTATTGAGAAAGACTGTTGACTATATTACAGCACAGCAATCGTTTCAATGCACTAAACCTGTAACCTACTGTACAAAACAGAGTTACCTCAGGCATATATAACTTTTTTACACTATACGGTTACAAATATGAAGGTGAAGCCAAAGCTTAAAACAATAAAATGCTAAAAAAAAACTAAAAAAAATATGATTAAATCCAACTTTAACTTCACCATCCAATATAATCATACTTCATCTTGCCCGAGTCGTGTTTATGTCATGATTCTGGGAAGGGAACGTGTGTATCCATAAAATTAGATAATAAATAACAGAATCAATATCGCTAGAGGCCGTAAGATCGGCTAATTAAAATTTATTGTCATGTTATCTTTTATTACACAGTACGAAACGTTTAATTACTGAAAATATATATAGCTCTGTTAAATGTTAGACGTTTTTGAACATGTTTCAATTGATAATTATTGAATTAAAAATAAAAATAATATATTCGACTGCATGGAATGTTGAAAAGGAAAATCCAGCCTATTATATTAGAATTTTGTAGTAATACTGAACAATTAACTTATCTATGGAAATAATTTTATATTCGATACATAAACAAATCCTTTTTTTTTTTAAATAAACGGATCCTGGAGGAGACAGATAAGGAGGACAGCCTGGACCCATGTATATTTTACAAGTTCCTTAGGAGCATTTCATTGGGTGAAAATCGAGTCTACACTTTTAATACTCCTGTTTTGAAAAAAATATACCTATATGTTTTTTTTGTATGTATCTATTGTATCTATTATAAAATTATTACAAAAGTATACTATTATTTCGGATTAATCTTCACAATATTTTTGACTATTTGGGCTTGCTTTTTCTTTTTTAATATATTTGTATGGTCAGGATTTAGATTTTATCGTTAGATTTTGAATTTTATTATTAAACTTATATGATGCTAAGGAACGACATTTTATTAAATCGATAAAATGAGATAAGCTGCACCAAACATAGACTTTAAATTAACTGCTGTGGCCTCCATGCGAATTTTCTAGAACTTTTAAAACTAACTCAAAACTTACGCACATAAATAGTATCCTAATAAATATAAACAGAAAAAAGTAAAATAAAAAAAAATAACGTCACTATAATCAAAATCCCAAAAGTAAACATGTCTCTGTAATTTTACAGTTGACAGCCTGAAATGATAGCTGATAAATATTGTTCACGGACTCTGTTCACTTAGTAATATATAGCTAAAAGGCAAAATGTGCTTGATACATTTCAAGCGGAAAGTGAGGAAAAGAGGGTTTTGACACTAAGATCTCTCTGCTTAATTTGCTATGTGAACACGTAAGGTGTGGAAAAAAATCATGTGCCATTATCAGACATCGATTTTCGATCTAGAAATATTTATACCATAACTTTTCACAATATTTAACTCAAACATTTTCATATACATATATCTAAAAACTTTTAAATATATAAGTAATAGTAAAACAGCTTATTAAAGGAAATAAAATAATGACAAAGGCTCGCGTGATCGTGACGTAATTACCAAGGTGATTCAGTGAGATGAAACAGACACGCTATACGGTGATAACACCCCTGTATACTATATTACGGTTTATTCACGAATATTTTCTAATAACATTGCTAAGGAAGCTGTCGTTGCGCAGGTCGCGTGTTCGGTTTCCACTCGTACAAATGAATTTATTTACTTAAAGAAAACGTAAAAATTTGAACGCAGCGGGATTTTTATATGTTTCCTTCAAGTATTTTTTTTATTCTTAGTGTGGATTAACACTTTAAAAGTCATCAATATATTGAATTTATTTCATTTCCTCGCCCTGGTAGCAAGTCTCGAACATTTACTGAAAGCCAGGAACGGAGTTTATTAACTGCTATGTGCGGGATGAGCTAAAAAAATCGCTAAAACAATATCTATTCAAAATATCAAGTATGATATTAATAATATTACATGTACATATATACATAGGATATTTTTGTTCAAAAAAAAATTAATAGTGTAAGTAGTAACCTAATCTATCATTTTATTTTATAATATGAAAACACATAGATAATAAATGTGACAGTTCAATTACTTTTAATAGTTCGTGGTCACAGCTTATCTTAGACTACGTACTACTGTACTGTTGTGTGGTCATAATCTACCAGTGACCACCAGTTTATTAAAAGTATTATCTAGAATATTCGATTAAAAAGTTTCGTCTACAAATTTCAATTAAATGAAAATGGAAAAGAAATGTTTCACAAGTTTCTCTATACCTTATTCATAAGAAACAAACGTGTAAAAATAAAAAAAATAAAAAAAAAAATATATATATATATATATATATATATATATATATATATATATATATATATATATATATATATATATATATATAATGCAGCAGTACCCTCTCCATTTATCTCGTACAAAGAGAATTCAAAGCCAACTTTTAAGTCCCATAATACGCATGACCTTCGCAATTAATCTCCGACACTTTCCCCGCCGGAGACAGAGAAATTCAAATAAAAAAATACTTTGCACCATGAAAAAAAAACACGATTTTATCACGAGACGAAACAATAAAAACCTTTTACATAAAAGGCAAGTACATTAAACACCGCAAACTTGTATTGTTCAAAATAAAAAATGCTTTTGTGTAAAGCTATCTGTTGTATATCATTCGGAGTTCCATTTGGTAGCAATTGCTTGTAATTCAAATGTCGGGAACTTAAATCAATCAATACAAGAAGTGCATGCATGAGCAGTTAACAACCTCCCAGAGGGCGAAGAGGGATAAAGAGGTTGATAACAGAGAGGTATGCAAAGACCGTGGGCTTAACATTCCATTATCTTTGAGTACTCTGCTAGGGATAAATCGTGAAGTTTAAAAAGTGCATAGCTTCTAAGATATAAATCGATTTAGGTAATTCAACTATATCCTCGTACCAAGTAGAAATTGTAATATAACTGGTACAACATGATATATATATATATATATATATACACCAGCGTAAGTCAGTAAGAAATTTCTAAATATTTTACTCATTTACAAACGAAGAATGAAAAGTATAATAAAATAATCATTGATGAAGAAAACCGATAGTCGAGAGAATTGCACTATTAATTTTCAATCGGACCAACTCCAAAAGAATTTAAATGTGGTTAAGCGGTTTAAGAGTGTATTTCAATTTGCATGGGGTAACTTTGAGAATCTCAGCTGGAACAATGCCAGCTACAGATTATTCCTGATTCCAGCGGTCCTGGAAATGACGCGAGGAAGTAACTATTGAATACTAAAACGTCCTACATTTTTCTATTTGTGAATGTAAGGGAAAGAAGTAGTCTCGAGTTTTTGTTGGAGCGTTTGATTGAATTTTTTTTTTGTTTTGTTTCATAATAGTACATTTTTGATTATATTTAAACTCGTTTTGCTTTTAAAAAAAAAGGTAGGACATGTCAAAGAGGATATCGGAGTTCTTCTTATAGTTTGACTTTCACCAAAACTTTTTTGCCGAACAAAACACAATATTTTAGTAAGTACTGAATTGAATTTAATGAATTTCTTAATTATGGATATGGTTGTCGGGAGATTCAATTCTGGGAGCGAGATTAATTATTTTATTTAAATTTTCAACGAGAACGGAGTGTTTCACAGACTGCAAGAAACGTTAAAATTAATAAAAATAATTAATTACTTATATAAAAAAATTAAACTGTGTCCTGCTATTTGTGGGAAAAAATTGTGAAACTTTAAAATAAAAAAAATAATTGCATATAAAAAAAAACATTATTCTCGCTCTGTGGGTATAATCGTTTATCATAAAAGAATTATCCCTAAGATTAACAACATTTCCTAAACTTATTGTTGTTAGCAACATTATTTTTTAAATATAACATAGAGTTTTTATATTTATTTTAATGTAACATATTAGGCTACTTGAAGTATTAAAAGTAGGTTAACATCTGTCATGTACGTACAAGCCTTTTAGAAAATGTATTTTATGCTTACAATTTAATATACAAACAGTAAATACTTTTTTATGACTCCATTGAGAGTATTAACAGCGAATTAGATGTAATTATATTCTTTTTAATAAATGCAACAGAGTTGTTTATGAACAATTTGTTTGTATAGTATTTTAAATATATCCCTAAACTTAGTATCTAGTCACTCCTTTCTCCATTTTCAGTTCAAATTCAATACAAATGTTGAAGTATGTATATATATATATATATATATATATATATATATATATATATATATATATATATATATATATATATATACACTATTATAACTGCTATACATACATACCACTACGAGCATACTAATACTATTGGTTACATAACGCAGAACTTTCTAGACTTAAACAATATCTATATACTAATAAATATAACTGGAATGTCTGTTTGTTATATTAAAATAGCCGCTTTTTACTACATGCACATGAATATATATACGGTATATATACCAAAATAACATTATTGCAATTTTGTCTGTCTGTCTGTTTGTTCCGGCTAATCTATGGAACGACTGGACCGATTTTACGGGACTCCCACAGACAGGTAGCTGATAAAATGAGGAGTAACTTAAGCTACATTTATTTTAGAAAAAATAAAAATATCTTAGAGTATACGAGTTACGAGTTACAAGTATATTTAACATATACAATGTGACTTCGTATAACATATGGCAACGAACGCAATTTAGCTTACTTAGGCGGCGAAGCCGTGAGGTGTTCGCTATAGCCCCTAGAATATCTAATATATTCTAGGGGCTAAATAGCACAGCGCAAGAGTGTGGATGTTCTTCTAAATGATAAATACATATAAAGTTTCTGTGGACAATCTTTCTTTTCCTCATTTTTCTATAAAAAAAAAACTTTTAATAAACTCTTAATTTGTAGGTGGAAAAAGGGGGTGCCACGTTTTATGGTCTACCCAATTAAAGCTGCGATTTATTATTCTTCTATCACAATCAGCTAAAAACAGTTAATACAAATTCTTACATTCAGCTTCAAGCTTGGCACCCTGCATATAGAAAGAAAGGAACAGAGAGTATCGTCAACACAGTCTGCTCTCCGCTTTCCGCCCAAATTCATGACACTTCGTGCTGTGGAAGAACTCAACGCCACATCATCTTGCCAGAACGGTAAATATAAGTAATTCTCCTCTTTCAAGTGAGAATTGAACTCACTACCATTGTGTTTACAGTCAAATGCTGTCCACTGCTCCACGATGGCCTATAATTATCCCATTACATCCACTGGACCATGGTAAATACTAAATGAATTCCTAAGATTAACCTGTTAGCTTTGCGCACTTCATGATATGGCCGCTGAAATATTAATCAGTACCAGTAGATTACGTTAACTAGTTCTAAATGTTTCAATCATTATATCCTAGTTTATGTAAGCTACGTATTTAGGAAGTCAAACAATTTAGGTGTGGTGAGGCCGTCATGCCATAGCAGAACAGCATCTGTAAACGCGACGATTGTGGGTTCGATTCCCGCTCGGGGATTCCCATTTTAATTTTCTCACACTTTTAACAAGACAAAGCTTATATCGAAAACTTGGAGAAAGCGGGTAACGAGTGTGGGAAAAGTATTTACTAGGTTCTTTTTTCACTTGCTATATACGGGATACAATGTAGTTATAACTTAAAGTCAACATGAAATGAATGAAATAAATGTATATAGAATTCGAGGCCCAAAAAAACCTGCATCAATAAATTTTATTAATTAATTAACAAACCGTATACAAATATTGAATATAAAACAAAACTAACTGGTAACTAACTTTCCTGTATATCATAAAAAAACTACTTCTACATTCCAAGTTATTTATAATCACGGTATATACCCTGACTTCCGGTACAGCTTCCTGAGGACGCCCCGGCGTAGCCTCTGTCGTTGCCTACATAGCGTGTAATGGATGCTACTTAATTGCAAAAAGACATAAAAGAGCTATTTTAGCCCTTTATTTTTGCACATGAAGCTATAAAGGGGTGGCCCTTTTATGTGTTTAACAAGAATATTTTCTATGGAAATTTAGAAGGTTGATTTTTTTTTTTCAATTTATTATTTCATTGAGTAGTAAGTTTCATACAAAGACGTTTGTTTTGACTTTGGCGTGATATGTAAAAATTTATTAAGAAAGGAAAATTTGAAATATCTATGAAAATTGGCAAATTGATTGTTTGTTACAGTTAGTGACTGACTTCAAAAATTCGGCGAGAATGATTTATTTTCCAATTTTCTCGCCCTGGAACTCAACGCCTCGTTTTGCCTTGGTAACAAAGCGCGGCGTTGAGTTCCGCCAATAAACACGCAATATTTCAAAATTGGCGGTGCATGGGGAACGGAGTGCGTTAACTAGGTTCCCTTTGTGCCCTAGTATATACGGGAAATAGCGTAAAACTTTAACTTTAATACTTAAACTTTAAACTTTAAACTTAATTTAAACTTTAATAAATCAAATTAAGAAAAACAGAGCCATAATATGTAAATAAAGCTAAAAAAAATAATATCAACTGAAGATGTAAAAGTGGCGAGCAGAACAACTAGAAATGGTTGCGTAATGAGTTTCGAAGACGTGTGTACTCTGCTAAGTAAACAACGTGCAGCATGTATTGTGTATATATATATATATATATATATATATATATATATATATATATATATATATATATATACATGCTGCACGTCGTTTACTCGTATATATATATGAACTATGTAGTAGTAGTAGTAATCTTAATATCTCGGTCTCATATCAACTCCAGCTTCACATATACTTCATATCAAAAGTTACATGAAGATTTATTTTTATTTTTCTAATTTAGATTGTTTATTACAGTGGAGTTTGTTGCGTTAGCATTAAAATGAGAGAAAAAAAGGTTAAGCATCGCATATATAGTGAGATTTTTTAATAAATTATATTATTACTGGCAATATATTATGGCACATATATCAAATTGTAGTCTTAAAATATTTTGATCAATTATAGCTTTTGAAGTACAAATCAAAAAAAGCTTTTTAACCATATAATATTTATATAAATATTATATGGTTAAAAAGCTTTTTACTTTATGTACTTTTACTTTATATACTTTTTGCTTACGTTGATAACTAGATTGTAATTGTTTTTGGCATTCTATATAGATTTAGAATACCAAATTACAATCAAACCGAAACGTAAGCAAAAAGTATCCACAAGACAGCAACGAACCGTTACATTTTGGCGTTTTAATTAAATTTCCCCCATTACTGAATACAATTAATTAATTATACTGCCGTTCTTATGACATAAGGCGTCTTGTTGGTGAAATAATTTTATTAAATATGATTCTATAAAAGAAAATTTGGTGTTAAAAACTTATTTTTAAAACTAAAGTAAGAATTATATAGGGGCAAGATAACCAGTGCTGAGTATGGACACCGTTAGTGTTTGCCACAGGTCATGAAGATCATGATGTCTGTAGATCAAATAAAGGCGTTAATCGTTAGTTAATATAAATTTTCTTCGCTATATGTATATGTACACCTAAGTTAATGAGTAAATTGAAAAAAAAAAAAAAATATATATATATATATATATATATATATATATATATATATATATATATATATATATAATATAGCTAGCAGAAAGCTATATTCATAATATAGCTAGCAGAAAATCTATCCATCAGAATGGCGGAATTAAGCACCGCTCTTTGTCCTGTCATAGTAGAGATATAGAAATAATACTTATCCTCGAGTGGACATCGAACCTACTACCGTCGTAATTACAGTCAGACCAGGCTGTACATGATGTCTATGTTTTCGCTAAAGTTCACACCCTTTACTTAGCCCCATTCCTCTTAATGTATTCATTTAATTTTCTTATTTTTTACTTATGATTGACTTTTTGTATTTTAACATGTTTATTTATTTGTATCTAATGCTTTTACTAAGGATTTTTTTTATTTTTAAATAATTTTCTTGTTTAATTTGAAATAGAAAGAAAAAAAGAGAAACACAGCCAGCTACAGTTGTACTCGTAGGGTACTAACCCCATAATTTTTTAAAAGGATATCTCCAAGATAAATCCTTTTGTTGCTCACAAAAAAATCTTTCGTCAAATTACAAAGAGCCTTCGCAGGGCATCATTTATTTACTGCTCCTTAATTGACTTAAAACTCGTTTATATATTTCCATGGAATTTTAAAATGCTCTCAGAAAGGGTGAGATAATGATTCAAGCAAAATTCTAACAAAAGACACTTTATATAGAAGTATTAATTATACTTATAATTGAAACTCCCTTCAGTAAAATATATTTATATATATATATATATATATATATATATATATATATATATATATATATATATATATATATATATATATATATATATAGCGATAGCGACCTCGACACGAATTATGCGTGAAGCTGAAAAAATATGTAAGGCCACAAAAGATAAATATATATAAATAATATATATAGATAGCTATTTAAGTTCATTTTTTTTAATAAAATCAGTTCAAATAGCTTCACGGTTATCCCCGTATATATCAGCGTAGACTGAGGGAATCTAGGGTCAAGATACGAGTAAGGAGTACTACTTTTCGCCCAATTTTCGTGACATATTGTGTGGAGGACTGATGAATGTAAATTTTTAGTTAGAAAACTGTTTTCACTAAGGATTCCAATTACTTCAAGATGTTAAATTATATAAAAATCTAATCTAAAGCTGTCACAAATAATATTATAATAACATTATAAGGTATGTTTAGTATATATGTACACATACAATATGAACAACTGCTAACGCTCTCTTAAACACTTGCTTAAAATAATTAAGATGTTATAATTGTTTTGTTTCTAATCTATAGCCACTTTCAATAACATAAATCATATTTTATAGCACTACATATTTAGTGGAGCAGCGGCCTAAAGCTCCTCGACCCCTAACCCTCTAAATCCTGGATTCGGGAAACAAAGACGGGATTCTGTCTAATATACATATTTTACAAATACCATAAATTAGCGTTATAGCTGAATGAATTTGACAAGAGATTATGGAGAACGGGCCAAGAGGGCCGTGAGTTTGCTAAATTATGGCATTGAAGTTCAACCACTTTAGTTTTCACATTTTTGCCTTTCTAATGTTTGTTACAAAATATTGCCAATTCTGTGTTTTATTTGAGAAATTATAAATAGCTGGAAACTGACTCAGTTATGTAATTTTCACTTTCCTATTGATTTAGCAACGATGCATTTTGTCTATCTAACAGGAGTAGGGGACCTAAGAAGCTTTCTTGCTTTAAAAACTGTTTTGTTTAGCTTCACGCTATATCTCACACATAGCAGGGTAGACAGAAGAAATCTATTGAAGGTGTATCTAGTGTAAGGACTCCGTTCCTCACTTTCCACCATTCAAGGTATTGCGTGTTGAGAAGCGGAGCTCAACGCCGCGCATCACCGTTTTGCCAAAGCGCATAAAATGAAAATTATTATATTTCATCCAGTGGGAATCGAACCCACAAACCGGTGCGTTTACAAGGAGACCCTGTGCCTCTGCGCCACGACGGTTTTCGTTATATCTGTTATAATTTTTTTTAATCATATTGCAGGGTATGCATGTGTCATGTCAAGACGGAAGACAAGACGGAAGACAAGAACGAAGTGTTCTCCGCTTTCTGCTCAAACCCGAGACAGCGCATGTTAAATGGCAAAGCTAAGCGCCGGTTAATTTTCCTGAGAGGGGATGGATCCATCAAGCTTACAGTTATAGCTGTTTTACTACGCTATGAACTTTTATTATTATTAAAACTTTAAAATATAATAAATTTTAAAATTCTTACACGGTGAAAGTTTCCAAAGCTCAATATTGCCATGACTTTTTCACGTAAATTGAGTAGTGATGTTTTAAAACTTGCATAAAATTTATGGAATTCAAAAAAAATTGTACAAAAATGCACATGATGGATGAGGCTTTTATACGCGGTCAACGTTTTACAAAAGCTTTTTACTTGCTTTCTCTATGCATGACCGCGTCCTTTCAGTTTACCTTTTTAAAAGTATACGGCAGGTTAACGTTTTTTCCCGAATAGCAGGATAGGCAAAAAAGCTTAGTGTAAAGACACTCCGTTCCTCACTTTGCGCTCAACTTTCGAGATATTTCTTGCTGAGTGGCGGAGCTCAACGTCGCGACATAAACAGTGTATAAAGTTACAGCAATATTGGCTCGGTATACTCACAAATAATCAAATAATATCTGAAGAATATTTAAAATTGTTTTTGAGAATTCTTAGTACTATATCATGAGGTGATAGCCTAATATCTTTCTTTTTATATATGTCTCTTAATAAAAACTACTTGTAATTTATGATATATTCTAATAGCCCATGCTAGCTATGACCACAGACACTGTAATTTGTACTTTCTTTGGCTGCAAGACATGACATACAAAATGAATTTTTAATTTAAACCATTAGTTCCCGAGATTAGCGCAATCAACCAAACAAAAGCTAGTTTAAAGTTTTATAACATTAGTATATATCTAACTAGTGTTAATACCAAATATATAGTGAGAGTTAAATAAATAACAACACTCAGGGGATTATTTATGGAGGATTGCGCGACGAAGTACAGTGCTGGCGCCGTTACAAATACATAAATCGCAAGTTAAAGTGAATCTAGAAAGTGGCGAGCAGGGTAAATGATGACTTTAACACATTGTCTTCTATTCAAGAACATGTAGAGAAGTGGATAGAGACAACCTAGTGTTAAGACACTCCAATCTTTTTGGTTTTTTATCAAATAGATACATATTATGTACTGGCAACACACATTACCCTCATCTACGTCACACAGTATATTTTAATTATATTATAATTAAAATAAATCTTTCTTCTGAGTGGGAATCGAACCCACAACAGTCGCGTATATAGACACTGGGCAGACTGCCAGGGCCAGCTGCCTGCATGACCGCATATTTATAAATATTATTGATGTATTTATGTACAATACGTTTACAATACGTTTGCAGACGCTAAAGACACGCAATTTTCATCGTCGAATTAATTTGTGTAACCCAGTAGAAGCTGGAAAGACAGTTCAGCTGAAAAGAGCTCAATATGAAACTGTGAAAATAATTCAATCCGCCTGCTTGGCATCGAACCCACGACCATCGTAACAGCTACACACTGTTCCACTCAGCAACGATGGTCTCCTTACAAATTATTCTTTAAGTTAATTTAATATTTTATTCAAATATGCAAGCAAATTCGAAGTTCAAAGTATGTAATATAAAGGTAAGAGCTATTACATATAACATTCAGGTGTTTTACGTTTGCAACTTTATGTTTCACTCAATCTCGTCTAGACAAGATTTATTATCTCATTTCTTATTTCATGGATAAACGAGTATATAGTACATACCTGTTTTTCATTCATCGTAATGTATGAGAACTTTTCAATCGAGTATGGCGGAAGGTGCTTTTATAGCAAAGAGAGAAATAATAATAAAATTATAGTAAAATTAAAGGGGAAAAAAGCTGAAGCTTGCGAAAATAGGTTTGGGAAATTCAACACCACATTGGTGTGAAACTACTTGGTTCCATATAAAAAGCAATATTACATTTAGTTATGTTATTTTATTGTATTTACAGTCATAAAACCTTCTAAATATAAGGAGTATTAGCTAGCAAGGAGTATTAGTTAGCTATAAGCTTACATTTTTTTCACATTCTGTTAGTATTTAAGACGTTGGTTGTAGGCAACGTTGTGCTTATCTTGCCAAAGCGGGATAGTAAAAATTATTAATTCCCACGAGTGGGTCTCGAACCACAACCTATTATTCACGTTTACGCTGACGCTGATCCACTGCGCCACGATGCCCTCAGAAAAACAATTATTTCTTCATATTGTTCAATGTAATTACGCTTAATATAAATATTCATAATAATGACAAACGGACCTAAATAATATTGTGTGACTCTAACATATGTTATTGAGCTTCAATTTAATTCTAATATAATATAAATATTATTCATGTCATACGTATATGTACTTCAAATTAATGAAACAGTGATTAAAATGTGTTTTTAGTGCAATTGGTGGGTAAAAAGATGGCGTCGCGGTTGACCTTTAAACTAATTCATCTTAGAGAGCGGAGATATGAGAGGAATAAAAAATAAATTTATTTATGTTACTAATTGTTTTGTCCACATAAATATAATCTAAGTTTAATTCATGAATGAGTTCGTAGATCTGGGATGTACGTTTAGTACAGATGTATAAGATCTGGAATGGATGTGGAAACACCTATTGCTGCCGGTAACAGAGTTAACGCTGCCTTAATGGCATTGATGGGACGGGCACAATGCGGTGATGCTACATATAGCCTAACCGCCGTATAGCCTTGAGTGTGACAGAAGAAGAATTAAATAAATATGAATGCTATGGACATATGATATATGAAGATATATGAAGCAAGACTCACCTGTAAGAAAAGTAAGGGGGTACGCAGTGTCGTAGCGGATAAATCGTGAAGCTAGGTATGTATGTACTAATACTTATTTTGTTAAGAAAATTTCCTATTATTTTTCGTATACACAAGTAATTGTTGTGATTTACTTTTGGGATGACGTTTAAAATAGAATATATTTTTTTCTTCTCTGCAACAAGCTACGTCCTACTTGATGGAAAATAGAGAATGGAGAGATATGTCACTACGTTATATTTTAGTGTCACTTTATGCGTGAAAAATGTGTGAAAACGAAGAAATAAACATTTGAAGTAAATCTAGAAGATTATTTTGTGTAAAATTTTACATTGTACAAAACTTTAGTGTGACATACCCAGAGAATCTTGAAATTTTGCAGTTATTTTATAGAGCATAAATGAGCGCTAAGTAAGAAGTTTTTGAAAATTCACTCTTTAATGAGTAAAATAGAAACTGAAAGTCTGTATGAAGAAATAACATCGTTTTTAATTTGAACTTTTCCTAAGTAAAAATAATTAAATGGTTTTTTAGCTTATTTAAAGATTGTAACTTACATTTTATTACAAAAAATCAGTCATGGAAAAATCGAACATAGCGCAAGTAAAACCGCTAGCGAATATCTAGTCAAGTACATTAAAGCTTACTTGTACTTGTATATGAAAGCTTTATTACTTTTATAGTAAAAAATCTCGAACAATATGTAGTTTTACATGACCAGCAAGTGTTCCGAGGACCGCTGCGCTACAGCGCTTATGTCACGAGATGTCATGACAATTCTACATATGCATACGTATATGTATATTGTAATTATGAATACACGTTTTATTTGAGGTAAGATTTTGGTAAAATAAACGTATTTAACTGAAATTTCATGAAGTCTAGACTTTTAGTATTAACGTAATGGTGACGGAGTTTTTGAACTTTGTATCTGTTATTTTATATCTGAAATAATCTTAGAGATTTGAATTCTTTTTACATTTAATAGATCTGACTAAGTTGTGGGTTTGATTCCCATTTGGGGAAATTATCATATTCAAAATATTTTATATTTAGCGTGGCGTTGAGTTCCACCATATAACACTCAACGTCCCGAAATATTAGTTGGTAAGTGGGAAACAGAGTGTCTTAACTAAATTCTCTCTGCCCAACCAAGCGAGAAAAAGCTTACGCTTTACAGCTAAAGACAAAATTTTATTGATTGATTTATGTGTAAATATTGAATTAATAATTTAATTAAATATACAAAATATTGTGCTAAATCATAGATAGTCGTATCGTGTTGCATAAACTTCACAGATATAAAGGAGAATAATGAGTGTGTAACTTCTACGAATTTCAATTTCAAGTTAAGATTTATTTCGGCTAGCTAAAACCCTTTTATCATAATAAGATAAGGTGAATATAAAGGTTAACAGTGCATGGAAACCACTCAGTTCCTTCAAGCATGCGCAGTTACACAAACACGTGATTATTAAATACATGGAAACTTTATATTATTATAATTTAAAATCTCTCCATTTCTCCGTTCTGGTAATACAAAACATGACGTTGAGTTCCGTCTGAGTGACGCAATATTTGTACACAAACTCGGGTTGTAAGTGGATATCGGAAAGTCTTAACACTTAGTTTATCGTTGGCTTAACCTAAAGTTATACTCATTATTAAATTAACGGATACAACTGATTAATAAAAACCTAATACTATAAACTCAATTTGTTTGATATTCTTCAGTTAGCAATTTCCTCCAGATAATGACGTAGCTTATAAAGATAACGTTTAAAATGGAATTCAATCAAATCGTAACTTTTAAAAAGGAAATTAAACGTCAAAATGATAATAGATTAATAGCAATAATAGATTTTTCTGTCTTTGCTTTTTGCAGGATAATTAAAAATTGGTTATCTACTATAGGCGGAAAGCGGGGAACAGAGTGTCTTAACACTAGGTTCTTACGGTTCCTCCTGCCTACCCTGCCATGTGCAGGATACAGCGTGATTATCTACCATACAAAATAATTCACATTTACCATTCACCATCAGTCAGATGTTTCTAATAAAATAGAAATAAGTCGTATTTTTACGATATTGATAAAAAAAATCGAAGAAATAACCAATAATAAATAAATTAATATTATATCTGTTTATTTTCTACTTTTTTACGTAAAACGCCATTTTGAAAGACGAATTTGCCATAAAAGATGAATAAAGATAATCATTTAAACACTAGAGACGCAATATAAGAATGTCAACGCTACAAAATAGTTTGCAAGGCCGGGCATTGTCTCAACCAGACCGGAGCACACGTGGCTGTCTATTCATATTGTTCAGTGGCTACCATAGACGTAAGAAAACATTGAATAGAAATGTAATACAAGCTTAAAATGAAGATTTGATATTAAAAAAAATTAAATTAAATTAGCTTCACGCTGTAACCCGCACATGACAGGGTAGGCAGAGGGAACCGTATGAACCGCAGGGTATTTTATGTTAAGAACTCCGTTCCCCGATTTCCACCTTTCGAGGCATTGCGTGTTGAGTGGCGGAACTCAACGGAAAATAATTCATTCTCCCCGAGTGGGAATCGAACCCACATACCGTCGTGCTTACAGGCACAAGTTATGCCACTGCGCTACGCTGCGCTAATTGTAAATAATTTATTAAATGAAGAATATACAGGAAGATTGTCAGTTACATATTTAAATTTTCAATTACTTTTTTTTAGTTTCACGCTGTAACCCGCATATTAAGTATTCATTTGGACGAACCTAAATTTAACTAAATAACAATATTTAATTTTTAGAATAATAACACCTAATAAAATCATAAGACCGCTATTTTAATCAATATTACGTTCCACTTAATTTATTTAATGCTTACCTTTAAGAGGCTGGAATTAATGGTTGGGCTGTACAAAGGCTGTGCCTAATTACACTGAGTATCTTCGACATCTTGGAAATTATCGGCCGAGATAAACTTAAATAAAACAAATTACGAACACAAAAAAAAATCTTTCATCTTTGAAGTCGTCAGATTCTAAACGTGAATGAAATGTGAAGCTTTCTAAACGTTAAATCGTTTTGCACCTCATTAGTGTATTAAAGGCGTTTGTTTATTTGTGTTATTTTTAATCTGTTTAAGTTTTGTAGTCGTACTCAAAGATGTCAATTAGTGATTAATTGACATGTACGGATTTAATGTTATTTAAGAAGTACTTTACTTTCAGCTATAGTAACATTATCCATATTTAGTTACTAGCAATAATTTTGTATATAAACTATAGTTGTAGGTGCAATTTACGTTTACCTGCATAGTCGCCCGCGTTCAAATATAAATAACTAGGTAAAATTTGTTAATATCTCTGTTTTTATCTCTGTTCTACGTCTCATAAAAAAATTCTATCCTTAGTATGGCACAACACTCTATAAAAATAATAAAAATATTTATAAAGTAGCATTTTTCTTGCCAGAATGATTATTCTTTTTCCAATAATCTTTGAGTAGTGGAAATTTTTAAAAATCCACTATACGCTATAAGAATTTCAACGGATCTTGACGAGAACATATGGCTTAGTGGTCAGAACGAATTCTAAGAGACGCGAGTCCAATCACGTTACATGAAAACTTTAAACGTTTAAAAACAAATATTTTGCTCTAAATAAGTAAGATTTTTGTTTGACACGTGACACATTGTACGCACCTACATATCTCTGACCAAAGATACAGTGAACACATCGAAATCATTTACATGATGTAGCTACACAAAGATATTCACAATTCAAAGCAAAAGTTACTGAGGTTAGCCCATTAAACCAAACAAACCTTTAGATAGACAAAATATTAGTATAGACAAACAGAATTATTCGTACATGAATTCAAAAAATAAACTCGGCATATTCTCATAAAAATATGAAGGCCAAATTTCATGGACCAATCAGCCGTTTACATAACGCTTAATACCCTTGTTACATTTCATACTACAATGCAGAAACCTGTTCATTATTCATACAAAAACCACTGTTCTCATTAATCAGATCGTACTTGACAGCTAATCCTTGTAAATCCCCAGTAGTTGGACCCAAAAATTTGTTTACTTTATATGAAATGGTAATAAATTTGATAACACCGTATTATGGGGGCATATGACTTGGAAGTTGTGATTTTAAAGAATTCGCCCTTAAAGAATCTCATTTTAAATATTCTTGTGTTCCTTATTTATACAGATAAAGCTAAATGTGTCCGCTATTTGTCATAATGTAGGTCTAGTTAGTAATACGTTTGGAAGAATGTATAAAAAAAACATAAAGAAGACTTAACTTTATGGTTTTGCCCCCATTTAATTCCATATTGTTCCAGGAGAGGTGTTTATACTCACAGAGTATATTAAAATTTTCAAGAAGATTTTCTTAGAACGCTCCTTTAGTTATAGCTCCACTTATCTCGTTGAGATGAGCTTTCGTTTCTTATATTAATAAAAAAACACTTGCTGCGGTTTGCCTCGTCGTCTGACGTAAAATGATGTAAAAATATGTCGTAAAATCCTATATTTTCCGATTTCCTTAAGAATTTCAAGGGAGAGAGAGATAGTAAAAGAGCTTACCTACACTTCCACGTGTTAGCTTCTCGAATATGTGCAAAAGTATCATTTATTTGATACTACTATTTTGTTATTATAACGTGAAACTATTAGCTCGTAGAATAAATAAAGAAGCACAACTTATTGGACACTCAATACTTTCATAGTCTTAATAGCTCAACGTTCAATACCAAAGTGAGTCATTCCAATGACACCAGCGGTAACGCCACTTTGCCAAGTGAATGATATTTTGTAGGTAGCGGATAAATAAATATGTATAAAATAAGTTAACCACAAACTCCAATATCATTATAATTAATGAATAGGTATCACACGTCAAGATTCAACTTCTTACGCGCAATAGATTGGGCAATAGTAAAACAATATACAATAAGAGGACGTGTATTATAAATTTAAGTGGTATTGCATTTTAACTTCTTGTACTTGAAGTTTTTAAAGTATTTTTCACGACAGCTGAAGATATTGTCGACGACAACTGTCGGCCAGCCGAAACAAAGATGAGAATCGATTTGTACTAAAACTGCTTATGACCAAAAAATCTCCAACTGTAAGTATACAAACAAGGAAACCAGAACAACTATGGCACAGGCATAAAAAAATATATGAAAATACCAAAACCAGTGTCCTAACTCGAAATCTCGATGCCATCCATAACTAACTAAGCAACATTGTTTACAAGTAAAAAAAAAACAAAAGATTTCCAAAGCTCAAAGTTACATAAAAAGTTAACAAGATATTATTTCAGTTAGCACATTTTGTGGACGTTGTGCTTCCGTGAATTACAGTCTGCGGCCGCCCCCGAGAGGCGGGCTTTCAATTAGTGAGCTACTCCGCCAGAGGTTCCTGGTAACTGCCAAGTCTATAATAATAAAGCCTGTTAAATATCCTAGGATAAAACTGCACTTTAGATTGAACAAAGGGAGGATGGGATGGAATATTTAAATTTCTCTTTCAAATGGGCCTGCCTTGTCACTGCCTGAAGAAAGGAAAAGGTTCACCTGGTTATATACAGTTTGCTCTAATTTTCACCGAATTAAAGACGTTTTGTGTTTAGTGACAGAATTCAACGCCAAATTTGTTTAAATTTGCAAAATATTTATAAAAAATTAAACTGTCAACTTAAAAGGTAAATAGAGGTTAATTATTGATTAACTAACGATATATATTATTTTTTATCTAGCCTATATATTACACATATGAGTGCCAATATATTATATATTACACAGAAATGTGAGTGAAAAATCTTATATCTCTCCAAAAAAACTAAACGGATTTTGATAAAACTTGGTATATATTGTAAGTTAAAATATCTCTGAATCCAAACAAAAAGGAGCTTCTCGATATGATATTTCGTTTATGAGCATAAGCCGCTTTTATATATGCGCCTTCGTGAATCAACGACTAGGAATTTCTAGAAATCTTCTCTACATTCCAAATTTCATCTTTCCAGGATTACTGGCTGATTTTTCTTATATACAGATAAGCGCAAAAAAAGCTTGCAAAAAGAATTAAACTGTAAAAAGTTCTCATTAATCAACTTTTTCATTAACTTGAGTGAATTGTCATTAAATCTTCTTTCTATACTGTAAAATCTGAGATTTGCATTTTAAGTAAAAAATTGATGACAGCCAACTTTATGGTCACACCTAATTAACTTAAAATTTTTCAGTAAGATAAATACAAAGTTATATCACGGCTTCAACATACAAAGTACCTGAGTATTTAGAACCTTCTTGGAAAAAAATTACAGTATTAGTACTGTTTTTTTTAATTATAATTTTATGCATATTTCATTTCTGGGTTTACTATTATCATCACCATCACCATCTGTCTTGTGACAGATTTTCCTGTTCACCTTATATACTGATTCGAGCTAAAAAATATGAATTTGTTACTATGGCACTTTCACCATAGTAACCATGGAGATATAGGAGCTAAAAATGAAAGAGAAGGTTCTTCTTTACCGTTTACTCGAATAAATGTATTTAAAGAGAATCTTTAAACTAATTCTAGATAATGGAAGATTTCAGTTGACCTTCGAGAACAGTATCGATGATACGAGAGGAATGTTATTTAAAAAGCATATGCATACCCCGGAGGGTACGTACGAAGAGGTCAATGGTAGTCGACGAGGCAAAAGAGGACCATAAAGTTTGGCAATTTATTATCTCTGGTTACTTTAAAGATAAAACGTAAAGCATACAAACATACGTATCATTGTTAGAAACAAAAAACACAAGCACACGTATGAAAATAAGCAATTTAGTATGAGAGGATTTTTGCCTTTTATTAAACTGATACAAAGGCACACCGCGTTTTGTTCTTAAAGCGTTTTCACAGCCTGCTGAACAGATTTTTCAAAGTGATAGCGTATATCTGTTTTCAAATGATATTTAATGAATACAAACCCAATGACTAAAGACTGACTTTTTTGCGCATATAGCAAGATTAACAGAGAGAAACTAGTGTCATGACACTTAGTTCTTCACCACGCCTGACATGAAGACAGTGCTAGTCGAGTGGCGGAACACATAGCTGCACTTTCGTTTTAAAATAAAAATGGATTTAATTTAAAATATATATAAAATTTACAGTAAATTAAGAAGTAAAGTGTTGCAATATGTTTTTTTTTTAATTTTATTTCGGACACAATAAAGACTAGATAACTAACTACACACTTTGTCTGCTTTCTGTCTATTTCATAGCATAAGTAAAATTATGTAAATAAAAAAAATATATTTTATAATAATCACAACGTTAAAACATGATTTTTTTTTAAAATAAAGAATTTATAAAATATCGAATATGCCTACATTATTCTTTATACAACTTTAAGCTCTCTCGTTACCAGAGAAACCGAATGCCAAGAAACTCCAAAAGATCTTGGTTTTTTGACCGAAAAATATTTTTATAAAAATTTTTATATATTGAAATTACCTCTATTGTATCCTATATAGTGTCAACTTATAAGAAGTTCTTTAGCGGAACATATCTTAAAACATGCCTCGAAAGGCGGAAAGCGGGGAACGGAGTGTCTTAACACTAGCTTCCTTCAACCTACGGTTCCCTCTGCCTGCCCTGCCATGTGCGGGATACAGCGTGAAGCTAATAAATAAAAAAATAAAATCTAAAAACATCAAGGAAATGTTGTGATCTTTAATATCTTTGATTATTATTTATTTATCGAATTGACTTCAGTTTCCATTTGGAAAGTAGTTTCGTATCATCCTGACAGTCTTATTGAAATATCGGGGCCTGTCTCGGCAGGGGATTTTAGATCACTTAAAGTATGTGAAAATGCTTTGCTATCTGTAATCTGTGAGCGACGCATTCCATTATTGTGAGTACTTTTATTTTAAGCGATGACATAATTTTAAAAGAAATTGCAAGCAAGATATATATTATATATATATATATGAATACCAATTTAATAGATTTACGCTGTAGGTAGAAGGAACCTAATGTTAGGACACTCCGTCCAATATCCGGAACTTAACGCCGCATATTGTCCCGTTACCAGAGCGAAGAAATTAAATTAAATTATTCCCCCGCGTGATATCAATCTCATAACCGTCACGTTTACGTCGGACGCTACGCCTCTGCGCGACGAAGGCGTTTAATATTTTGATGACTTTAAACTATTCTTATTTATTAAGATACAGCATGTTCTTCAGTCAAAAAAGTAACGTAAAAATCTACTATAAGAGGATAAAAAATTATTATTTTGTAATTATTTATTTAATATTCCATAAAATAAATGAACTGCTGATCCCCACAAAATGTTTAATTGCAAAATTATGCACTTGTTCCGGGACAAACCAATATTTGCCGCTAGAGCCGGGCCATAGAAACCGGTGTGCAAAAACTGCATTTTCGCTGAGTCAATAGCAATTAGTGTGATTCCAGTAAACATTGAAGTGAATAATACCAACCATTTTGTTTGCATTAACCCACCGTTAATCCGCATCGCGCATTAAATTTACTAGGGGAGCTCTACAAATTTTTTTTATCGGTCAAGTCCATTCAGACCATTCATGTTATTGAATAAAGCTACTATGAAACTAAAAAGCATATAATAAATTTATATGAGAACTGAAAACTTTGAATTTTTCATAATACTACGAGTGGATAAATATACTGGCAAATATTTAAAAAGGCTCGTTTTTTGTTAGTTTATTTACTTTTATATTATATTATTTGCTATATTGGCAAACGTGGACTAATGCCAGGAAGAAGAAGATTGGCAAACGTGGCTAACATTGAATTGATTGCAGAAACAAGTGAAAAAGTGTCATAGACATTCCGTTTATCCTGATTTATTTCTAAAAATAGATTATTGTCTTTGGTTCTTAAATCAAAACAGCATATTATTTTCTAAGCTATCATTTTTATATTATTTATAATAAAATTTATAATTTTTTTTAAATCTTACTCAGCTACGTCAACAACTTATTGTCAGTACTATAAATATATATATATATATATATATATATATATATATATATATATATATATATATATATATATATATATATATATATATATATGCATATATTATTTTTTCTTTTTATTTTTTCTTTATAAATCTTTGAAGTTAACGGCGGTACCCTGATATCCAAATTAATATTATACAGACGAAAGATATAAGTTATTGTATGTATGTTTGTAATATTTTCGCACATAAACTACTGGACTGACTTCACTGAGAACATATATATGTTTTATTACATTTTCAAAAAAAATTGGGATCCCGAATAAATTACTGAAAAAAAAACACACAGACAGTATTATAGTACGTGAAAATATCTATAATATTCACCTTGCTGAATATATCAAGCGGGCAAAGCCGCAAAAAGGTCGCTAGTATTGTATAAGCCGGACAGGATTTATTAGAGTTAAATTTTGTTTTACATCTATGTTTTTTCAGCAGTGTAGACAAAGAGAAACTAGTTCACATACACTATGTTCTCCACTTTCTACTCGAAGTCGAGATATTGCGTGTTGAGTGACGTAACTCAACATAGCACCTTTGTCTCAACAGATTTCAAATATAATATAATACTTATGACTTTGAGGCCTAGTTGGGATATGTCTGACTGCACGAAGTTATTTTAAGTTTAGTTCAAAATTTATGTATACAAATATTTTTAAGTGCTTCCGATCTCATTAGAAAATACGCGATATGAAATTTCGTTTCTCAACAGCTTCGCTGAGCAAAATGTGAAAAATATACTAATATTTTAAACATTTCACTATCGAATAAAATATCTAAAATACTACTGAAACTAATAAACGTAATATAGCCATATACTTTACATATATTTAAATTCACCATATAAAAAATACGATTTCATTCTGTATCTCGTGTATGGGGGAATATAGTTTTAAAATAATTCTTGCCATGCTTAACGCCGCAAAAGAAAATTTCAATTAAAAAAATATATATATATATATATATATATATATATAAGTTATATTAGATTAAATAAAGATATAGTGTTGTATTAGATTTAAATGAAAAAGAACAAACAAGTATACTACTATAGAAAATACAACAGATACAGCATATATGTGTATATTACGTACTATTGAAAGAATTCCTCGTTTTATTCTTAACACGCCGTCAAACATCACATTCACAAGACGAGCCTCCAACAATCCCTTGTGTACTTTATACGTTACACGCTACAGTTAGCGTGCTGTATATATATGTTAAAGCGTTTATAAAATTTAGTACACTGATTTAATATATTTAAAAAAAATGGATACTTCTTTATTATATTAATAGTCGTGAATTCGATAGCATTTGGGTGTAAACGAGCCAGAACTTGAGTTAACTTTCCTCGCTCTTACAGGAAGATGTGCGGCGTTGAGACAATCGACATGAAATATGTAGAAAATTAGGCACAAAGTGGACAAAGGAGTGTCCTAACACTAAGCCCTACCTTGTTTTATATGAAAATATTGTAAAAGTGCCCATTTCATTGTATAGAGTATTTGTAAAGACCCAAAATTCGGCATATCCTACAACATCTGTTAACGCCTTTAAATCATTCTTAACAGGAAAAACTCAAATATTCATTACTTATGATCCTAACTTAACCTAACATGTACAAAGCTCTGATGGTAAAAGCACTGAATGAATGGACAAAATTTTATAAAAATTGTACATTTACCATATTTAGGTAAATTCTTGTATTACCGTAAGGTAGTTTTCACATGATATAAATTCAGTTAAAGATAAGTTATAACTACACCACATATAGTGACGTTATTGTCATATTCTATACACAATTTTCTATGGCCTTGTATAATATTGGTTGTACCAAAACGAAGCCTTGTCGCACCCTCTCAATGACAACAAGGGTTGCCCTGTTTTAATGGATATGTAGGCGGAATATGTAAAAGTATTTGCCAAAAAGAGAGATTGCACAAGACCTTTTATCATATGTATTCGGTTTATCTTTTAACGCACATAATTTTAATATCAAAGACTAATGTTATGTAAGGATTTTTTAACCCAACTCCTGCAGTGTTTTTTTTTATTTCCACCATCACATATTTTGACCCTTTATTATACGATATATACTAGATATATAGATATATAGATATATAGATATGATATATAATATATATATATTATACATGTATATAGATATATATATATACATATATATATATATATATACCATATATATATATATAGGATATTATATAATATATATATATATATATTATATTATAATGGTGTATATTTAGCATTTATATATATATTTAGCACAACTAAAGGAATATGGCAGAATATTTGTCGATAGAATCGTTCGGCCCACTCAATGGTTCCACAATAACGTATAACATCTCTCTGTTATTAAAAAAAGCTGTTCAAGTTAAATTGTCGTTCTATAAAAATTAGAGGGTAATCAAGGCTTGGTTCCATTCGCCATAGCTTGGAGTAAATTGACTTACTGTTTACTAATTACATTTATGTAAATATTTAAGCAAAATTCAATAACTTAGTTAGAGCTTTTCCAGTATATTAATTGTATTTTCAATGCATATTATGGTAGAGGAGAATGAATTATTTCATTTCCTCACTCTGGGAACAAAGCTCGTTCCGCCACTATAAATACCTTATAAATTTATTTTTTTTATCATTATATAAACATGATTCCAAATAATCTATGGGGTCTATTACAGTACAATTATCAGGTTCAAGTATATATTATCAAACCCAGGCACCCCATGTAATATTCACACAAAATACTTTAAAGATCTCTGCATGTCACAGAAGAGCTGAGATAATAAAAAAAAGTACATTTTCGTTACGCTAAAAACTTTTGGCTAAAGATTTTCAGAAGCTAAAAGTGCCGCGTCATCATTCCTCATTTCTGCCTAGACTGTAGACAGTAACTGAAATATCCAGAAAAAGCTTGTTACCGGATTCCTTAGTAAGTTTAAATTTACTTTTCTTATATATGTTTTACTTCTCTTGTATTTATCGGTTCTAGGGATTACAGCATAATCTTGTTATTTATGTAATTACTAATCTTTACAATCATTTTTTTTAATTACATTTAGGTAATATTTTTGCATTTAATGTATATTCTTAAGTTTGATCGTTGTTTTATTAGTTTTCCGTATCTCAAAAGACTATATATAAGCACAAATAACTTTATTGTTCGTCCGTCTGTTTACCTATCTATACGTCTATCAAGATCATTTTCTCATAACGTAATAAAAAGCTACTTGCGTTTATGTTCCATTTTTTTTTATTTTCAATCCGCGTGGAAATCGAACCGGTAACTGTCGCGTTTGCAGTCAGATGCTGCTTAAGTTGTTTCTTTATAATTATAATAATTAATGTAAATATAATTAATATTTATACCTAAATAAGGCAACAGTTAGCATATAAATCACAATCACACACATTTATTTATATGATTTTAATACAAACTACGTAAAATATTGAAAATAAAAGATTACTATTTTGATAATGAAACTACTGTACTATGAATTCAAGATTTTTTTATATAGATAGTTGCTTTCTGTCCGTCTATCTCTAATTGAATCTATACTTTTAGCCTGATATTTATTACACAAAAAACATAATTTATGTGGCAGCTCTATTATACTTAGTTCGTAAATCAGCGTTACTTGTGGGTTTGTTCTTCATTACATTTATTTATCTTCTGGGAGAAATAAATATTTTTTTAACATGACATGTCCTCTGGGACTTGAAAGGATGAACAAACAATTAAAATTAATATTATTTCGCTCATCCATTGTTTCTTTCTTTCTAAAGCAAATTGTAATATTATATATTATTATAATATATTTAATATTAGTAAGAATTAATAATGTAACGGTCTAGGGATACCTCTTTCGCTCTATCTACTGCCATTGAGTTAACTATGCCATTGACTAATATTGCAGACACCTAGTGTTAAAACACTCCGTTACTCACTTACTATATACACTTGCTCTCCATAAATATTTATGTTCTGATTTAAAACTTTATTATTTTATTCGTCAAAACTTTTGTTATAATTAATCTAATAAAGAAAATTGAAGTGTCTATTTGTAATATTAAAATAACAGCGTTTTATTGATATTGTAAAAGTCATTATATATATATATATATATATATATATATATATATTATATATATATATATATATATATATATATATATATATATATATATATATATATATATATATATATATATATATATATATATATATATATATATATATATATAATATATATATATATAATATATATATATATATATATATATATATATATATATATATATATATATATATATATATATATATATATATATATATATATATATATATATATATATATATATATATATATATATATATATATATATATATATATATATATATACATACATATATATACATATATATAAAATGTTACACAAACACACATGTGTTTGTGTAACATTGTATTAAAATTTTTTACTATGTCACAACGTGACTGCATATTTTAGTCGTACTCATCCCAACTATATATAAAGACATCAAAGACATCACATCAAAAGCCTATGAACATAGTAATCTAATATATAAACCGCTGTATTTGGTGAAATAGCAGATCATACATTAATTATAATTTGTGAATAATTAATATGAACTTCCGCTAGCCGTTGGTTAAATATAATTATTCTCACATTTTCACTTTACTAAAGCCGTTGTGACGCAATAGGGCACTTTTACAAAGACGACGGTAGTGGGTTCGACCTGCCTAGAGTTGCTAAGACTATAAAAGAGGTTGAAAAGCCACTCTTCATCAGATGTTCTGGATTTTTAATTTTTATATGATTATGGAAAATACATATGACGCTCCACAACTTTTGTTCAGGCAACATTTCGTTATTTCTTATAAATTAGCTGGACTACTATGTCTTCAATATGAATTATAGAACCCAGACCTAATAGTTTTTTTTTTAGCTTGAGTAGTCAGAAAAAGCGAAGCATCTCTTGCTGCGATCCCTGCATACCTCTTTCGCCTCATCCACCATCATTAACTTTTTGTACATGTCCTCCGGAGGGTCCTCATGCTTTTTACGTAGTATATTCGACACTAAGTTTTCGAAGGTCATCCGAGGTCTCCCCTTACCATTAATTTTTGCTTTGTTCTTCTCCATTCTTACTGTGACATCCTCGCTTGTGTCTACCATTCAGTGTATCTCTTCGTTGCGGATTCGGTCAGTTAAACTCACTCCGTATATTCCTCCGAAGAGATCACATCGCCACAGTATTCATCTTGCTTTCTTCTTCTTCTACTTAGCATTATCCTGGCCTATTGCCAGGATCTGCTTTCCTACTTAATTTACTCCACTTTGCACGGTCTTGAGCATCCTCAGTGGTTAGTCCATTAGCTCTCATGTCCTGCGTCACGACGTCCAGCCATCGCTTCCTTCCAGACATATCAAGGCATTTTCTTCTTACGTAGTTCTTAGGCCGGCGCAAAACGTGTCCATACCATCTCAGACGACGCTTTGGGAGCTTATCCGCTTCGTCACGAACCCCAAGACTACCTCGAATAAATGTGTTGCGTATGCAGTCAGCCCGAGTAACGCCACACATCCACCTCAGCATCTTCATCTCCGTTACGTGAAGCTCCTGAGTGCGCCGAGATAATGCTGGCCAACATTCGCTGCTGTATAAAAGAACTGGTCGGATCATACTCTTGTATCTCAGCCCTTTGAGTTTGGGCGGTATTCTGCAATCGCAGACTACACCAGTGACCCTCCCGCCATTTGGCCCAAGCAGCGCTAACCCGGGCGTGACATCGTAGTCGATGCCTCTGGACTCGTGCATAATGGAACCAAGGTACCTGAACTTCTCTAACTTAACGGCTGGCTCAGGCCCGATGTGTATGGTGCTCGAGTCTGGGTTCCCGCAAGCCATGTACTCGGTCTTTGACACATTCAGTTTAAGACCACCGTTCTCAAGCGCAGCCTTCCAGGCATTCACTTTACGCTCCAGCATCAGTCGGTTCCCGTCAATGAGTACTATGCATACATCATCAGCCATGGAGGCTGGTCCTGGATGTGAGCCGTGACAGTATCTAGCTCTACATTAAACAAAGTGGACTAAAAGCTGAGTCTTGGTGATCCCCTACTGTAATTAGGAAGGGTTTGGTATCGCCAACAGCGGTCCTAACTGTAGAAACAGAGTCGTTGTACATGTCTCTGATAATAGCAACATAGGATTCAGGGATCCCTTTGGATCGCAATGCCCACCAGATACACTGACGTGGCACACAAAGGCCTTCTGCAGGTCTAAGAACGCCACATGCAGCGCTCTCCTCTTTTCCCTGTGTGCCTCCATCAAAATTCTGAGGGCAAAAATGGCGTCCGTAGTGCCTGACCCTGGCTGAAATCCATATTGACAATCAGAGACAGTACATTCTCGGCGGAGCCTGAGGGCGATCACGGGCTCGAAGAGCTTCATGGTGTAACTCATAATCTTAATGCCCCTATAACTACCGCAATCCTGAACACTGCCCCTTCCTTTGTAAATAGGGGGTAATAAAACTGTGCCGCCATTGATGTGGCATCGTTCCAGTGTTCAAAATACGGTTAAAAAGATCAGTAAGCATTAGCACACCACGATCCATCATTATTCATCTTTCTTTCATTCTTCGGTAATATCCAGTTATTTCTAAAGCCTCGAGCTCGTAGCTCAGGTTTAAGCATCTGATATCCATCTCACACATATGGGTTGGAATTTTACAAGGAAACTCAAGTTCTAACATGTGTATTTATCTAATACGATTAGACGAATTTTCACTAAAATGTCTCTTCTTCCTATGCAAAATTTTCATAATATATTATATAGTATTCATATATATAGTCGACGGACGGCATCCATTTAACATATAATTGAAACTGTCATCAGTCATATTTGGTTATGTGACATATTCAATAGTGCGATATGTTTTACCTATATGTTTTGTTTTTGCATTCGGTTTTTTTTATATTTAGCAACTGAATTATTCCCATATATTTAATATATTTTTTAAAACACCTAGCAATAGTCTATGGTCGGGGGTCGTTCAAAATGTGTAAAAATGACAAAAAATTAAGATTCTATTAGAAGCTTAAATTTATCAATTGATGCCATAATACTTGAACTTGGTATTCCTAGAGTTTTTCTTTTTATCTGTTTGCCATTCGTTATGATTCTGTCACACGTATATGTTGTTTATACTTAATTGCGGGTTACTTAGGAAAAATCGATTCGTTAAGCTATTTTAAATGATATGATAACATACTACATCGGTTGGTAAATGGTGCCTTAAATATCAAATTCACATAAAGGAGAGCTGAGAGAGAATTAATCCATCACTGTTCTACATATTTACAAATTATACTATAATGCTAAAGAGTTTGTTTAGTTATAGTTAAATAAATGCGTTAATTATTATTGATTCAAAATGAATAAATCTTTTTCTATTTGATTATACAGTTACCGAGAAAGACATTATTGTCTAGGCTGCTTTATATAGGAAATAGTAATTTTATATTACATAAGAGAAACCGAAAATAATGTACATATACATATATATGTATTCTTACATGTAGGACTCTGTAAATAAGCCATGTTGTATACTCAGCACTTAATCACAATAACACAACAACCAAGTAAAGCAATAAATTGATAATGTTGTAAATTTATATCTCATTTCACATATAAATTACTCCAGTAATACCAACATACCGGGCACCGTATAAAATCGTCATCTATCAACAGTATTGTCAATCGCGTGTAGAGCTTATTACGTCGGTACTGCGAGAGTACAGCTCAACTGGTACTAATGGCTCAAGAGTGACAGATGTTCAGCCCACACGATGCTAAGACCAGCTATAAATCTTTGTGAACCGTTTCATGGTAGTTTTTTTCTAAAGAACTGCTGTATATACTTAATGGTACAGGCAAAACTGATGCTGTGTTGACATTTTTATTGTTAATAATTTTAAAGTGTTTTTAAATTACTTGGGAATAGAATAGCTTTAATTTAATTAAACTATTTTAATTTACTGAGTGACTACAGTGACTTACGACACACACGCTCGTAACGCGATATGTCAGGGTGGAAACCGGAAATTGGCATGTAGGGTCCTTGAGACATATAAGCAGTACTAAGAGAGGATTTCCCGAAATTTAAATGAGAACTGTATATAAGCTTTTTATTGTTTTATAGTCTACACTAAATATGCGGACTATGAGAACTACAGCTCGTTTGTATATATAAAAAAGATTTAAGATTTTCTCAGTTAATGGAAAAGTGACTTAGCATTTTAAAGGAGATGTAAATTTTTGCATACGTTTATAAGGACGTAAGCCTCGAGGCAATACAAGCTGTATTGCCTTAGCAACATCAACATGTTGAGAATACAAAGACTTTTCAGTAACTTTTTTATATATCATATAATACGGCTACTTGTTTTGTTACTAATAGAGCTGTAATATATTATTTTTGTTATTGCATACAAAAATGAATGCTGTATTTCGCAGGTTAAGTTAGAGTGGAGTTGAGCCTAGGGCGGCAGAGTCGCTGGGCGGAAAATTGGTGGACCCTGTTTTTTGCAACCTCATACCAATTAGAAACAATTCTATGTGACACTTTTGTGATATTTTATAGAAATAAAGTTTGATTAGCTCAGAAATATGTAAAAAAATACGCATTCGCTTGAAAGTTCATTTAAATTGTTGGTTTGTTGCACATGTTATCATTAATCGGGGAACTAACAGTTGTAGCTGTAAGAGAAGCAAGCAAAACAAATATTAATAACTTAAATTTACCTATCACAATACATTTAAATTAAATTAAAAAAAAAGTAATTCTCCTAATTTCATTAGTTAAAGAAAAAAACAATAATAAAGTATATATTCTTCTAATTAATTCAAATTCTTCAAATTAATAAAAATTAAGTTTGAAGTAAATTCCGTCTGTTAAATTCCGCATTACCTGTATTTTCGTTACTTTTGTACAAACTGACGCTTCGCAAAGCTATGGAACAATAGAAATGCGATAAACTTTATGTCGGTGGGTTTTTTTGGCATATCACAAAGAGATGGATGAATTTTTGTTAAAAAATGCCTCGGCCGCTTTGGCTGCCGGCCGCTACGAGCCAGGAAGCATATTTGTAACATTCTTTTTTGAACCGCTCGTCATTTTATTTCGAAATTTTCGTTTTGCAACAAGGTGAGAATGTTGTAAATATTTTTTTCTATTACGTGATAGGCTCGAAATCTTTACTTATTTACACTTCTCCTGTATTTTTTGATGTAGAATATTATTTTCTTTAGTCAGGGATACATTGAATGAAATTTACCATAAAAAATAGTAAACTAAACTTTTACTTTGAAAATTTCTAACCTTCTATAAAAATGTATACACACGTCTCCACCTCACGGTGTGCCAATCTGGGCTTGTTCTGAAACGCCTCAATCGAATATCGATCAGAGCTCCCCTGAACGCAACTAAATTAAAGTTTAAATGGAGTTTGCCGAGTTCACTCAAAATTATACCATCTTTATTGCTATGGATAAGATCGATTTAGAAAGTTTTAAAAGTATAACGCAAATGGTATCTAAATATACTCGTATGCGCCATTAACATGACGTCTTCAAAATTACAGCAAAACGACGCTAACCATGCACGAATCAATTTCTACTATACCCTGTTCTTCTGCCTTCATATAGGCTCTCACACTAAGTATGTGAAGTGATTTTCCATCATTACAAACAACCTCTTAAGTGTAGTTTTCTTCTTTAGCCGATAAACCTCTTTCGTACACTCGTCATTTAAAATAACAATAACCAAGTAATCTGTTACACTTTACTATAGAAATTAGCTACAATGTGCACGTAAAAGTTAAAATACTTAAATAAGTACTAAAGTTGTGATTAAAAAAATTATAACACAAAGTGATATTTGTACCTAATTATTAAAAATATAATTGTAAATATATTTGGTACTTCATATATAACCTATATGTAAATTTCAAATCCATAACCGATAATTTTCCATTGAATATTTAATTATCTTTCAATTAACACTATTATTCAAATACTATAAAATACGTCAGACATATATATATATAATATATATATATATATATATATATATATATATATATTATATATATATATATATATATATATATATATATCTATATATATATATATATATATATATATATATTCATGTATATGCAATATGTAATATTATGCTAAGATATACAATTGCAGGCAGAATTGTAAACGATTAGACGCCTTAGAATCGTGAAGGCTACATCATAATCATAAGCTACGGTGGGCAGTAAATAAGTACGAAAAAAAAAAAGCGATAAGGTTTTATAGCTTAAGAGATTTGATGTTTTATATATAACGTAAAGAAAGTACGTGTACGTAGCTACAAGCTTTTTACGTTGATTAATCATAGAATGTGTTAACAAAATGTTTGCCACTTCCTTGGAACTGCCATGGAGAGTAAATCTCTTTGTTTGGTGATCAGAAGACTGATAAGTTGTAATTATTAACTTTGTTTCCAGATTGCATCGTAAATTTTAGAGGTGTGTCCAGATTTTGATCTATTGTATAATTTTTTTTTATTGATTTAGTTACATAGGATATGTGTATAAGAATATTGTATATGTATCAGTAAAATACTGATCGTCTATAAATTATAATTTTTAGCAAGATAGGTAGGTTTCAGTGGAAATTTTTAATTTTCAGTTAAAATTCGGGTACTACAATGTAATGGCGAGAAAAAAAATGGACGTCTAAACTCATCAAAAATCAATAATTCCATACTTCTCTTCCCATCCATACCGTCCCTAAGTTTACCTGACCGTAGATCTCCAATCTTACCAAAATCCATTACCAACATCACACACAACACAATCGTAAATCGATTGATTTGATAAACAAAACGCGGGGGCGGGGACGCCTGTTGCGCGGCAACTCACCGGTGATCAAGGCGAGAAGCGCCAGGGCCGCCAGCATGGCCATGGCGGCGACGCGCGGGCATACCACACCCGCGCCCGCTGCGCTAGCACGCCGGCGCGCTCATGCGGCCTGCTTAAAATAACTGCGGCCGGCCCGAGCGGCGCTCGGCGCGGGACTGGCCGAGCCCGCCGCTTCCAACCCCCCCTACACCCCCTGACACCCCTTCCCCGCCCCGACGCCCTCCATCTCATCCCGCGCCCTGCCTGCGCCTTCAGGTGCGCGTCGCCGCCCTGCCCTTTGAAAAATCCTCAGGCCATTGTGTAGAGGGCAAATGAGGATGTACAAGGTGTTAAGTGGGCCAGCGAGGACAAGGTCGCTGCATCCGAGCTCAGCCCCTTCAGAATCCTTTGAAATTTTCCGTAAATAATTGGTTGCACTGTAATGGGATATGCAGACAAGGTGGGAGCGGTAGCCTTGTAAATTTCATGGGATGCGCCCTACATAGCGAGGTTCCGAGAAAATTGGATCGTTTGTACATATTTTTCTATAAAGGTTTTAATATTCATTACATAATGCATTTTGGTCAGTATATTGTTTATTATGATAAAAAAACAAATGAAGACATATAAAATGTTAATTGAGATAAAGTAAAGGTTGCCGTAGTCAAAAGCCCCGTAATCCCCTCCGCCCTCCGGTTTACGAGTAGTGTTAATTTTACCTTTTGGTGGACAAATGAAATTGAGTCAAGCCCTAATGCTAAAAAAACCTTAGCGATTACTGCTGTGGGTGTCGAGGGACCTTTGCATCAAACGGAAAGATAAATGGCGGTAGATATATAGCCTCTAAATAGACATATACGATATAATAAAAATCAAATATAGTATATTATATGGATTAAATAACATAAAAAAGTTACATTTTTGATACAAAGGCTTGGGCTTTAGATCTTATGTAGCAGTTATAATAAAAACAAAAAAGAGTCAAATCGAGTCAAGCCCTAGCTCTGTTTAGAGGGACTGCTTTTTTCACTAGCCGTTCCTGCCCGCGGCATCTCCCGCATGAACTACACGATTATTAATTTATTAGTAAAGTCATTAGTAAGTAGTCATTCGTTTATCATAAATTGTAGCTCACACTCTATTCTGATGTATAAGCTGTAACTGCAAAATTTCAACTAAATCCGTTCAGTAGTTTGTCTAAAGTCGGAACAAATATCCATCCTCACAAACTTTCACGCTTATAATATTTAAATTATACATAATTTCATTGCAAAACCATTGTGCCTCCGTGTCGTGTGTGCGTCACCGTACCTCTGTAATTGTGGGTTCGATTCTCACTTGAATAAACAGCTTAACTTACCATAGAGAATAAATTCAAGCTGAAAGTGAAATGTCGACACTAGGTCTCTCTGCCTACTCTACTATATGTGTAATAAACAGGGGAGTTTAAAAGCGTAAATATCTAGGCAGAACTGGTATGACAATCGAGCTCAAATAGCTTACATTATGATCTCGCTAAGTCACAGAATTTTCATGGATGCAATTTCAGTCGCTGATCGCGAAACGTCCGTTGCGCTCCTTAAATATTTCTGAAATTATTTTCGAATGCCATTCGATGTTTCTGATACAAAATTAAAAATCTATTATTAGTGATAGAATTGAAGTAAAAAATTTAGACTGTTTTTGTATATGTTTCTCGTGAAACCTTGTGTGTTTTGACACCAACTTCTTTCCCTGCCATACAAAAAAAACTGAGATATGTACGTACTGATAAAAAATATTTCGACAACTAATTATTATTTTTGTCATGGCAAGAATAAAATAGAAATATAGAGGTAAAAAAGAATCGTGGTTTTGCTTTCCACTTTTTTTACTTTGGGAAAATAGCGCATTAATTGGCAATATCCATAATATTGCATCTGGGGCGCAGCCGACTCCAGTCTTACAGAATGCGATGAAAGTGGGTTCCCTCCCAATCGAAGTTCTATATACTCATCATCCGTCAACCGCTATCCGTTTTCCATCGCGGCGCAGAGGCACAGCATCTGCCTGTAAACGCGACAGGAGGTGGGTTCGATTCCCACTCGGGGAGAATAAATTTATGTCATTTTCCTCGCTCTGGCAAGGAAGGAAAACTTCGGCGTTGAGTTCCGCCAATCAACAAGCAATGTCTCGAAAGGCAGAAAGTGAGGAAAGGAGTATCTTAACATTAAGATCTTCCCTATGCCTACCCTGCTATAAAAATATAAACTGCACTACGCTACTAACTACACTACGGTTCCGTATCTTAAAAGATAATGGGTATCCTTATAGGATCGTGTTGTTGTCCTTTCTGTCTGTCTGTCTGTCTGTCAAGATCATTTTTCTCAAGAACACGGAGAGATAACAGAGTAAAATTAACTTCAAATATCCAGGTCTACAGTCCCTTGGCGCATAGAAAAAAATCTACTTCTAAGACAGCGCAATCACAACATACAAGATTTTATGTTTCATTTTTCCCTATACTGTATGAAGTTCATCATAATTCACTAACTCACTAATAAAATCTATAGTGTACTTACCGTTGCCATGGAAATATAAAGTTTGGCAAGAAGTAAGAACAATCAGTTAATATATAGGAAGGGTTCAAATCCCCGTACGCTCAATTTTATTATACATTTTCTAAAAATACCTTAATATCTATTAATCACACCACTTTTATGGAATTAATCACACCAGTTTTCGTATAACAATTAGAGTTAATAAATAAACTGAAACAACAGATAACTTACCTGCCAAAGTCTTTCAACTAGTACAAGAAGTTTAACCAAGTCGCTCCCACGAGTCCCATAAAACCAAAATATATACGTAGCTACGGTACTAAAAGTAACTAAAGGTAAGGAAAGTAAGGTCACTGCAGTGCCCTATAATCTTGGAGGTCCTTGCGTGGCTTACTGGCCATACTGGTCCATTAATCAATGTCGGCCATGTGTCGGCGGTGTTCATCATACCATCGAACCTTTTACTTATTTTGTTAGCAAAATGTTAGAAATTTCGCACCAATGATGGTTGAATGTTGCTCAATGAAAAGTACACTTATAAAAGTTGACAAACTTAAATTTGCTGTCTAATGCGCTGTATTTTTAATGAAATTAACTACAGATATAAATTTGTTATTGTTTTCTTTTTTATGATAGACCTCCGAATTATTTATTCTCAGGTTTTGATTACAAAGGTTTCAAAATACAAAATGCGCCAACCTTAAAAACATTTAGAATACAAGCGAAAATTTATTTAAATTGTTGAAAATACTCGAACCCGCGCCCGCCCCTTGGAAACCGCCTAAGCGTTTGTCGCTATTTAAACCACACGTTCCTGTCAGTTACTTCACATATTCCACATATAGCAGGCCGAAAGAAGCTAGTGTCAAGCTGAAAGTAGTTTGAAATCGAGACGCTGCGCTGCGCTGCTTCCGCCACTCAACAGAGTGGCGGAACTCAACGCCACACTTTAACTTATATCTCTTAATTATTATATTTTTTGTTTTAAGAGGTACAACCTCTCATCTATGAACTGGAAGAGGTAAAAAAATCTTGTCTTACTTAAATGTTGAAACTACACTTCAAGGACAAATACAAAATTGAAAAAGTCTTTGAATTTTTAACAACTTCAACAAACAACGGCAACAAGCTTACCAAGTTACTTAACTTAATTGAGGCAATTACAGCTAATCGCAAGAATTCTACTAACTTTTTAAAATAAAAAACTGAGAGAAAACGAATGTTATTTTCTCATCAGATTGCAAACAGCTGATTCAAATGTTAAGAAGCTAAATCAATGGTTCTCAACCAGACGTCCGCAAAGTCCGTCAGTGGTCCACAGATGCCAAATTATTTGTTGCAATTTTTTTTCAATTTAAACGGATACTTCCAACATTCACTTACACTACTTACAGCATTTGACTAAATTTTATTTAAATTAATTCACTTTTTACATAACAATAAGATATAAATGGTCCCAGGCCATAATAAAGAGGAGCTTTGAGCTCTATGGTTATCGTGAGGCAATTAAGAAGTGCACTATAATTTTGTGTCCGCCCTTTCAATTTTAAGTAGTTTTCCTACACACTAAACATAATGAAATTAATAAATTAATATAACTTTCCAAGTAAAACTGAAGCGAATGACTTGTAAAATATACTTGCCGATGGAGTTTTGTGCTTACACAAAACACTCGTAAAATGTACAAAATGTAACGAAAAGTGCGCAACGGAGTCTGCTATCTCATATCTATGATATTTACTGTATGAACACCGCTGGAATTTACTATGAAACTCCTTCTGCTTGTAGATGGTTTGGAAAGTTGCGTATATTAAATTATTCCTTCGCGAAAGCTATGGCTTACTTGAGTAAACTATTTGTTATTTATATGTAGATATGCCGTCGTGGCGAAGTGGTTGTGGGTGTGTGTGGTGGGTGGTTGTGGGTCAATTTAAACCCGGGGAAGTTAATTGTTCTCATTTCCTTCGGTAATACGACAACGCGTGATGTTGAGGGACAGAACCCAACACGCAAAATTTGCGGGATACACCGTGAAGCTAAAAATAATAGAAGTAGATGTACCCGTACAATCAATTGTACAAATAATTGTGTCAATATTTGTAAGTATAGAATTATTGACACTAAAACACAAAAAAAAAACAAAAGGAAGCTTTCCAAGTACAAGGTCCCTCTTCCATTCCTTCTTACCAAAGGTCCAACTTAAAAACCTACAATTTAAAAAAAAATCAACACAAACATGGATGCTTCAAGTCTTAAAGTGGGGATCAAACTAAAACTGTTTAATTACTGCCAACCACTTGGCTCAAACTCTACGTAAAATAAAGAAAAACACGTTAAAGTAAAATTAATTTATCTTTCACAATATGAGTTATCCACTTTCAGTATAACACGCCCCAGATGCTGTTTAACTTCAGGCATCTAATGCAGTGATCCTCAACCATTTTTCCTCGCCACAATTTTAACGATTTATTTTTTTTTATTTTTACATATAGAAATAGATAATTGTGATTATTTACTTACAATATACACTGTGTAAAGTAAAGTTTCTAAATGTATAATATAATAATACGCACAAATTTTATAAAAATTACTAGATTTTTTTTTTGACAGAATATAACATGTTAGTGTTAAAAATACACAACACACATATCTTTATACATTTACACATTACATTTTCAACATTTATTACACTATATACCTTTTTAGATTTCATGAATTTTAGTGTATATTTAAGACTGTCACGACACACAAAAGCGCCGCGGCACATTGGTTGACTATCGCTGGTCTAATGTAAGGTTTTATTTAACCCTAGTTGAATACTTTTATTTGAACGCCCGCCCGCTTGCTTGGAAGTTAATAAAGTTTTTCACTAGACTGTGTCATATTTGCGTTGAAAATTTGCTTTTTTTTTCGCCTACAACGCTCTGTTGGGCAAATTAGACTGCCCTGTGCCAGCGTAGTTAAAACAAAGTGAACTTTAAAGAGTAAATGGTACTTTAATTTGCTAGAAAATAACTTTTTTTTAAAACTATAAGCGTTCTCGTTAATAAATTAATATAACTTTCCAAGTAAAACTGAAGCGAATGACTTGTAAAATATACTTGCCGATGGAGTTTTGTGCTTACACAAAACACTCGTAAAATGTACAAAATGTAACGAAAAGTGCGCAACGGAGTCTGCTATCTCATATCTATGATATTTACTGTATGAACACCGCTGGAATTTACTATGAAACTCCTTCTGCTTGTAGATGGTTTGGAAAGTTGCGTATATTAAATTATTCCTTCGCGAAAGCTATGGCTTACTTGAGTAAACTATTTGTTATTTATATGTAGATATGCCGTCGTGGCGAAGTGGTTGTGGGTGTGTGTGGTGGGTGGTTGTGGGTCAATTTAAACCCGGGGAAGTTAATTGTTCTCATTTCCTTCGGTAATACGACAACGCGTGATGTTGAGGGACAGAACCCAACACGCAAAATTTGCGGGATACACCGTGAAGCTAAAAATAATAGAAGTAGATGTACCCGTACAATCAATTGTACAAATAATTGTGTCAATATTTGTATGTATAGAATTATTGACACTAAAACACAAAAAAAAACAAAAAGAAGCTTTCCAAGTACAAGGTCCCTCTTCCATTCCTTCTTACCAAAGGTCCAAATTAAAAACCTACAATTTAAAAAAAAATCAACACAAACATGGATGCTTCAAGTCTTAAAGTGGGGATCAAACTAAAACTGTTTAATTACTGCCAACCACTTGGCTCAAACTCTACGTAAAATAAAGAAAAACACGTTAAAGTAAAATTAATTTATCTTTCACAATATGAGTTATCCACTTTCAGTATAACACGCCCCAGATGCTGTTTAACTTCAGGCATCTAATGCAGTGATCCTCAACCATTTTTCCTCGCCACAATTTTAACGATTTATTTTTTTTTATTTTTACATATAGAAATAGATAATTGTGATTATTTACTTACAATATACACTGTGTAAAGTAAAGTTTCTAAATGTATAATATAATAATACGCACAAATTTTATAAAAATTACTAGATTTTTTTTTGACAGAATATAACATGTTAGTGTTAAAAATACACAACACACATATCTTTATACATTTACACATTACATTTTCAACATTTATTACACTATATACCTTTTTAGATTTCATGAATTTTAGTGTATATTTAAGACTGTCACGACACACAAAAGCGCCGCGGCACATTGGTTGACTATCGCTGGTCTAATGTAAGGTTTTATTTAACCCTAGTTGAATACTTTTATTTGAACGCCCGCCCGCTTGCTTGGAAGTTAATAAAGTTTTTCACTAGACTGTGTCATATTTGCGTTGAAAATTTGCTTTTTTTCGCCTACAACGCTCTGTTGGGCAAATTAGACTGCCCTGTGCCAGCGTAGTTAAAACAAAGTGAACTTTAAAGAGTAAATGGTACTTTAATTTGCTAGAAAATAACTTTTTTTTAAAACTATAAGCGTTCTGCTATATTGTAATGGCAAAGAGCATTTAGTGGTAAAAGGGAAGAGACAGACTTATAGTACCCGTGTCTATAATGGCCTCAGTTTTATCAGTGAGATCAGATTTTTTTAAAAATATATATTTGAGAGATATTTAGTTATAAATATTTTACTCAAGAAAATAGAATATGTATATAGATGCGTCACCTTCAATTTGAACTTCTCAAGGTTATTTTCAGATGGTCTCCTACCGTTTACTTCCTGGCTTCCTCCATTCCTGGGAGGAATTCAATCAAATTTATTACAACTAAATGACACCGATAAAATAAGTATATTTTAACAAATAAAAACCGTCCCCTGAACAGTATTTGAACGCCGAGTCTACCAGATCGCAATTTCTCCTCGACATCGTTAATAAACTATAATTTATTTTTTTTAGTTTCTCCTTCAAGCATCAAGACAATCCGTTCTTCGATTTTAATTCGAATTTGACACATTGCGTGACAAAACTTGACGCCAAATTTCATCTTAGCAGAGAGGGATTATAAGGAATCTAAACCCTCAAGCATGGCCACGTTGAGAATTTTATAAGTAGTTACGTATACCTAAAATTTGAAAATGACAGCTTGAAAGTTAAAAGTTGCCGACGACCGTAAGCACATTCGTATGTAAATAACATTGCTCTGTAAACCTATGCTGTGTTTTTATCTGGTTCTTACTTTTATTTGTATATACTACCTATATATCTTCGCACACTTCAGATAAGAATATAGGTAGAAAAAGATTTTTTTTAAAAGAACAACAGTTGCAGAATCTTAGCTCGAGGTAGATAGGTCTTTGCCTTATGACATGTTAATGTACCTACCGGGTATATAATAGTATTCTAATTGGATAAACAATATTTTCACTATCTTAATGCTTATGAACTTTTCCGTTTTCTGTAGTTAAATAAACTATATTATTGATATATAGACTGATTGATACACGTAGAAGAATGTATTTATGCATAGTAGCACAGTGAAATGGCGTCTGACTGCGGCGGGACACGACGGGTTCGATTACTACTCGGGAAAGAGACAAAGTGCAGCGCACTCGCTATGAGAGAACGGAGAGTCTTGACACTGAGCTCTCTCTGCCTACTGCCTAGAGTAGGCAGGCTTTTTGCGAGTTAAGCCGTGAAGCCGAAAAATAATAAATAATAATCTGTATTAGACACATAGATCGTATCGTTTATATATATATATATATATATATATATATATATATATATATATATATATATATATATATATATATATATATATATATATATATATATATAATATATATATATATATATATATATATATATATATATAAATAGAAAATAGCGCAGGTACATATAAGGGTCAAGCTAGCAGGTATATAAACGGTAACTTGACCCGTGATGGCGGATTGTATCGATTGGAAACCGCCCTTCAAATCACGCCATTTTCTCTCACACTAGCCCCCGCCCGTGGCGTCGCCCGCTTGAATTATATTGTTATTTATTTTATAAACTGAATTACAATCGTGTTCTAGGTTTACTTTTAATATGAAAATTTTAATTATTACTATAGAATTAGAAATAGAATTATTACTATAGAACAACATTGTCGAAATTACCATAAGGATATATGATTAAAAAGGCAGAGAGAATCTAGATCCGCGTGATGAATCGCGGAACTCAACGCCGCGCTTGCTCGTCTCAATAGTTGTAGTATTTTTGTTTTAAGTAGTTGAGTAAATATCCCTTCATTCGTTTGAAATTTGTAAAACATAAAAATGGTTACTGAGTGTTAAATAAATGCCTATATTAATATTACATATTATAAGAACTCGCCTCGAATTCACATATATGCCTACTACACACCTACTATATAAATATTAAAGCTAAAGAACTTATACAAAAAGAAAGTAATTAGTAAATAAAACCAAGATACCGACACATTAGTACACACGCTTACATAAAACAGCTAATATTACAAGCGTATACTGGTTTAATATATACATTTCGGGTTTATAAAGGGTAAAAATAGGTTATATATTTAAAAAATTTACATATCTGTGAGCAATTTTAAAATAAGTTCGAAATAACAAAGATCAAGATCTGTATAGAAAGTTATTAAATGATAAATTAACAATAGAAACTACAATTAAGTTTCAGTTATCTAATATCAGAATCTTATTATTAAGAAGCAACTAAATGTTAGCGAAGGCCTTACCATTATTCCATATACATATATATATATATATATATATATATATATATATATATATATATATATATATATATATCTATATATTATGTTCATACATTATATTACTTTTATTATCGTACACAATCAATATTACAATACAAAGGCTCTTGTTTAACTGCAGCAGAGCTTTGATAATTTGACCAAATGGTCATATAATGCAGGATTATTAACCAAACCTTAGTTGAAGGTAAAAAAAATATATTCTATTTCACGGACCGTGATCAGAGACGAGGAAGCTGCTAGTTTAGTTAAAATATAAAAGATACCTTTCTTCCTTACACGCCTCTAGACGCCATCTTTAATAATAACTCCCATACCTACACAATAATTCAAATTCAAATTCAAACACTGTCTAACAAAGCCCATTCGGAACTACTACTTCGGTATAAATGATTCATTTCCCCACTTAGGACCGATCATGGTTTTACCGCACAACCCTTGGTTTCATAGCTTATTAGTTTGCCGATACCAAATATTATTAACACTTTATACTAATGGTATTTAATCTTGGCAAATATTATATGGATTTATATAATTCATAGCTAGAGATTCCATCCTGGCGCAAGAACTGCGACGGTATGGTAAACGCGGTGGTTGTGAGATCGATTCTCACCCGTGGAAGTTAATTATTTTCGTTTTTATTTTTATTAGATTTATAATAAAAAGATATTAAATAGTTTTTAACCGATTTAAAAATGGAAGGAGCTCGATGTAGGTATTCCGTAGGTCCGATTGTTATATTATCTAAATATATATAAACAATTTCTCTAACTGAGACACCGTGTCAGGATCTGATGATTAAATCTTCACGTGTAATAAGCATGTAGGTACCTACATATACGTTTCATATAAATACATATAGTTGTCATATAATGACATCGCTGAGCTGATGACGCTAAGAGATACAACTCCACATTGTTTCGGAATTAGAGGATAATATTTTAAAGGTAAAAGGGAATTGTTAAAGAGCAATTATGTACTATCAGATTATGCGCTGCGCATTTACAAAAAAAACAAGCTTATCTAGCTTCGTTCCTTTACATAAACAGATATACTCCACAGGTAAAAAAAACTTTCACATGAACGTGTTTTTCTTAATTATTACTATTATAATTCTACTCAAGTCAGTACTCAAGAAAAACGATAAGACTTATATTACTATGTACTTTTATTCTTATTTGACTTTATTATTGTTTTTTGTTAAAGAAATACAATGACGAATAAGTGAAGAGGTGATGTGGCAGAAAATAGCCGATTACGCGTATTCACTTACTAATGTTTATTTCATATAATTTTCCCCTTCAATAGTAATGCTTAGTTACTTCTTATTGTTATAATTCATCGGTTTGTATTTATTTTGGTCTCTTGTCTGTTCATAAAAACATATTACTATTTATTTCTGTTATTTTTTAAACTTCATACTGTATCTCGCAAATAGGTAGAAAGAGATGACGCTGTATTAATATACGAAAGATCTCTGTAATATACTTGCACAAATAACAATTATTCTTCTAAGAAAACTAACAGGGAAACATTTGATTTTGATTATGTATCTACTACCATTATATTTGAATTTAAGTAAGTAATGATGGCTGTTTTGAAATGCCCGCGCTTTCATAGTTTTATTGTTTTCTTCAATGTCATAGGTGTATGACATCGTTCATCGCTTCAAGGTTTTATTGCTTCTACAGCGAAATAAATACATTTATTCTATAAATATATTTGATTTGAATATTTTTAATAAATAACTTAAATTTTCCTTCTACGCCAATTTTTCAACTGTACATTTATCATCTGTGATGCTTAAAGTTAAAAATTTTATCTGTCAAAACTAAAAAGTCATTATAGATTGTGTTTATCGTTTTCGGTTTTGCGTGTTGTTTTAAAAGGAAGAACAAATATTCATGTAATTTGTCATTATGAATCAAACAATAAATGTAGATCAATTAAATTCAGCTTTAACGTCACTGAGAACGTTGCGTTCCAGTGTAAGCCATGTATTTGAAACTTTATCAAACGGGCTTCGAGCTGACCACGGGGAAGACGGCAAAGATAAATTCCTTTTGGAACTTCAAGAACTCCTCAATAATGTTAATATAAATCTGCGAGACTTAGAGCAGACAGTCAATGGACTACCGATTCCAACGGCACCTTTTAATCTCGGAAATACAACATTTTTAAGCCAGGAAACTACTCAAGATCGTCAAGCTCTATATACACAACTAGTTAATAGTTACAAGTGGACTGATAAAATACATGAATACTCATCTTTTGCACATACACTACTAAGTCAGAATTCCTTAAAACGTTCCTATATAAACTCAGGTAGTACTAAAAGACGCGGCAAATTACAAAGTAATCACAACGTCGCGCCCTTACAAGTCGATAATGTCATTAACAATATAGACAGATCCTATAATGATATGAAAATAACTATATCGCGTCCGTTCGCGAGTAATGCTGTAGTGCAAATTAATTTAAGCCATGTGTTAAAAGCTGTAGTTGCTTTTAAAAGCCTTCTCATGGAATGGGTTATGGTGAAGGGATATGGAGAAACTTTAGACTTATGGACGGAATCCCGTCATAATGTATTCCGGAAAGTGACAGAAAATGCTCATGCAGCCATGTTGCATTTCTACTCTCCCACATTGCCTGAGTTGGCAGTTCGGTCCTTCATGACGTGGTTACATAGCTACGTGAATCTATTTAGTGAGCCATGTAAGAAATGTGGGTGCCATCTTCATCATACTTCAATGTTGCCACCTGCTTGGCGAGATTTCCGCACTCTTGAACCTTTTCATGATGAGTGTAAACAATAGTTAATGTGGTATTGAATGGGAAAGCATGGAGCACTTGTATACTAAATTATTGTTGCAGCTTTCTCATTCAATATTTGTTTATGAGTAAAAGGACTTGTTATAAGTGAAGTAGAAATAAGAAGTGTTAAATATTTCCAGTTATATAATTTTATAAGTAAAATAAATTACATTTGATTTAATTTTGAATTCTGAATAGTGTAATTTTTATTAAACCTCTGTTCTAAATAAATTATGTAAGATAGTTCAGTTTTTTAGTTATTGGTTTCCAAGAATGCCATTTGTCTAATTTGAAATAATATATGTAATTCACATTAAAAATCTACAACATCATTATGTACCATACTTTATGTAACTACTAAACCAGAAATAATAATTATTAAATGCAAGCACCACTTCAGAAATTGGAAAACAAATGGTCTCATAATGAAGTACCGGAACTTATTGATATGAATACTCTGTTATGCAGGAAAAAGTGTGGCGCTGCTTTTTTCAATTTAAAATAAAATTTACATAGTAAGATAAGTGTAAACTATACATATATATATATAAAAAATATTAATATTTTTATTTACTTAACCATTCAACAAAAAATAAAAAAGACAATTTATAACTATAATTTATTCAGCAAAACAGCTGTTATCTAAGTAAAAGGTCTACACACAGCAACTGTATGATCAACACTAGAATCGACTTCCAAAACATGAGCTCCTATACTTATTTTCAATGGAAAATGCTGATCTTTTCCATGGCCAAGACCCAAACACCCATGTCTGTTCCGACCCCACATATAAAGGTCCCCATCATTGGTTATAGCAGCAAGATGCCCAATGCCGCATGAAACTTTTACAACTTTTGAATTAGGATTAAAGTCATTTCGTCCAAATAAAGTGGGCGGGATCTGTTTTGGTTGATGTGCATGTTGGACATTTGGTCCGAGACCTAGCAGGCCAAAACCCCAGACAAATACATCACCATTTTCTAGAAAGAAAAAAAACTGATATAAATAATAGTGACCAACAAATTATTAAATATAAATGAATAAAATTTATCCTTCCATGTAAAAATCACAAGATATTAACAATGAAATCAGTACAAAGTGTATATAAATAAATTTTTGTTCTTATAAAACAAGTACATGAGGTATATTAATTTTAATATAAATACTTTAAAAATAAAAATATGTTCCACACACCATTACAAACTAAACAAAATGAGCCACCAGCGGCTATATCCACGATCTTGCCCAGGCCCTTGGTAAAGTTAACCAATGCGTAAGACATGTTCACCTGCTGTTGCTTACTATTCATTGGTATCTGTCCATATTCTGAATTGCCCCAGCCGAAAATCTCGCCATTGTCTGTAAATAGTTTATTGCTTTATTTAAAAAATTTGTAACATTTTTGATTTTATATCTTCATTCTGTATCTCGCATATGTTATCTAATGTTAGGGACATATCTAGTATTGAAGATCTTTTTTTCTTTGAGGCATTGCGTGTTGCGTGATGGAACTCTACACCGCGCTTGACCTTGTTACCAAAGCGAGGAAAATTAAAATAATTCATTCTCCCCAAGTGGGAACCGATCCAGCAACTGTCGCTTACAATCGAAAGCTGCTATGGCTGCCCCATGACAGCCTCCATAATGTTTTGTAAATATTATAAATCATTTTTTATTTGACTATTGCGCCATTGCAACGTGACCAATTGGGACAGCATCTGACTTCAATTCTTATTCGAAAGAATCTTTTTCAAGCCCAGTCAATATAATGTTAGGGCGGAGAGTGTAGATAAGCAACATAAAAGTAAGAAAATAAAATTAACCACAGCAGGTTTGAACCATGGACTTTCTGTAGCGCGTAGGATTTCTTATATACTTATTTATAATCTCATACTTATTTGAATTAATATCCCAAATATGTATTTCCATAAAAACATACAAACCACTCAAAGCTAACACGCAGTCCACAGTGGAGGCTACCTTGACGATCCTCTCGCTGGTCACGTCGCCCTTGACGGCGCTGGGGCGGCCCTGCGCCTCGAATGTGCCGAGGCCGGTCTGTCCGTCCGCCCCCCACCCGCAGGCATACACTTTACCCGATTGTGTTATAAATAGGCTGGAAGTTGAAGATAATATGAGACTAGCTTCTACACGCGGCCTCGCTCACGTATTTTAATGAAAATAAGAGTTGTGTGTGACACATCATCCAAGACACATTCAAATTAGTATTCAAGTAATAAGTTTATTCTTTGTAATATATTTATTTAATGCTTGTAAGGAAGTGAGACAATCTAGATTTCTCTCTTTAGAGAGAGACATCGTCTGATTGCAATCGAGATGGTTGGTTCAACTTCCAATGTAAAAATTCCAAAAATTAATAATTTTCATTTTCCCGCAATGGCTAAAGAAGGCACGACGTAAGCTCCGCCACGCAACGTGCAATCTTAACACTAAGTTCCACCTACCCTACTATACGCGAAATACAACGTGACAGCCAGCCAAAAGTACTGTACAGCCAGTACAAAACCTACTACCTATTGAGGTATTGAAAAGGGTTTACAAACAAATTCATAAAATAATGCCCAGTCTCATAAAACAAATGGAAATCTAGAGTTGAATTGAGTCAAAAAAAAAACCAAAAAATTCAATATATATTAGTATAAAAAAATCAAACAACCTATGATCTTGTCCACAACAGACATCCACAATGTTCTCCTGGCCGAGTTTCTTAATATTGTACGACGCCATGCTCCCTTTATATTCCTCATTGGTGTTCACTTTCCTCCCGCACTGTCCGTACGCGTTGTTGCCGAGTGAGTATACACCCTCATTGTCTGTTAGAATAAGAGTGTGAGCTCTGCCTGCGGCTAGGCCTGTGATCTGTTGTCAATATATACACAAAATTGTTCCATCACCGAGTGACTGACTGACATAACTTACAAGCGAAACAGCTGATTGTAAAATTAGTAGAGCATTGAGAACTATGAAGCATGTTAATTATTATTTCCAATAAAGTAATTAAATGTTCACTTTGAAGTGAATAGGAATTAAATCTAGATATAAAAGCATGGATCATAAATTAAGTACCAAGACAATTTAATTATATTAAACTTTATCTATTTTATTAATAATTTTTTTTATATGCATTAATAATTTACTATATATTGCTAGGTAGACAGAGGGAACCCAGTGAAAAGACACTTCATTCTTTACTTTCCACCAAATTTTCCTTTGACATTAAACTCAACCAATAAATGATATAATTGATGAAATATATATAAATATCATCTCACCTTAGTCTCTAAAGATTTATATGGTATATAAATAGGTGCAGGACTCAAGAGCATCTCCAGAGGATGACCAACTCTTGGAGCGTGATAGCCAATTTGTGAATCTGTATTAATGCCTGTTCCAAACACTTTGTGCTGCTCTTTTGTTTTAATCGCAGCTACTGTGAAACCATAACCGCAAGCTACTTTTGTTACCTGAAACATGAATATCAATCTTTTAATTTCAATTTTTCTTAAAGAATAATTTATTGGTAAAAGAATAAAAATAAAATCAAATAAATAGATTCAAGCTAGTTTTCACTCCAATTCCGACTTTTTACTTAATATTCGTAATAATATAACTAACAACACATGCATAAATTTAGTAAAAGGATGGATAGATAATATAATAATAGATATGGACTCATGCAGAAATATTACATAACTGATATTTAAGTTAAAAAATTGATTCAAAAAAGTATTGATTAAAATATTATTGTTTTAGTGTTATAAGTCAGGGGATAAGTAATTAAGGACTAGTAATTTACCTACTATTAGGTGGGAGTCGCCTACAAAATGAAAGGCTGTTATATCAAACATATCATTATCAACAATGAATAACTGTATAATTGTAAATTACTATATAAAAAAAATGTCCCGCTGAGTTGAGTGAGCTGAGTGAGCTGAGTTTCTTGCGCGGGTTCTTCTCAGGTCTGAGGCATTAACTTTAGTGAACCGGTGGTAATGTTTTTGACGTTAAAGAATTATTTAAATTTGAATATGAATGTTGAGATTGAATTTAGGGTTGATCAAGGACCCATTGATGCCTTCAAATAACAAAATTCTGGCTTTCGTAACACAAAATAGAATATAGACAACACAAAATAAGGTAAAATGTGGTAGCAAAATGAAACTGTAAGGGAAAAAGAAAAAAAAGAGCAACTGTGGAGTTTCTCGGCAGCACTTCTCAGCAGAACTGCCCTTCGAGCTGATGGTAGCTTCTAGTAGGACTTACAATACTGACACTTATGTTCTATGACTATTCGAAAGTGCTTGTTTGATTAAAGAATAATTTGATTCGATTTGATTCTGAGAACAGTAAATAAATGCAAGTAGCAATTTATAAGACAAGGAAAATATTATTTAATGTCAAGAGAATGAAGGCGGGTCTGGTTATGGAATCCCAGTAACAAGAGACCAACAGATCGAAAGAGACAATCTGAAGAAGACAGCGGTAAGCTGCTAATCTAATTCTAAGCATGATTTCATTAAAAGTATTTTCAATGTTCAATAATATGCTTAAATTTTAGTGATATGGCATTTAGACTTACATCAAATCTCTCACAAAAACTTGATCTCATAGGATGCCAAATGTAACTGAAAGCATTCCTATAAGTTTTCTTGAATTTTTTTATGGCCCTCGGCATGTGTATACCGAGGGCACCAGTTTCTGCCAATCCCCATACATATACTCGTCTATCTGAAGTCTTACTTACTGGGAACTGAAATACTAACAAATTTAAATGAGATTATAATAAATCAAATAAGAATTGTATCTATATACATAAAATTAATATATTCAGATAGTAAACTATATATAAAAGCAAATCAAAACAAAAATAATTATGAAATCATAACCTATACAATACAACACAACTTCAATAATTACATGGAAGTACTTCTATGCCTTATTTTATATTTTTTATAATTACATATTTAAATAACTATAACATAAGAGATATTACTTGGCAACTGTTCTTCTTCTTTCGGATCAATGAATTTCCTTTTGTTTTTTGCTGTGCGACTAAACAATATAGTAGGAGTTCTTTGTTGGATAAATATCTTTAATGTATTCAAATTAATATAAGAGGCCATATTGTGACAATTTATAATAACATGCTAATTTTGTTTATTTTTAAATTTTCACACAAAACCATATCATTTTCGTATTTTATTTTGATTTCAACAAATTCAAATTTGACATTTAGATTTCTTGACATTTGTGTTTGCGTCACGAAATAAAATTAAGCTTTTTATAGTAAATAAAGAATATCATAAAATTCTATATTTCTGACATTAAAAAAAAATTTTAAGTATGTTTTATAGCCGATATAAATCTATCATATAAAAATTTTAATCAAAGGATTTTTTAAATATTTTTTTGATTAACGCTTAAAAGTAAGATTAAATAAGTATTTTAATTTCGATAAATATTTTATATATTTACGTATGTATACGGTCACGTAAATTTATATTATATTAACAACGCACAGAGGAACTAAAATGAAATTTGGCATGTTGGTCCATGTATTGACGACATTACTGACAATTATATTTAATTATTGCTTTGGATTCTATCGTTTATACTTCACACTTGTAAACAAATAATTGTAAAATAAATATTAAAGCCATAAATAAAACTCCATATAATTTCAATATTACTATCTTATATTTTAATATAAGAGAAAAGTGTAAATTGTGTGTGAAAAAAAAATCACTATTCAATATCCTTTCACACAGTAATTAAATAAATATATAACCCGTCAAATAAAAGACCAACAAAAAATCACTAAACGCATATATTAATAAAATTACTACTGGTAAATATTTTATTTTATTTTAGATAGTAGATTGGCGCGGAACTGCGTGTTTTGGAACAGCGCTTTGATAAGACTCCTCAGTTCTTCTACTTGGAAATGCACAGCTAAGGGACCGGTGCCCTCGTTCCAATGATTTTCTATATCTTTTAGAGATCCTCCAAGAACAAATATTAATTCTTGTAATTTGACCCAAGATTTCACATATTTTGTCACATCATCGATATCCTGTAAAACAAATAATATTTATTATTAAAACATACCGATTTAAAACATGATTATTTTGGAATATCCATATCCATAATTACTTTTTACACACATACAATAGATTTAGTTCAACAAAGTGAAGCAATTATTTCAGCTAATCGACACATGAAATTTAACTAGGTTATTATTTATTACTAAATTTGAAATAATATAGAAATTATATAATTGCACACAAAATAAAAAAAAATGATTTAATAATAGTACGTAGAGACTAATTTAAGATGTTTAATCAGTAAATTTATTATAATCTAGCGACCCGTTCGCCGCTTCACCGCTCAAGTAAATAAAAAAGTTCATTTCGATACATGTTTAGTATATTCTCGTATATACTCTAATATAATTTTCTTTTTTTAAAATAAAAGTATCTTAAGTAACTCCTTATTACATCAACTACCACTCAGTGAAAGTACTGTCAAAATTGGACCAGCCCCTTCAGAGATTAGCCGGAACAAACATACAGACAGACAAAAATTGTATCAAATGTTATTTTGTTATATGAAATATGCATGTAATAAAAAGCAAATAATTAATAAGCAAATAATAAAAAGCAATTAATATTACAAACAAGACACTCCAATTTTATTTATTAGTATAGACATATAATATAGTAGTGATACTGCATCTGACAGCAAGCACAATGTTTTTAAACGGGAAGTGGAATTAAGACATAAGATCACAGTGTAACGCTGAGAATATATAAATAAATATATATCATCTTACATGGAACAATTGTGGGGTTTTCTTTACAACCAGTGTATACATTTCCGTGAGCTGTGTTGCCATTTCAATAGAAATATCCTCCACTGTGCACACTCGGTGTATTAGTTCATCCAAGAACATGTTCACTAGTGTTGCCATTAGCCTAAAAATATATTGTAATATAAATGTATATTATTACAAGAGAAATATAAAAATGTTTCATAGATTTACTTCAAGAGGTGCAGTTAGAAGACATAATATCATATTTTTACAAAATTGTCGGATTTTTTTCCTTTGTATATATATGTAAATACGATTATAATATAAAAAAATTACAAGATATATCATGATTATGATTGACTAATTTATAACAATACAATTACATATTTTAAATCTAAATATAATTTTTGAACAATTTCCACTAAAACATACTTTGTTATAGCAATTCTTTTATATTAATAATTAAATATTACAAAAGCAATACCTTACAAAAACATTAGGCGGAAATACACCAATCCAAACGTTCTTCAACAGTTGGAGTTGCCGCAGACACTGCCTCACTGCTGCCTCTGCGTTCTCACTTAGCACATCCTTTACCACAATGCAATTGAGATCTAAAAAATTAATTTAACTATTAATGTTTACTCAATATATAATCTGGTATCTGGTATTAGGTACTGAATGACTGAATGACTGTCAAAATAAAGCCAAACCTTAACAATCAAATTTAACATAGTGTGCCTTAGTTTTTGTAGGGGTTTATTATGAAATTTCTCTTAATCCAAACGAGGACTAAATAAAACTAAGTGTAAAAAGTGTCATAGTCCACTCAAAGTGTTATATGTGCCATACCATGGAATATAGAGTGAAGCTAAAAAAAAATGTATTCGCCACTAGTAAGAAGGTTCTCTCTGATTACAAAAAATCTCACCAGAGGAGCGTATGTTATCCAATATTTGTTTCCTCTGCTGCTGCATGTGCATCGTGAGGTGCTTGTAGCCGAGGTCCCTTATTTTTTGTACCAGGTCCACGAAGCATATCACGTAGCTCACATCCCGGCCGTCCATCAGGGCGACCCACTTGTTACCTAGCGTCTGGAGATTGTGCGCGATGTACATACAGTTGTTGTGGAACAGGGCTGGAATTAAGGACATAACTTGTTCATCATCATATTATAACATATATATGCACATTTCACATCGCAAAATTACTTAGGTTATAATAAAAATGACAATTCCGTATTGCCTAAAAGAAGACAGCCCAACCATGATATGCTTTTGATTAACATTCAAAAAAAAAAAACAAAATACTTGATTTATCGAAAATTAACGTGACCTACGCCAATGCTATACAATAAAAACTTATACAATGTTAAATAATTCGTAATTCGACGCAATTTTGTCAAACAAAACGAATAACAAATTTAAGTTATCAATAATATTAAAATATTTGTCTGAGATTTGAACCTTGTTCAGTACGGGATCTTGACACTTATAGGCGTTAGGCAACTACTATTAAACAACACCCACCAACGTACTGTGGAATGGTCTGCAAGTAATTTTCATGGTGATACGGTACGACCGCATCGTACAGCTCGAACGTCAGCCTAACAGTGTCGTATAACTTCTTGCACACAACGTCCGAGCACTGCACCGCCTGTTCCATCACTATATACACCAGATCCAAAAGTTCCCGGGCTGTCTTCGATATCATACATCTTGGAAAGTAGAAGAGACTTTTTGGTATCGTCAAGGAAAATATTTCGAGCGCTTCGAGTAAATTGTTGTCAGTTGGTATAGCTACAGAATGCAAGGCTTCCTCTGGTATCTTCTCCAAGCCTATCGACATTGTTAAGCTTAAGTCTTTGAGCATAATAGAACGTGCTGTCTGTAGAAAGTATTGACTAGATCGTTCCGCGAATAACACGTCGATATTTTTCATGTATTTCAGCAGCGTTAAACCTTTGTCGGGGAAAATTTTGGTAAATATAAGAAAACGTTGGAAATCTTCAATTTCCGCCGTAACTCGGCCGTATGTTTGCAGATCATTTATGTTATATGGTATAGTGTCGATCAAGCAGTCCTTAATAAGCATATCACAAAGCTCCTCGCCTATTATTTGACCGAATATCTGCATTAAGCTGCGCTCGTTATGAAAAGGTACATTTAACCTGTTGTCCAGGTATTGGAATAACAGCCTCATATTTGACAAAGTCTCGCTGTGAGAAGGTGTGTAGTTAGCTTTGTGGGTTAACGTGACTGATACTGAATGTGAGGAATCATCATGAACTACACAATCGTTTTTGATCATAGGAATCAAGGCCTCCTTCTTTAGAAATTCGGCAAAATCAGTCATTTTCTCCATTAGCTTAGTACTTTTATCTAAAGCATTTACTACATCGATAGAAATGATGGAATCGTCCAAGGAAATGTTAAGATTGACAACGCTCTTTCGATTGCCTGGTTTGCTAGAGTATGACACCATTCTATCCCATTCCTGATTCAGATCATGTATGAGACTGTCCATTATGACTTGTGCAGTGTTCCTAATATTTGCATACAGTTCCATATCGACGAAGCCGTCAGCTGGTTTTTCAATAAACTGAAGTAGATCGTAAACTGACTCCACCGCCTTCGAAAAACTTTGCGCTTGTCGTCCTTCATCAAACTCTTTGACATATCTACCACATGTAATGACATCACATACAATATTCATAGCGAAATTAACGGATTCTAATTCTTTGGCAATTTGATCATGATTCTCAATAGATTTTAATATTTCAGCCATGGTTTCTTGCTCAATCTCCTTCTTACATTCCTCCATGTCTTCAACTAAAGCTTTGCTCTCAGCACACAGCTCCGTGCTTTCATCTAATATACCTGCTATATCAAAATCCGAATTTTCTATAAACATTCTTGTATGGGACTTTAACTTTTCTATTTCTTCTATTATAAGAGGCATCTTTTCTTGAGGGGTCCATGTTTCTTCTGTGCTATTGACAATTTTGCTAATAAAACTTTCTACATCATATTCCGCCATTTTAATATTTTCTTTTAGACCTGTCTTTTTTAATCGCCGGTTCTGGTTTCCGTTCGTTTTTGGGTGAAGTTTTATGTGAACCTCGACTACTGCTGCGAGAACTGTGATATTTATTAGAGCTCACGGCATTCCTTAGTGTATTGACTAGAAAACGTTTATTCGTTTTTTGTTGGGGTCCTCTTATCCAACCAGAAGGTCCAACTATTTCTGCCCTTGCAGCTCCTTGAACTGCCTCTCTAAGTAACTCTTCTACTGCAAGCCTAACAACAAAAAAGAAGAATAAATAAATCAGGATAATTAGTATAATTATTTAGCATATATCTAATTTATTAGGATTTGTGGAACAGCCAGCATATGTATATAATATTGCTGTTAAGTTAAGCAAAGTGCAGCATTAAGTGCCACTATTAAGCATGCAATGTTACAAAGAGCCTAGAGAGTCAAAACTGAAATAAATTATCAAAAAATTCACTCCGTTTCAAAAATAACACAGTAAATAACACTTTAAAACTTATTAAAAAACATTATTGTGTATATCTTTTAAGTTAACAATTATTAAAAGATAAACTTAAATATATATTAATATCAAATATCTGAACTTGAGAAACTTATTTATGATACTGCTAATTTTCACTAAACATATGCTTGTAGCTACTAGTTTGCACTTACAAAATTGGACTTACAAAAATAGGCACGAAAGAAAAAAAATTGACACAATACTTAACTGAAAATAGAATTATTTGTAAGAAGAGAAATTTGAAAAATTAATCTTCATACTATAAATATTTTATCATCACAACGGAATCTGTATAAATATACATGCACAAGTGAGTATTCTATAATTTATGGCAGATTTCACCCGGTCTTATATCCTGAATAATATATTAGAATTCAAAGCTTAGCAATCAATTTAATTTCAAACAATTAAGTTTTTAATAGGAAAAGATATATATTATTTTATTTTAATACTGATAGACGATAACTAAAACGTACTTCTCTAGGGCCTCGTCATCTAGTGGTTTCTTTTCGGGTTCCTTGTTTGTGTCTTCTTTATCTGTCATAGTTTAATTAAAATCCGAAGCACTCTAATTACCTTTTTAGTAATTAAAAAACACAAAACTAATCGATTCACAACATCCTCATCCAATACATAAATTTTATTTCCGATAATAACAAAAATTCAATACAATCGTTTGATAATTTGACAATTGGCTCAATAGAGTTGCGTTCAAAATTATATTTTAACAAATAAAATACTTTTTTAATATTTTGTATAATTTTGGCAAAAGCTCATCGGGAATTACATAAATTATTAGAATATTGTATATTTTTTTTGAATTTGTTTCATTCAAACTTTAAAAATATGTACCCAAAGTAATTTAAACTTAGTATTTTTATAAAAGTGAATGCATGTGTAACTGTTATTAGCGATTATCTGGCAATGATTTGAACGCGTGGAGTGGAACGTCAGCCACGTACTGTGAACATTTGTCAAATAAGTAACATTTCACTATTACTCGAGTTGGAAACGAAGTGAAAATTGTTCTTTACAATAGTTTAACATAAGGTAATATTAACATTTATTCACTTCCCAGCTACTTTACTCTATTTTTATATTATTCATAACATTTTTTATGTATATGTAATATATTTTCACTGATATATCTATCGCCGACACTTTCGTCAAAATAATATTTATTAATAAAACTTTACTTTTCAGGCACCATGGCTGTAAAATTACTATCGCTGATTCTCATCGTCGCCGCATTTGTAACGGCTGACGACGAACCATCAGTTGCTAGATTATTAGTTTCAAAGCAAGTCCTAAACAAATATTTAGTTGAAAATATGGACATTTTAATTAAGTATACACTCTATAATGTTGGAACAGCCCCTGCTGTAGATGTTAAACTTGTAGATGATGGATTCCACCCAGACGTGTTCACAGTAGTTGGTGGCCAGTTAACAGCTGAGATTGATAGAATAGCTCCTCAAACAAATGTTTCTCATGTAGTCACTCTCAGATCAAACCGATATGGTTACTTCAACTTCACATCTGCTGAAGTTAGATACAAAGCCAGTGAAGATGCTGCTGAGGTAAGCACTTAAATAGTGACACTTTAGTTATTTTAAAAGTGAAAGTATTAACATGTTCATATAATAATTTTCCTTACCCATTTATATGAAATTTTCGATCATATAAATATTCAATATGATGTTTTAATATTTATGTCAATAATTATTTAACTATAAGAAATATAATATTAACATAAAAAAATAGGCTACATTCAGTAACTGTATTTTAACCTCAAAAGTTTAAAAATATTTTTTTCTCATATTGATGTCTAAACTTGTAACCTTTGCTTTAAAAACTGTTGACTTGCTATTATTTTGTTATATTACAAATAAAACATTTATTGACATTGATGACATGACATATATGACATTCTTATTTTTACTAAACATTATATTATATCAATAAAGATTTCAAATGAATTAATTTCCTTTTCAGAGTCAATTTTCTATCAGCAGTGCACCAGGTGAAGGCACAATTGTTGCATCAAAAGACTATGACCGCAAGTTCTCATCCCACATTCTAGATTGGACAGCTTTTGCAGTTATGACCTTACCTTCCTTAGCTATACCCTTTGGCTTGTGGTATTCCTCAAAGAGTAAATATGAGAAATTGGCAAAACCCAAAAAGATTCATTAGAGATCTTAGGTTTAGACATATCATTGCTAATGTTGTTCTTTATTGATTGCGTTTGAATTTGGGACTAGATGACGCTAAAATAGAAGTCACTGTGCATCATATAAATCAGTAGATTCCATATAAAGTGAGTAAAATGAATATAATAAGTAACAGTGTTTGTGAACTTTCAGTTTCCCTATACAGACTATGGCTGGTATATTTTTGTATGTTTGCTTTCAACTTGACTATAAAAAAAATGTGTAATGTTTTTTTCAATGTTAAAATAATAATAATTTATTGACATAAAATAAAGGATATTGAAGCAAAAAAATTTTATAAATAAGGAATAATATTATCAGTGATACATGTATCATTTCGTTAGTTATGTTCATTCACATAAATCATTTGTTAATATAATTTATATGAACAATAAATAATTTTCTAATTTATATTGAATTTTCATTACAATCTTGCAATCATTGTTTCATTCCATATTATTTGAATATATGTATGTGGGCTTATTTTTTCTATAACCTACATTTTTCCTCGAAATGTAAATGGGAGTTCTAATTTAACATTTTCTTCTTATCATATCATGCTTGGAGTCAGATCTAAAGCAAGGTAATTTATCCGGGAACGAACTCCTATAGGATTAGCAAGCTGAAGTTACAGTGGGCTGGTCACATTTATTGCAGTACCAATGATCACTAGGGTAAACGCGTTCTGAAGTGGAGTCCGCGAATCGGCAAGCGTAGTCTAGTACAGGCTGATGATCATAACTATACAATAACTACAATTTTTCCAAATTTTGGTAAGCCATTATTATTATCAAGATTTACATGATACATGTTTGGACAATAAAAGCTTGATACTTTTACACCCTGAGTAACTTAAATGAAATGCGAACATACTTTACTTTATGTTGTGTATAGTTGCTCTATTTTTGCTTTGTACGCCAAATATTATTGGATATTTATTTTAATTTCGTTGACAATTATTACAGAATTAGAACAAGCGATTACTTTACAAAAAGCTTTTAAACGATATTTAAACTCGTAAGCTCCATTTGGATATAAATTACGTAAGAATATAATATTTTTATTCTGATGAAGAAAACTGTAACGTAAACATCTATTTGCTTTGAATGGTAAACACTAAACGTAAAACGGTACGGAATTTTTTAAACATATATTTATAAAAAAAATATTTTGTACATGTATAATATGCGGATACAGCAAGAAACTAAAAGATATATATAAATTTATAATTAATTATATTTACATTACTCTTACTTGTTTTCAAGTAAGTAGTTATGAACTATGAATATTAATTCAAAGTATTGATTTTACTTTTTCTGTGATTCTTTTGACAATTGAATATTGATTAAGCCCACCTCAGAATAGCACTGACATTTGACATTTCAATTGGAAAATGTTTATTAAATCTGATATTATTTAATCTACAATTTTTGTCCAGTGTATATATATTTAAATAATTGATTAAAAAGGTATGTCGGGTCAGTGTGTTTCGAACAGAAAAAGGCCTCTTATTATCCATGAACAGACTCGGGAAATGATTGTACGCATTTTAGAAGTATGTGTTGAGGAGAAAAAAGCTGGAAATATTTTTCTTTCTGTAGATCAAGCTTTAGAGCGAGCCGCCCGATATACGGGATTAAGTAAAACAATTATAATAAACATACAGAGACAAGTTAAACAGGGAATACGATCGAGAAGAGGAAGATTGTGTAACAAAAAAAATAATTTAAATGTGAATTGTTTCGATAGGAGTGTTGTGCATAGGTGTATTGAAGAATTTTATTTAACAAAAAAAGTGATTCCTACTTGTTCAAGTCTTTTGACTGCGGTACGAGAGAAAATTGATTTTCCTTGGCAAGCAACAACTTTGCGAAAAGTTTTAAAATCAATGGGTTACCAGTGGTTGAAATGTAAAGGACATCGAAGGCGCCCGATATTAGCGGAGAAACCAGAAATCATGTTTGCACGATCAAATTACCTGAGGAAAATGCGTGAGTATCGAGAGAGTGATCACCATGTTTTCTTTTTGTTAGAAACATTGGTTGACAAAAATATGTCCTTAAAGAAGTGCTGGAGAAATAATTTAGCTGATAATGTATTATTGGACAGTTCAACGTACAGGCTTTTAATGGTGTATGCCAGCGCAGGTATTTTTTGCAATGGAAAAAAACTAATTTACAAAGTAGGCACTACCAGAAGTAATGTTAACTGTGCTGAGTTTGAGAAATGCTATAATGATATGCTTATCCCTAATATCCCACCAAACAGTGTTATAATTATTGACAGTGTTCCTTATCAAAATTCTCAAAAACCTGAGATTCCATCTAAATCAAGCTCTAAAGTGGAAATGGTTGATTGGCTCTCCAAACATAGTGTTGAAGCCTCCATCACCATGAGGAAAGATGAATTGTTTAAATTAATTGAACTGCGTAATCTTAAAAGATATACACCAAAGATAGGAGAGATAATGAAAGCCTATGAACATGAAGTTTTACAGTTGCCTCCATATATGTGTGACTTAAATCCATTGGAAATAGCATGGGCAAAAATAAAAGATATTATAAAACAACACAAAATTCATTCAGATTTAACTCTAGAGCAGATGAGAAAACTTATAGAGATGTCAATTAAAAAGGTTACAGAGAAAGATTGGAGTGATTGCGATGAACATGTTGTAGCTTGCGAAGGACTTTACTGGGAGAAAGATACATTGATGGAAAATACTCTCGATACTTTTGTGGTTGAAGACCACAATGATGAAGATAGCAACTCGGATTCTCATTCATCTGGTAGTGATTCTGACAATGATTACATATATTATTAAAATCTAAATATAATATATATACTTTTTGTTTACAAATTATAGTATTTATTGACTCTGGATAAATAACTATTTAAGAACTGTGTATTAATTTAAATACATATTTAGAGTATTATAAAATATTATTCAAATTATAAGAATTTACTAAAGTATTTGTTCTTTTGACTATATACTTTAAACATATAATACTATCTGATACTTAATCCAAAGAGTGAAGCTAGTCAACTTTAAAGGTTACATTTTTTATTTCAATTAAATAGATTTAAGTATGTGTCAATTTTAACTTCCTTATTTAAAAATCATAATCTTAGTAGGTAAGTTTTAGTGCAAAAGATATTTGGTGTTGTGATAACAAATAAAAATTTATATATATATTTATATATACTCGTAAATGTTATTGTATGTAGGTACAAAGTGAAAAAGTATTAATATGTGTTCTGTAATTTATTTTTATTCTGTGATTATAAAAGTATTAAGAAAATGTTATAGAAACTATGTGGATATTTATATACTATATTTCTATTTATAATTTTAATATCTGTTTGTTATTTTGCTAAGAAGTATACAAGATTTTAGTGTTGTAGTAGTTAGCCCAGCCCGCTCGTCGTCCCGAGGCTAGAGTCCCGCAGGGGACACCCTTGCTAATGATGTTTCCTCTCAAGCAGACACGATAGTGCTTGCTACTTCTCAGGGACAGAGAATCATCCCCAACCAGTGTCAAGGCCAATAGGGCTAACAGCATTAGAATTACAAACAAAAAAAAGTTGTAGTTTATTTATTATTTATTTTTATTTATACATTTGCATTTAATATAATGATAATGAATGGATGTGTATTTAAAGAAACTTGAGCCAAGACATAATTCTTGCAATTTCTTGTTTTCTTGGCTATATTAAATATAAATAAATGAATGTTTAGATATATTATTCAATATTTTTATTATTAATGAAGTTGTGACTATATGTTATAAATGTCTGATATTAAAAGTTTTCTCATGTAAATAGGAGATATAAAATATATATATATTACTTCAGTATTGGGTTTTACAACGCTAACATGCGATTTTTTTTAAATGAGTAGATTCTGGAGAGTGCAGTGTCTCAACTCTAGATTCTATCTGTAAACCATATTATAAGCATAAGATGCTTGAAGCTGAAAAAATAATACTACTTCATAATATTTTAATACTTTATCTTTCTTTTGGGAATCTTTATTGAATCAAACTTTACAAATGATATGGCATTTTTTTAAATTCTTATATTGTATATGTATATCCTTGATACAGGTAAATGCCTAGTCGCTAAAGTGAAAGTCAACTATTTTACATTGTAGTCACTTTTTAGACTATTTTTGCCTCTATTTTCAATGGCATGTCAGTTTTTGTTCCTAATTGTATTATATAAATTAAGAAACTTGTAAGTCTGTCTATCTGTCTGTGATTTTGAAATAAACATTTTTCTCAGTCAAATCTGGTATTTTTTATTTGTATAAAACTCCATAATACTCTAATTTCTCCAGACACTAGGTCAGTTGTAGAAATATGAAAATCTTTCATGTCTGGTTATTTATAGAGATGTACCGACTAGACGGCAACTAGTGGTTAAAGCAGACTATCTGGCTTACTACTATTATGTATGGTATGTTACTCAATAAAATATATTACTTAAGTACAAACTAGTAGCTTATTAATATTTTTATTCTATTAAAATAATAAAATAACTTCCTTCAACAATAGGTTTCTAAAATTACTAATTTTACCTAAATATTATGATGACGTCAACGATCATAAATTGGCTTTAGTTGAAATTTCGTGACCTCTACACACAGCTCCTTATAAACAGAGGTAGCAGCATGGTAACGATTGTCAACATGGTAACATGGCTCGAGTTGATACGTTTACGTTTCGTTTCCGAGTTAATATGTGTGCTATGACCCTCATGTGGGATCGGATCACTAGTGAGTCTGACAGTGCCGCTAGTAAGGTGGTCTGTGTAAACGCATATCCCATCGTAATAAAAAAAAACTATTAACTTATATACGAGATTTCCGATTAATTTATAGTCATTTCTATCACGAATTTACAAAAACATATCAATTGTTTTGTTAGATAGATTGTTCAAGATTTGACGTCAAACAAGTGGCATAACGGAAAAGCCTTTAAAATATTTGGACATTTTTTTTTTTATATTACAGACTTGTGATATTGTAGGTCTTTTCTGTTATACAAAGCTACATAAAGTTGCAGCCGTAATATCAAATACTAACTCAGTTTTGGTTCTAAGTGGACAAGACTTAAGTGCTGGAGTACATTATATTGACACGTTTACATTTAATATATTGATAGTGAACTGATGTCTAATGTCTATTTAAAGAAGCTTGCGCCAAGATACCAAACTGGCAATATTTTGCTTACACTTATATAAATTAATATTTATATATTATGTTAATTAATATCTGATATTAAAAATTTTCATTAAATTACATAAAGTCGTATAACGTATGATTAAATACTGGCTCAGTTTTGGTCTAGGAAACGTTTTCAATGCAAGCAAGATACCTAAAAAATAACTAGTGAATAAATAGCTATTATAAAACAATGATATATACCGAAAATTTGACCATCCAAAACACAGTTACATACGTTTCAAGTTGCTAATGAACGTACAAAATGTCACAACAACCTATTAATTAGCTTAATTGAAGGTTTTCACAATGTTTTATATACCTATAGTTACCTAGTTATCTATACTTATATGAATTCGTATAAAAACTCACTAATTAAATTAAACGTTATGGATAAATAAGCAATAAAATGGTGATTTTTTCTTACATTTTCTTGCCTATGACATGCCATGCCGTTGCCCCAAACCCTATCACGTTTCCAGTCATATGCTGTTCCACTGCACCATGATGACTTTAAATATTTAATTTATGCTTTATTAAGTTAAGTTTAAATAAATAATACTTTTAGGTAGGCCTTTTTTCCCACTTAAGATCTCAATTTTCTCATATTTGTTGTATTACCTATATAATATAGAAGATCGTATCTCAGTGAATCATTGAATAACCCGAGAACCTCTAAACAACTAACAAGAATGTTGTTTATTATGTACGAACTTATAACCTCCATGCTAGTCAGAGCTATTTCAAAATATTTCCGCCGCCGCTGCACCACGTAATCATTTATAGAAGCATTTTATTAATATCGATTTAGATAGTCTTTACTTTGCCCGATAAACGTCTTGATAAATGGATCTTGACATCTTGTCTGTGATTAACATAAACAAATAGTTTGTGAAAATTTATAAATGAAAATATTTTATCTTTTATCTGTAGGTAGATTCTTTTGTGATGTTTTGTGATTGCAAAACGTATGGTTACTTTATTTTGGGATATTGCCTTTGGAAAAAAGGTTTATGACTTTTTTTAACGATCAATAAGAATAGTTCTTGCAATGCTCTTTAAAATTTTTGACTTAGCGTTTGTTGACAGACTTGCTTGTTGAGTGTGTGAGTCTAACGACAATATTGCAATAATTTTATAGCATGAGCCTAATGTCCGTATAGAAACATCCAGGACAACGAGGCTATATCTGATCTTTAGCATGTTTTTCTGGGTTAGAATATGTAAATAAAGTTTGTTTGTTCTGCAGGTAAACGCGACGATTTGTGGGTTCGATTACCACTCGGGGCGATTGAATAATTTTAATTTTCTTCGCTCTGGTAACAAGGCAAAAAAAGCACGGCGTTGAGTTCCGCCACTCAACACGCAATGCCTCAAAAGACGGAAAGCGGAGAACAGAGTGTCTTAACACTAGGTTCCTACGGTTCGCCCTGCCTACCCTGCCATGTGCGATACCCCGCAGCGTGAAGCTAATTTAATGTTATTGTTATTTTACACATTGCTAACCGGTTTAATAAACACTTAGCATATCTTTTTGCTTCGTTATAATATCTATGCTTATAAAAATTATCAATAATTAAGATAATAACCACAGCGATATAAAGTACTATCTGAAATTCACAAAACTTTTGATTGCAACTTATTCTTACACTTACAACTAGACCAGCTAGCTACTAGCTAGATTGTTAGATGGTACCTACGTATTATTAATAAATACACTGAATGCCTCTTATCTTTATAAGTCTGATATAGAACTTCAAGTTTTGTCTCTCTTATGAATGGCTAGACAGAGGGAAACTAAAGTCAATAAACTCCGTACTTTTTTCCATCTATATTGGAGACGTTGCGTTTTGAGTGGCAGTAGCTACTCAACGCCGAGCTTCTCTTTCTAATCTCACCAAAGCAAAGAAGAGAAAATAAAAAATATATAAAGGAACCTTCTAGTACTCATCAGACCCTCAACCATTCTGTTTACAGTCAGAAGCTGTCCCATTACGACACGATGGCCTGGCAAGAGGCACATACGTTTTTTAAGCAGTATTGGCAGAGGATTTATTTTTTCTAGTTAGTCATAAAAAACTTTATTAATGTTCTGATTAATTGTAGAGCATCTAAATGTGGCATCTAGAGAAATATTAAGCTGCATAACACTAGGCGAGTTTTGCATATGGAAAAAGACCCATAATGACACGATGACATCAATACATCATTTAGGCACTATTGTGTACTGAGTTCTTGACATATATCTATGGGTACTTAAATTTGAAAGCATATTTCTATGATTTATAACAATCTTCCCGAAGGAGCATGAACTATTCTTGATGATAATATTCTTGGAAAGAATAATACGCTTTATTTAATAGTACATTTTTAACTTTTACTTTAAATTTTTCAATTGGAAGACCTGAAATAAGAATTTTATTGTACATACATTTACCTTGTATCACAACTGACTTGTTATCCTTTTGAAGGCGAAAACTATGGCACTATAGGACTAAGCCTGGCTAAAAGCAATGGTTGTTTTGCTCATGCTCTACTTCAAATTATGACATTCTTATTAAAGCCTAAGGTGTTTCTTAGTTTTACTCTAATTATATAAAAAAATAGCACAGGGTAAGTTTTCTAATACAAAGAATAAAGATAAATTTATTTCAAACTGTGTTTATTTTAAATATCTAAACCATTTATATTGTAATATCATGAAAACACGTTTTCGTCGTTAATTGGATAATATATATCCATTAAAATTCTTCAATAACATAGACACATGAGAAAGAGATTACGTTATTTTTTTTGCATAATATACCATACATTTGTTACATGTCATTTGGAAGATATTTTATTATTTTTGATATACACGTATCCTTTGAATGTAGGCGAAAGGGATCTTAAAAACTTAAAACAATTCGTAGTTTAAACATTCTTTGATATGACGATTTATTAAAAAAATCCAGACTAAGTATATCTATAGAGGTATATTAGACAAGTATTCTACAATCCGACATCGCCCTGCAAAATGTTTGCCGGATTACAGCGACAGGAGACAAAAGTAAATCAGAGTAAGTTCTAGTGTTTTCAGATAAAACACTAATAATACCGTATATTTACAGCACAATTAAATGTGCTGTAAATATACGGTATTAGGTATACAAGAGATATTTTTTCCAATATTTTTGATTTTATTTAAAACAATAATGTAAATAAAGAACCAATTTCGAGACACATGTGTATTTTATCATAGCGATGGAACAATGTTGTAACACAAACATTATATACATATATTATATAATAATATAACAAAATATAACTTTGAAATGACTATAATTATACAAACAAACTAATATTAATCAATAATATGTTATCAATATCAGAGGCCCAGACGTTAGGTCATACTAACTGATATTTCACAATTATGTATATTAAAAGATTTCCTTATTATTAATAAGTACTTGTTAAATTCTTTTTTTTAACATAGATAGATTTGAATCCGCGCCTCTTGTAATCCTTAAAGCAGGTAGATACGTTCTTATCTAGCTACGCCAAAACTTTTACACTAGTTACAGTTTTTGTTAGATAATTTCATTCAATTCATTTTTTCCTAATAATTTCAGAGAAATATTTGGCGAGAGGGTCTTGTCCCAACTGTACGATTAATGAGTTCAAATAACCATGTTGACGTCACAACCAGAAACAAAGGTCGTATATATATAATTTCTAATACATGACACAGGATTTGCATTTTTATTCTTAATTTAAAAAAAGGCAACGAATATCAATGATGTCTTGTCAAAATGTTATTAACGTGGGAACTAAAGTAAAAACTAACATTATTGGGCGCACACAAGTGGTGACATATAAACTTAGGTAATTAGACAGCCGTTAAGATCACAATATTGATATTAATTTACATAATATACTATGTATTGTAAAACATTTTTTTAGTATCTGTATTTAAAATATTCAACCCATCCACTGAAGCAATTAAGTAAAATTATATCTATATTTTGCTTTGTGATCATTGTTTTAAATGTATGCCGAGTGTGTAACAAATAATTTTGTAACAATGTTTATATTTTATTATATTTAAATCTTGTAAATTGTAATATATATTTGTTACTAAAATTAGTTAAAGCTAAAATATGAAACTAGATATAGAAAAATAAAATTTATTGAATAAATTTACATCATACATCATATACATATTAAAATTCATTTGATTATTTCAAATTCACCAGCAATTGGTTAAATATAAAACGTAACTTAAAAAATATTATGATATAAAATCGAAATAAAAAGTCAATACTATCATAAAAAATGTAGATTAAGAAGGTAATATATTTTTATTTCATAATGGTGAAAGAAACCACACAAAACGTTGTGACACAATAAAGTACTATCTTGTACAGAATGTAACCGCATTAAAAAAAATTGTCGTAGAGCCTATTATTACCTAATTTTGATGTTTTTAATATATTTTCCACACTAAAAAAAGTTTTGTATTGCTGCTTATAAAAATCCAAAGCCATATATGAAATGCGTCATTGCATGGGTTAAAATAACTAAGTAATCAAGTATGTGCTTTGATGTAATACAAATGTATAAATAGTAAAATGACTAAAATTGACAACAGCCTAGTTACTATCCTGAAAATTTATAAACTAAAAATATCCATTCGAATATTATGCCGAAATTATTAGTATATAATATAATAAATAATAATACAATTAATGTAATGCTGATATTTTTAAGTAATTTATTATGCAAAATATTTTTTATTTATCCTAATGGCGAAGGTGTTAGCGATGTTAGTTGTAGTCGCTTTATCTATATCTAAATGTACTTATATGTTACAAAAAAGTAATAAAATAAAACCTACACATTGATCATTCGATAGATGATTTGATAATATAATTAATGGTGTTGGCAATATGTTAATAATAAAGATATATTAATTCCATGGGAAATAATCGACTCTAAATGATATAAAACGTTATAATTTATGTATATGATTTAAAAATTAAAGATTCGTATGATCAGTTGTAAAAAACATATAGACAAGTCCACCGTGCAAACACACTGAATTTGCATGAAAATACAGAATTATTTCACTAAATAATTAGTAAGTGCACTATAAGGCTTTCAAGGTAAGTCCTTGATGAAGAGAGTAATAAATTTTTATACAGATTCTTTCGAATATTCTAACGACTAGGACTTATATCATTTTATAAAAAATATTGCATTAGTTCTTTACATTGCTATAAATACTCCTACTGCCGGTATCCGAATCGCCATTCGTATCTCTAAGATAGGCTATCTCGTGATATGACGCCAAAAATTACTTTATTGGACTATGTTTCATGTTTATATATTTATAGGATCTGGATTATACGATAAATTGACGACAGGGGATGACGCACCGTAGTCTGGCGTGGACGGGGTGGTGGTCGGCGGCGAGTCTAAGGGCTTTGCGAGTACAGGCGCAACGTATTCTGGGAAACGTATTCTCGACTCCTCCTGCAATGGCGCTGGAGGTGTGCAACTTGGGAACGGACTCAATAATAGAAATGTCCCAAATGCAACAATAGACGCCATTATCAAAATAATAGTTCTAGCTTCGAACCCAGCTCGTAAGCCGGCCCATGCGGCCATACTGATCAAAAGTAGCAACACCGAAACGCGAATAAGTCTTACCGCTGTAGAATGTATACGTCCTCCACCTACACCACTCATGTCACAAGGACCATATGCGAAATATAAATTATGTTTGTCGCCAACATGTTTTAAAATGAAATAGATTAACCCAAATGGCGCGATAAGGGGACAAGCAAGGCTGTATACCATAGTGATTGAGAAAATAGCTAAACTCCAAGCATAATGTACACCAAATGGAAACTCATATAAGATTGCTTTTTTCACGTAACTCTTTTCCGCTTTAGACTTAGATTGCAATAGATACCAAACATACAGAAACAATTCTGGAAAGCGAACAAGTTCAAGTGCAGTTCCAATAAATCCTGAAGTTATTACGTAATTTACAAAGAATGCACCCTTGTCGGGTAGAAAAACACAATCCCACCGCATTGTATCGTTTTCATGATGTAAAGTCCAGGCAACAAAAGCTTCAGCACTGGCTAATCCTAGAGATGGCAAAACTAGAGTCATGAGAAGTAAGTAAGAAACAGTTTTAGTCATAATAGAATAGTTCTGTTGAGATTTGGTCCAATGACAAAGGAATTTATCTGAGAATGCCACAATTGCAGGCATTACTGCAGCCATTGTCCACAGCAGCAATGTAGGGAGAAATTCAAATATTAAACTACCGATTTTATTCATGGTCTCTGGTCTGGCGACTCTATTATTAAATAAATTTACAATAAAAGCTGGTGTAGTTAAGAAGAAAAGCACAACAAACAGAAATAAATTTACAAGGATAGCTTTCAAATACCAAACTCCAGGCTGAATACTTAAGTTCTCCCAAATAATATCCGAAGGATTGGTAGCATGCTGTAAGACCCATCCTCTGTGTAAACTGAAATGGTTTATAACATGTTCTGCTAATTGATAAGATGGTAATGTCAGGAAAGCAATACCCAGGGGATCATTTAACACTATAGCCCGACATCTCTTTGCTTCATCTTTAAGACGTTTTTCTTCATTTGTATAATATTCTAACGCATCTACCTCAGTTCCAAATAATTGTGGTTTTACTGTAATTCTTTTCCCAGTCTTTCTAAAATAAGTATCTGTATAAATAAGAGCTTCTGAGACCATTTCCTTTTTTTCCTGTACTTCATTCAGTTTATTTATATTATAGGCTAGACGTAAGTCAACGATTTGAATATGTGGAAAATTGTGAGTAAAATATGCTCTTATAGTAGCTTCATTTCTATCTGCTTTTGATATGTTTGTTATCATTATTGTACCAGTCATGGACGTTGGGACTGGTTTTCTACCAGTACACCTTCTCATTATTAGGACTGACATGGGTAAAAACAAAATACTTAGAATAGTATGTACCCACAGCCATGGTGATCTACCATTTATATTAGAAAGTGTAGTGCTACTGAATGTACTAGAGTCTGCTTGCATTGTGCCAGAAAAATTTATTGGTAGGATGATGCCAACTGATACTAGGGCAACAATAAACATCAGTGTTATGGCATGTCTCTGGAAAGATAAATAATGTACTGCATCGGGTCCACACTTAGCAAGTACTTGTTCGCGAGTGAGTCGGAATACTGCGGGCAGCCACGTGAAAAAACCTTCGTCGATATTTAGCGACTCGTCGGCGCTATTTCTTCTGTCTACTAAGGAGTCGTTATCGCCTCCTCTAAAGAACAAGCTAGTCCATCGACTCCTGGAACGTTGAACAAGAGCCATACGCCCATAATTCCATGCAGTACGACGTAAAACCGTGAATAATAAAATTAAGCAGGTCCACGATATTAAATTTAATATCAAGGTCTGCGGTATTCCATTGTACGCCCCCGTAATGATAATACTTGTTGATGTGTTAAGTAGCATGCAACCCTCATCATCAGTTCCATTTGAGGTGTTAGAAGATAAAGAAATAAGCACACTGCTCGGCGTAAAACCTTCCATTGTTGATGTTGCAACACAATCCGTGAAGAGAAAGTATTCACATTATAAATTCACCGTAACCAGATATAAACACAGTTTTTTTATCCGTAACACTGCACAAGGTTTTAGATATCCAACAAAATTCATAAATATATTTTCTAATGTTATACGTCAATAGCAAACACATACAGATATTGTTAATTTGACTCAGCTGTCGTAAAATACATATCTCACCGACTGACAACGATGAATGATGTACGATTTGTCATTTGTCGTTCAATTTCATTCTTTCATAGCGCTATCGATACTTCGTTCAAAACAGATAACATATATGTATTAAATTTTATCGTTATTCTAATTTTTTTGTTAAAATGCAACCAACAAAATTTAGTAAAATATACTATTATATGAATAATTAAATAAACTATTGTAAGGTCATGAATAATTTTTATTAATATTTTAATTTTTACTATTATAATTGAAGTACAATGTTCCACTGTAGATAAGGCTACTAACAGATTTTTCTTAAATATTTTCGCAAATATTATTAGCAGAATAATATCAGTTTTAATAAAATACATTTTACTGTCCAATTCTAATTTTACTTGAATTTAGTTTTATATTTAATATGATACGAAATAATAATAATACGAAAAAACTGGATATAATGTAAAGTATAATTTCCCCTTGATCTATATACATTTTATATTTGCCAGAAATTTCGATGCTCGTACTGGCTTTTCGTTACAATCATATTGTATTATAAAAAAATGTCACTTATATTTTAGTTCCGATTAAATTTATTTTTAGTTTATATTTTATCAACAGGCTAAAATAATATTTTTATCTAAATGTATTTTTATTCAAATAGTATTATTAACTGGTTTTAAAATATTAAATATAAATTTATTTATACCACAATGTGTAAAATGCCTTAAATTTGATATAACGTACAAGTTTTAAGTTAGTACTATCGCACAATGAGATATTGAGAGAAAGGGAAGGCTACATTCAGCTATACAGTATACAGTCAGTAAGGGAAAATGAATTTCAATTTCATTCAGTGAACTGAAACCGCGAGGAGGAGGTTTAAGTTCGTTTCTGTTTTTTGAGTATATTTTTATCAATTTTAAATATTATATGTTAATGAGGTCAATATTTGAGTTATTTAATTGTAAAAATAATGGAGTTCGATTGGAACAATTATTTAGAAGATATTAAAAGCGTTGCAGTCCCCGAAGAATTATTTTATCATGTAAGTCGCGAGTTTTAACTGCTCTTTAATGTTGTATAATGTGAAATATAGTTTTTGATTTGTTATAAATTTTGTCAAAACACTTACATTTTTTGTTTCTTGCAAAACTTTTAAATTGTATTTAGTTTATTTAACTTATAACAAAGAATATGGAAAGATAATTTAAAAAATCTTTATATCACTATTATAGCGTAAAGGCCATGTAAAGTTATTTTTAGATGAACATCCAGAAAACAAGAAATGATTGCTTGAACATTTAAATTAATAATATATTTTTATTGTTATTTGTACTTATGGCTATTTTCATAAAATTATAAACCCATATGGTGTTATTCATCAAATCTTTGTGACCAGTGCCACCTCATTGTCGTAACGAAATAAAATTAAGTACTTAAAATTGTGAGGACATTATACTGCAGTTACTTTATAAAGTACAAATGACTCAATAATTTTATTATATTTACGTTTACTCGAGCTTTTTGGTTGTTATTTAGTAAAAAAATTATGAAATAAAATTGATGATGATAATTAATATTAACTTTAGATAATTTAAAATATATTTAAAAAAATAATATTTTACAATATAAAATAAAAATAAAAAAAAATATTAAATAAGTTTTATATGCAATACAGTAATTAATATACAATTATTTATATAACTTTATACTGTCTACAAACAGTACTAGTACAAGGTCTCTATACAATTAAATAAAAAATATAATTATTAGGATCACATAAAATTTATTTATAAACTAATACATAAAAATATTTTAATCTTTAATTTTGAAATCATTGTGTTCTTTGATCAGTGGTGAACATGAATATAATTTATAAATTGAATTAGTTCTAAAGAATAATGAAGAACATTTGTTTTAATTTTTGCGTGAAAAGTTAATTAATTCTTTTAAAGATATACAACTAATTTCTAAAGATACAAGCGTAATAATTTAATACATAGTCTATAAAACGGTAGTGCTAAGTACTGTTTTGCATAATAAAATTTGCAGTATACATATCCTTAGTAATTTAATATGCAGTAAATAAAATAGCCTTGTACAAAGGATTATCTAGCTATTATTTTGTTTTTCTCAATTTACCTAATATATTTTTAAATATTTTCAAATGCACGAATAAATTTAGTTCGGTATTAATACAATAAATTCTATTCATATAGTAATATTAAATTAATTGCTATTACTAAAAAAATACTTTTAAGTTCCTATTAATTTAATATCATCTAGTTGGTATTGATAGAAATCTTTCAATTTAATATTTTGGCCATTGTTACAAAAATCATGAATAACAGAATCATATTTTCTCGATACCTTCAAATCGACTGATCAAATCAATCAACCGAATGTTTATCAACCAAAAATTGAGGTAAAAAATTTCAATAACAAATTTTATACTTGAGCATTTATAATATTTAAAAGGTAACAAATTTTTTTGTGATAACTTAGATCAATTGCTCCTTATTATGGTTTGGCCTTGGACAATACATGCATAGTTTTAATGCTTTAAATAAAAAAAATGTGTACAATATTTTATTAAAGCATTCCACTTCTTAAATTTTTTACAATTATATTTTTTTATATTTATAAATTAAGCATTTGTGTTTGTGGGTTAAAAAAATTAATTTGTGATGCTCTTTGCTAATAATTAAAAATGCCATTACAACAACTTAATTTTAATCTTTTTGTGGCGGTAACAAAGAAATGGATGAATCACAACTTTTAACGGATTATCCAGGTTACCTCATTTTATAGTAATAAATGTGTAATATTAAATTATAGAATTTGTTTAATAATATTGTCAATAAGTATTATTACAAAATACTTATAAAGAGTAATATTTATTGGTTGTCACTGAGGTACATATTTTCATTTGTCATTTTATAGTGCATTTAGAGCAAATATTAGAAATTAAAAGAAAATAAGTTGTCAAATTTAAATTTGGAAATATTTACCGAATGAAATTGGTATACTAATGTGTGAAGATTTGTAAAGTATGTCCTTAAACTAAGTATTTTAAGATCTGATTTTAAGATTTATTGGCATAATAGTAATATTTTATTTTCAATTTACTTTACGTGTACTAGTTCCGAAAAGCAATGAAGAGAGTGTCTCAACACTAGGTTATCTTTGTCTATTATATTCGCTTTATAGCATGGAACTAAAAAAAATTAAACAGTAGCATGATTGAAAAACTCGCATTTATTTTGATATCTTTGATAGTTTCAAATACCAAACATTCAATAAATTTGAAACATACAGTCAACAAGTACTCAATCATTGGAAACCATTGTTATTTAATGAATGCAGCTCTCCAAAGTCCTTAAAATATCATTAATACCTACTATATTTGATAGTGTGGCTTTGCTATTTGTTAGAACATTTAAACGCAAAAAAAAATTATAGCCTTAAAGATATTGAAGCAATCTTTCTATTATATAAAAGAAAATGTGCAAGAAATTTTTTGCAAGCTGCACAAAAAATATATAAATGACGATATGTATGTGTACTATCGTAAATGCTATCAACAAAAATTACATCATTGTTTTCCAAAGAGTTTCATTTGTGTTTTTAATTTGTTTACATTATATTTTTTAAATTATTATAATACTATATCGTGAGTTGACGTCACATTGTGGCTCAATTTAAACGTACTGGACAGTGTGTCCACTACAGTCTACATGCGGTCAGGCACGTGCTTACATATATAGATGATTCCGAATGAAAATCTACAGTAGGCAAATGTGCAACTTTTATGTAGTTAATGATTTCCTGGCCTGAATAGACTAAATGCGACGACTTTGTTGAAATTAAGGAACCAGGAACCTTATTTGTATCTAGCCTTCAAAATACAGGTGTTACATAGATATAAAACAAATTAAGCATTTTCATCTTCGATGTAATGATATTATTACTAAGTATATTATATCTTTAACAGGTAGAAGCAAGTCTGAACAATGGCATCAAACAAGGCATGCTCCTTGAAGTGTGCCACAAAAACAATCCCGACGTGTACTGGATAGCCGAAATCACAATGGTTTGCGGACATCTCCTTAGGATCAAATTTATTGGCGCCGACTCTGACTTCTGGTGCGACATATCAAACACAAAAGTCCATCCTTTAGGCTGGTGTGGGAAATATGACGAGCTCATAGAACCTCCGGACGAAATAAACGGAAGATACGGTGATAGTATTATAGAAATGATGAAACAGGCACTTCTGGACGGTCAGTCTGTGTCCTTGGAAGCTTTAAACAATAAAGGCATGTCTCCGATAGACAGGATAAAAGTAGGCATGAAAGTGGAGATTCAAAATGTCATCGATCCATATCGGTATTGGATTGCTACGGTAAGTTAGTTTTGGATGCTTAGTATGCTTAATTTTTTCTCTAATTTTCTTTTTTGATACTTAACTACGTTCGCGTGGAGTTTAGCTGCTCTTTTGTGGTTCTTCAACAAGTGTTTTATTTCAATCTTCAAAATTAATTATACCTCGGTCTTTCCGAGTTTAACAGCTATACAATAAACACGTTTCCGTCAATTTCGTCTAATTTCGCAAAGCTCTTGCACATATATTTATTTTTTACTATTTTATTTTGTTATAGTTTTTAAAATTGACGTAACCGTATAGTAACTTTGTGTACCTATATATAACTTCTTCTTCTTCTTCTTGGCATTAGTCCCGGCTTTTGCCAGGGTCTGCCTTCCGACTGAGCCTACTCCACTTTGCACGGTCTTTAACATCCTCAGTGGATAATTTATTGGCTCTCATGTCTTGTGTCACGACATCCAGCCATCGCTTCCTTGGGCGTCCGGGTGGTCTAACTCCAGGGTCAAACATGTCAAGGCACTTCCTTCCGACATAGTTCTCAGATCGGCGCATAACATGGCCATACCATCTCAGGCGACGCTCTTGGAGCTTATCCGCTACGTCACGGACCCCAAGACTACCTCGAATGAATGTGTTGCGTATGCGGTCGGACCGCGTCACGCCACACATCCATCTCAGCATCTTCATCTCCGTGACGTGAAGCTCCTGAGTGTGCCGAGATAATGTTGGCCAACATTCGCTGCCGTATATAAGAACAGGTCGGATAATGCTCTTGTATATCAGTCCCTTGAGCTTGGGCGGTATTCTGCTATCGCAGACCACACCAGTGACCTCCCGCCATTTGGCCCAGGCAGCGTTTATACGGGCATGGATGTCGTGGTCGATGCCTCCAGACTCATGCATAACGGCTCCAAGGTACCTGAACTTCTCCGACTTAACGGCTGGCTCAGGCCCGATATGGATGGTGCTCGAGTCCTGGTTCCCACAAGCCATGTACTCGGTCTTCGACACATTCAGTTTGAGACCACAGTTCTCAAGCGCACCCTTCCAGGCGTTCACTTTACGCTCCAGCATCAGTCGGTTCTCATCGATGAGTACTATGTCATCGGCATACATCATCAGCCACGGAGGCTGGCATTGGATGTTAGCCGAGACAGTATCCAGCACTACATTGAATAAGAACGGACTAAGAGCTGAGCCCTGGTGAACCCCTACTTGTAATCGGGAAGGGCTTGGTGTCGCCAACAGCGGTCCTAACCACTGAAGCGGAGTCGTTGTACATATCTCTGATAACCTCAATATAGGCTTCAGGGATCCCCTTGGATCGCAATGCCCACCAGATACACTGACGTGGCACACAGTCAAAGGCCTTCTGCAGGTCCAAAAAGGCCACATGCAGAGCTCTCCTTTTTTCCCTGTAAGCCTCCATCAAAGTTCTGAGGGCAAAAATGGCATCCATAGTGCCTGATCCTGGTTGAAACCCATACTGAGACTCAGAGACAGTACATTCTTGACGGAGCCTGAGGCCGATCATGCGCTCGAAGAGCTTCATGGTGTGGCTCATAATCTTAATGCCCCTATAACTACCGCAATCTTGAACACTGCCCCTTCCTTTGTAAATAGGGATAATAAAGCTTTGCCGCCACTGATGTGGCATCTTTCCAGTATTCAAGATACGGTTAAACAGGTCAGTAAGTATAAGCACACCAAGAGAGCCCAACGATTTCCACGCCGCGATTGGGATGTCGTCAGGTCCTACCGCTTTTCCGTTCTTCATGCGTCGAAGACAATTACGAGTTTCGTCACGGGTTATTGGAGCAACAAGTCCGAGGTTAGGAGATAATTCAGGAGGAAGACTACAAGACTGCTGAGTGTTCAGCAGCTCCTTAAAGTAGCTTCTCCATCTCTCCTTCACAGAGGCATGACTACAAAGCAACGTGCCCCGAGAATCTCTGACGCAAAGACATTTTGTAATATCCTGCGTCGCTTTATCTCGAGCACGAGCCAGTTTGTATATGAGCTTCTGCCCCTCCACAGTTTCAAGTTTATCGTACAATGGCGACAAACTTTCTCTGCGGGCTCTGGCTACAGCTCTTTTGCTGGCCCGTTTGGCTGCTATGTACTCCAGTCTGTCTTCAGGAGAGTTAGGAATGCTGCCACTCTTTAAACGCAGCCTTCTTTTCCTGAATCACCCCCTGCACCTGGTCATTCCACCACCATGTCTCCCTGTCGATGACACGCCCACCCTTAGTAACACCAAGAACTCGCTTGCCCGCCGCAATGATTGCTGAATGAGCTCGATCCCATGCAGTCTGAACGGTCTCGGTGTTAGTCAGTAGATTTTGACTCTCCACCTCCGCCAAGAAGTCGGTCTGCATCGGCCCATTCAACAACCACCACTTAATTCTAGGCTTGCGTTTCTCGGCTACTTTCTTTTTCGGAGTAACATTTCGGAGTAACATTAACATGTACCTATATATAACGTATATATGAAAGCTTCAAGCGACGGTTCATCTATTTACACAATCTCTTTTTTATTTATATATATGTATATATATATATATATATATATATATATATATATATATATATATATATATATATATATATATATATATATATATATATATATATATATATATATATATATATATATATATATATATATATATATATATATCTCGTTCTCTTTCGATATACATACATATAAATATATCTCAGACATTGAATTTTAATACGCTTATTTCAACACGAAGCCAATTTGTGAGACGTGTGTATAACTTGTAACTTGTAAGTAAGTAAGAGGCAAGAGATAAGAACATAATTTGTAATTGTAATTTCAATTGTGAGTCAACGTTTCTTGTTCGATTTATACGTTACATTTATAGAAATGGATAAAATATACATATTTTTAAGAAATATCAACAAAAATAAATATTAACTTAGTATATATATATATATATATATATATATATATATATATATATATATATATATATATATATATATATATATTTATATATTTATATATTTATATATATATATATATATATATATATATATATATATATATATATATATATATATATATATATATATATATACCATGTGGTGGAATGTAAAGGTCACGTTAATGCAGAATAAGAACAACATGTTCAAATAGACATGTACATTGTACATACAAAATTATTGTACGCTTTTTTATTCAGTATATAGAAAAACAAAACAAAATAGTAGATGGTCGAATGGTCGCGCGTTCCATTCCCGGTCGTGGAAAATTGGTACTTTTTTAAATACGCGTTAAGTAAAGTACATAGTGACATAACACTAAGTAAGTTTAAGATAAAAATATATTCGGTAACGTTTCTTTTGCAATATCATGTAATATTTTTATCAACTAGGAAAGAGCAGATCTTTGTATGGGTGAGAATAGTCTTAAATCACGTTCAACACTCATATAAAAGATATAAAAGTCTGTCGTATGATCGTTATCCACTTTTAAATAATTAAAACATGTAATATTAATTTTAAAGTAATTATATAATATTAACGATGTTCAAGGGAGGCGTAGGTTCGATTCCCACACGGAGAGAATAAACCATTTTCATTTTCTTTACACTGGTATCAAGACAAGGTCGCCAGCGGGGAGCGGAGTGTCTTAACATTGGGTTCCCTCTCAGCGTGAAGGTATTTAATTTATTTTATTTTTATCCCAAGGTATGTGAAAACGTCGGCGGCCGTCTCCATCTGCGCTACGACGGCGCGGACGAGGACTTGTCGCAATTTTGGATGTTCTTCTGTAATCCGAGGTTAAGCAGCTTCGGTTTTGTTACTAATAAGGTAATTAATTACATATACATATCTTTGAATCTTTAAATAAGTGCATGTCGGTTGATTAGAATCGTAAAGCATTTAGATATATTAGGGATTCCATTACGTGGATCCTACATGTTTTATGAAGGGTGTAAATCGTTATATCTATTTTATTATTTATTTAGCTTCACGCGGTATCCCGCATATAGAAGCAGGGTAGGCAGAGGGAACCGTAGGCAAAAGGAACCTAGTGTTAAAACACTCGGTTCACCACTTTCCGCCTTTCGAGGCATTGCGTGTTCAGCGACAGAACTCACCGCCGCGCTTTACCTTGTTGCCAGAGCAAAGAACATGAAAATAATTCATTCTCCCCGAGTGGGGATTGAACCCACAGACGCTGTGCCTCTGTGCCATGGTCCTTTTTATAATGATTTAAAATGTCATTTGAACATTTAACACGGGAGTACAGAAAGGAGTGCTAGAAATTCTGTTCAACGTTTCATCACGATACGTCAAATATCTCATAAGATTAAAAATATTGTTGTCATAATCTTCTTAATTATGTTTTTTGTATGACATTGAAATTCTAAAATATATATTCTCAAATCATATTATCTTAATCATATTCCTTTAAGCTTAAGTCAAGCTTAGTTAATTAAATTTAGAAGAATTTGTCTACAGTACAGAATTCACTTACAGTGTGGTCTTTGTCATACTAAAAAAAGAAAAACAAACGGTTATTTTTGGTAAGTTTATAATTAATATATACTTTTAATTATGTGTACGTTTCCAGGGCTCCCCTTGGCAGTTCAAATATCCAGGCAAAATTAACAAGTTCTCATGTAAGAACAAATTGAGTACGCAATTACGTCAGAGCGCGGAAGAGAGCATAAAGGAGCCGACTCCAGCTGATTTGTTTCTGGTATTATGTTTACATTTGTATAGATTCAATATGTTTTTTTTTTTCCAGTCTGTACATTTTTTTTAGTTAGTTTTGAAATTTACCGCTTAATTGCTCTTAAATATTTAATTTATATTGGCTTAAGATGTTAGGCTAAAATATTTGTAGCATATATTATTGTGGATACTTAAAAGTTTCATGTTTTTGTAACTGATCGAAGTTCAAAACATATACTGCATTTAATTCCCAAAAAAATGGATTGACTAAAACCTCATATTTAAACCAAAATTATAATATATGTGGTGAAATAGATTAACTATAATAACTAAAAATTATGACACGTGACACCTTCTAAGTGCCCGAGATGCTTCGACTGCAGATACCCTTAGTTACCTCGATACAATTAACATAACGTCATATATTATATAACAATATATTACACGGAAAGCTATAGCCTATAGGCTTTCCGTGATAAATGGACTATGCAACCAAAAATTTAATTTTTCAATTCGTACCAGCAGTTCCTGAGATTAGCATTTTCAAACAATATGAACTCGTTAGCATATATTATTAAGTATATAGATTTTATATTACATATACAATATATTGGAACAAATACACCTCTTTTTTACAATTTTTTATTGTACTTACAATACAATAAGTAATATATTATAATATTCGTTATTTCCAGCCAAACCCCACATTAGAAGCGCACAGCTTCTCAACCGGAATGAAAGTAGAAGCTCTGAGTCCACAGGACATGAAAACGTTTCGGCCGGCGACAGTATTGAAAATATTCAACAACCTGCACTTCCTAGTTGTTCTGGACGATCACTTGGACGACTACGAGGACACCAAGATGGCGTGGATGTGTGATAACATGCATCCGTATATATATCCAATAGGTTGGGCGCAAAGGAATAAACTAGAATTTAAGCCCCCGAAAACGTGGAAAGAGGGAGCCTTCGATTGGGAGGAGTATTTGTCATCAAATTCAGCATTACCAGCGCCGGATTACTGCTTCGGCAACAAGGATATGTTGAAAGGAATGGAAGTCAACATGAAGTTGGAAGCAGTCAATCCTCTCAACCAAGAGGAAATCCACGTGGCATCGATAGATATGATAGTGGAACACATGTGGTATGTGGAGCTGTTGCCTATCGGTGAAAAGTTTTGGTATTCCCAAGACAGTGATCTCCTATTGCCGGTTGGTTGGTGCGACAGCAATAGCTACGAATTACATATACCTGATACAAATAAGAAGGAAACTCCGAAACCAGCGGAGGAAGCTAAAATTGTCAAAGAAGATATAAAATCAAGTGAAGAATGGTGTGATAGGATATTCTTTAATTACAAATGTTATGCCGGCCCCTCAATAAGCAGGAACAAGTTGTCGCAATTACCCAAAGCGGTGGGTCCAGGGCCTCTCTTGTTGGTTCTGAAGGAGGTGTTGAACAAGATTATATCAGCGTCGTATAAGCCGGCCAAGTTGTTGAAGGATTGGGAGGCGGAGGGGCCGCCCGAGGAGGGCATGCGGCTTGAGATGCTGAGGGCCAAGTGAGTTAACTGGTTGTTGTTTTTTACTCTGTTTTGTAGTAAATAATGTATGTATTTATTAGAATTGTCAAGAAAGAGGGCAGTGGGACAATATCTGACTGATAAAAAGGTTTCTTTTCATAACGTAGGGTGATGAGTTTCGCCAATAAGCTCAACAAGCGATATTTTGGCGAAGAGCAGAGTGCAGAGTAATATATATTAATATATATATATATCTATATCTTATAAACAAAAATAGGCATTCAGACAGACACTCCGCTACCCGTGCCCCGCCAAATGTTCGCGACTTACGTGTGAGTGGCGAATTCAACGCCGCGCTTTGTCTGCCAGAGTGGGTAAATGAAAGTAATTTAAAAACAATCATTTCGCCGCAATCATAACCCCCCCCCCCCTGTTCACTTTGCTATGTGCGGGATACTGCGTGAAGCTAAAAAAAAGCAATTCTCACACATCACACGAGGGCAAACAGAGTAACAAAAGAATGACTTCCAGGCTGAAGACCCGCCCGTACCACGCCTACGTGCCCATCGCGACGGCGCGCGCGCAGGTGCAGGCCTTCTGCCGCGACGTGTGCGTCAAGCTGCAGGCCTGCCCCAGCCTGTTCGGGCCCAGCGAGTTCCCGCACGGCTGTCCCCACGACTGCCACCAGGTCGAGAAGTCCACGTTCCGTGAGTCATCCCTTATAGATGTTTACATTTTGTTTCTTATTAAAAAAGTACTATTAAAATGTACTTTATGGGGCCCTTGTGGCGCAGTGACTATAAATACGACGATTGTGAATTCGATCCAACTTGAGGAGCAAGCAACAAGACTAGTCACTCAACCTGTCATATCTAAAAAAGGGAAAAGCGGAGAATAAACTATCTTAACACTAGGATCTACCTGCTTTATGCAGAATACAGCGTGGAACTAAAAATAAAAATACTTTCTATCATGTCATTAAATCAATTCTTTTCTAAAGCGGCAGAAAGTAAATATTAAGTATTCATACATATTTCATATACATATCTAACTTAAGTTTTATTTGAACCAATACCTTAATATTCAAAATGTAGCTTTTTCTTTTAATATACACTTTATGCTTTACTCTATTTCCTGCATAGAGCAAAGTAGATAGAGGAAATTCCCCACTTTCCCCCCACCTGAATTCTTGACAAGTTGCGTGTCTAGTGGCTATATTATTTTTATTTTATTACAATAAATTAATCAAATGACTGGGAGGTTGTGTGCCATTATACGTCCAAACTCCCTAATTTTAAAGATACTTGTTGCATGCTAGATGGAGAAACATTTAAAATTTCTTCATATCAAAACTTTCTGATATGGAATACAACCTAACATGCTAAATGTAATTAATATTAATTGCGACAAGATAGGCTCAGTGAATATTGTATATTATGATATTTTCTTCTTCAAGCTTCACGCGTAATCCCGCATATAAAGGGAGGGCACAGGGTACCTAGTGTTAAGGCACTTTGTCTCATGTTTTCAAAAGATCTGCCAGGAAGTAAAAAAAACTCTTCCCCAAGAGATCGAACAGATATGTCACAGATGGTGTATGTACTTTATTTTAGTGAACATGTTAATTTCAGATAATGGCACAGAACGCCGCGGCAGACCAAAAGGCAGCGTCAATGGCAGAAGGAAAAAGAAGAAAGCGCCAGAGAAAAGAGAAAAGGAACGACCTCCTCAAGAAGTGGAGAATAATAGAGACGGAGAGTCCATTGAAAGTGAGCACAGTACAGGGTCCACGCCGCCATCGGAATCCGGAACCAGGCCGAACAGTCCAGACAGCGTAACAGATTATAAAAGGAACGCAAGACGGAAAAGGGAAAACAAGAATAATTATCCCAAACTAGAAATGAAAACGCGTGGAGCTAAATTACCCAATTTTGCGCTCCAAATGAAAGAATCGCACTGGAACAAAAAAGATGTAGAGACAATGTACAGTAATACTTGTGCTACTAAAAAACATACGCAAGACAGCGATATGGAGAATGAAACTAATGAAAGTAGTTGTAATTCAAGGGACGCTAAAAATATTTCTGATGTATCCGATTCTGAAGAACCTGAGCTGAAGAAACTGAAGTTCAACACGGATGATCCACTTCCAACGGATAATAAAATGTTCGAAAAGGATTTGGCACTAGCCTGGTTTAAAAGCAAGAGCTAGACTCGCTAGAAATCCCTTGGATTGGTCGGTGGATGATGTATATGAATATTTAAGCAATACAGAGGACTGTAAACTTATTGCGGAGAAAATGAAACAGGAAGAAATAGATGGACAAGCCTTCATAATGTTAGATTTACCTATTATTACTCATTTTCTTCACATGAAGAAGGAGTATGCAATGCAATTATGTAAACACATAACGATGGTTAGATGGTATTATATTGTTAATTTTGAAGAGAATGGTGAAATGTGATAATTTTGGTTCCTTTATTATATTATTGTATTGTTTATCTAGTCCTCAATAAATTTATTAAACTTATGTTTTTTTTTTTTAATTTGGTTTTGCTTTTAAAGAAGTATGAATATATGGATTCGACATTAATGAAGTATTATAGTAATCCTAAAAAGTGATTTACATAATAAAAAAAAAGTATTGTTTATGGTCAATATTGAATCATAACGAGAGAAAATGCCTGTTGACTTTTATAATGTACATAAATAATGAATTAATAGCACTTTCATTTATATTGTAAACCGAACTATTTGCAATTTTTTACCAAATTAACTAGGAAGATTATCATTACATCAAGTTACTTAACCACACCATATTACTTAGGCAATAAGTTATAATAATTAGCATATAAATGTTACGATATGGAGTTTCAGTTATTGTACAAAAATATAACTTTTAAGTTAACAGGAACAGTTAACAGAATCACACATAAAACTTCTAATTTGAAGTTAACTGCACTATTATAGAGCAGTTGGGGTAAATACTTATAATATTAATTTACTTTTAGTTTATAACAGACAAGACATCGCACAGTCAAAACCACTGAGCGTGAAAGGAGAAGGCTAGAAGGCTAGAGTTTTCAGGCTTGATATTTAGTCTAAGGGTGCAGTATAATAACGATTTTTCGAATTTCCAACAAAAGTTAAAGAAACAAGATTTTACATTCCATAATCTACGAACACGAAGTCAGGGTCACAAGTTTATTTCTATTGCCTGGCAAGTGACAACAAAGTCCTAACTCGAGTCCTCCTATCACTACTTGAGCCGGAATCTGGATACAGACTGATGTATAATGTGGGTTTACTAAACATTCTTTGCATATGTCGCAAGCTGACGGAGATATTTAAAGTTATTAAAAGAGATTCAAGAGGTTCTTCTCATATTTGCCCAACTCTATTGTAAATGAAACAAGAGCAAGACACAATTAATATATTTAGCCGAATGCGTTCTTACGAATTTTTCGGCAAATATAATTACAAATTTTAAATATGAAAAATTTACTGTCATCATCCTTGTCCGTATCGTTCTCTTCATCCAGCATATTTTTTCTCGCGCAAGAACTTTTAACGGGTATCTCTCTGTCTTTCAAACCAATTTGCTCTTGTTGCGCATATTTTTGTAATTCCAAATTTTTTGCAGCAACTTTCTTGATATTTTCAGCTGAAGCTAGTTCTTTTATACTCTCGAGGTTCTTATGTCTAATATTTATCTCAGAAAAAAGGCTACGGTCGGTCATTTTTATCTCAAGATAAGGAGTGCCACCCACAAGGTAGATATTAACGGTTTCTTCCTTTTTTGTGTCAGTGTTACATTTCGAGCTCTCATTGTCGAATGTTGAATCGGTTAGATAATTATCATTTTTGAAAGTTTCTAGAGTAATATTTGGAATGTCGTTATGCCTTGCACGCTTATCAATGTCCGACCCAGAAGATTCTGAAGAACCAATGTGATTAATCAAATCCTTGATAAAGCTCTCCAACTCTAGCACGGAGTCTCCTCTATTCTTCACCAATATTTCGTTAAATTTCTGCTTATATAGTTCATAATCTTGCATGCTTTCATTGAAATTATCAAAAATCTGTTGTACGGTTGTTTTGAAAATCTTAATGTTCGAATCAAGAGTGCCAACTGAACTATCGTCTGTTTGTAATTCTTGAGACATTTTTCTCAATATTCTCATTTCTAATCGATCGATTTCTGAATTAGTAATAGAATTTTTATTGTCACCAGAATTTTGACTAATAGTATAGCTGTTATCATCTTTTACTGGCACTGTATCGTGCTCGTATCTTTTATAATATTGGTCAAAATTTTCATTACTCTTCATTCGATTATGGTCTGTGGTCATTTCAGAAGAATTATTTGTAGAAATGTGCATTTCGGACTTACAAAATTCACGTGAACAAGACGTTTCAGGGGAATGCGCTGTATAGAAGCTGTGGCGTTTTTTGATAGCAAGCTTGTGATCATCTAAAATAAATTTTTCAAATAAAACAAATTATATTCAATAGATATAAATATCAATTTGAAACAAATATTATCATACCCATATTTTTAAAGTACAAAATTATAATTTATAAAATTAAGAACTCCAAAAAATTTGTGTCCCGATTATGACGTATATGTATCAAAAATATTCTTCTAGATGCTTATAATTTTTAAATTTGGATTTAAGTTCGATTTTTTATTAGAGCGCAACAAAGCAAAGAACTTGTAAAACAAATGTGTAATTAAAATGTTTGATATACATAGAAAAATTAAATTTATTTAATTTCTTAAATATTTGCTGAAACCAAAAGACGATCATTCATATTTTTTTATCGAGTGTAATATTTGTCAAACAATTCAATAAGATCTATTCTTTTGTTGAAAGAGTTAAAAAAAGTATCAACTAATTTTTTCTGTTAAATATACTTTCCCTGATAATTGATGCTCATTAAAAAAAAGGTTATTAATATGCTCATTAAAAAATAGTATTGCTTAGTTACTTTTAAATTTTAACTATACATATTCTTATTATTTTCTAATTTATATAATTAAAGTATTATATATCTTCAATATTATAGAATAAAAAATATTGGCACCATCGAGGTACAGTAGGACAGTGTCTAATTGAACGCGATTATTGTAAGCTCGATTGGACTCAATCAAATTATTATTTATTTTTATGTGTGTGTGTGTTTTCATTTATCTGCTATAAATGAAAACAAACTACGCCTCAGTTTTGATTGGAAATCGTAAAACACATTCTTGAAAGTATCTCCATCTACCATGATTTGCGGGAAAAGGCTTGAGTAAAAAGAAAAAAAAACAATGAAAACATTCGTATTAAATTCTAATAGTACAAAATTGATGCCTGCACCATATACTTAGTTAAATATTTTATTTTATTTTTAGATCTGAATATTTAACATACACGTGTACAGCAACCTTTAAAAATAAAACAGTTGACACTTTGTGTCTATGGCTTGAACTAAACAGAAATCAAAATATTGTCATTGCCTAGCTAGAGATATGTGCTAACGCCGCCATGGCTTTAGTCTATGGTACAAATAGCAGTTGAATTGATCTCTGTCGAAACGAGAATCTTGAAAGCCCCGCCTTTAAAAACTGTAAATATAATTTACTCGGGCTAACCGCGATGACGGTTTTATAAAATAGACTGAATAGGTAAATTAATGTAAAGATTTTATTAATTATTATTTATATATTGTATATACGAATAAATAAGATATCGAACGCAGTTATTGATTTACCGACCACTATTGCAAAAGTCAGTTAGTGCGTGTTTTTGCTTTTGATAGGTCGTCTTATAGTGAAATAATAAAGGGCTAAGGGTTTACCGTTACTTTAGTAAACTCTAGGAAAACTCTTTCTGTTATAACTAAGCAACAGTTAAGCGATATCGTTGAAACTATTTTTAGTGGGTGTTGTCATTGTGGGCTTGATTCGGATTAGGTCATCGAGTGTAGTGAACATGTGTGTCGGAGAAAAGTGTTTTAATTCTAAATAGACTTGTTTGATTTCTTGTTAGATATACGAGGCAGCAGTTGCAAGAATGGAAACCAGTAAAATAATATGTCTTTTCGCAATATTATCACAAGCGGCGGCACTTTGTAAGTTATTCGTATTTTCTTTTTAATATCTTGAATTAAACTTGATTACATTGTTATCACTGCTTAAGTTTCCCATAGTTTTAAGTCCATTCAACTTAATCTAAAATAATGTAAAGATGAAAAACTATCACCATGGAAAATGTCATACATTTATATGACGTTTAGTTTTAAATTTCAAATTTTAAGTAAAGGAAATATTATATTTAATTTGTAAAATACTTAATCTTACATTGAAAAGAGAAATTCATGGGTTTATTTCACGAAATAGTTTACTTGATGAATTAAATTTATTTTCTTTATTTCTTAATGTACTAAATCTAAAAAATATACAGTTCACATCATACTCTACTCCTATATGGAAAAAATATTACAAGTAGCTTGCAAAAAATACTATTTGTTACTTTACTATTATACCTAAATGAGTTCAGTTTGACCTTGTGGCAAAGAAAAAAGTAATTATTTTTTTTATAGACCTGTAAACATGACAGAAAAAGTGTTTAGGGCTTCTGATACATTTTTAAATTTATAATTATTTTTCTTAGAAGTTAATAATATAAAACCACTACAACAAAAACTATTATATTCCATTTTAAGTTTGCAATATTATCATACAAATATGTAAATAATATTCATACATGAAATGTAATGTAAAAATTAACAAGAAATGGAACTTTTGTGTTTTTGATAGATATATGTGTATATATTTATATATCTGGTATCATATACATTTTGCTAATTACATTATTTAAAAAAGTTATGTGACATAAAGAATAGTTGTGTAATTTATCAGACTTCATATTAAAATATATGTGGCTGGTTAGTTTCAAATATTCTGTTGAAGTTTCATAATGATAGGTTAATAGAAAAATAATTGGTCACCACTTTAGAATGTAAGCAAATGAAGCAATCCTGGAAAATCTACCCTTAAAGAAGTAAAATAGAGATTGAAAGCTTGTGCGAGATATAGTTATTATTTTAGAAAAAAATTAGAATAAATGGATATGTTTATAGAGGTAGGAAGTTGTAGATTTTTTACTGAATAAAAATATCAAACAGGAACTAAAAAATCTTGCTTTAAGTTAGTCAATACATTTACTTTCAAACATATAATATGTGTTTTTATAATAATATAAAAAATGTTAACATTTACCATTGCATAGTGACATTGGTATATTACTATAAACAGAAAACAAGTTTTAATAGCTCCAAGTATTTTACTATGTTATATGAACTGGTATGAGATTCTAACTGCGTTTCAAATATTCATTTTACATTTATGATATATTTGCACATTTTTTTAAAATCATACAAACATTTTTTTGTCCATTTAAGGAGAATATAATTATCACTTAGAAATGTCAATTAGCATCTTAACTGGCATTCAGTTTGCCTTGGCTTGTTTAATGCAAGTTAATGTGTCAGAGTATGATATTTAATATTTATTAATATAAATTCCAATCACATTTATACGCAAATGTAATCCATATAAATACTAATGTTCAAATGTAAATAGAATAAAGAATCATTTGTGCATGCTAATTAGTTCATTCATGTTTTTAACAATGGAAAATATTTGGATGTTTAGATGCATAAATTAATATCCATTTATTTTACAAAATGATTTTCATTTTATCAAACACATGTCAATAGTATTAGTAGAACTAATATTTTAATAGTGAATTTGATGTCAGTTTATGCCATTATTTATTTACACACTCGATGTTTTCAAGTCAAGTTGCAAAACCTAAATACAATTTTGCTTTGTTGAGACAAAGTACGGCGTTGGGTTCAGCCACTCAAAAATAATGCCTCGAATTCAACTCGAAAGCGGAAAACGGAGGACATTGACCTTAGGTTCTCTCTACTGCGAATTTGAATGAAATAAAATAAGTTTAAAGATGCGTACTCTATTATGCATTATCATATAATAGAACGATATCATAATAAGAAAAGACCTTCACCTAACTATTTAAAAAATTACTATATTTTAGTGGGATTTCTATTGTAGCCGCTGAAAAAAAGACCTTTTTCTAATAAATTAAAATATTTAAAATATATATTTTTAAATTTATATTAGAATGAGTAGCGTTAACCGTAAGCAGTTCACTTCGAAAATGTCAACGCCCTTGTATCAAATTTCATCCCCTATTATGGCCATTTAGGGATAAAATTGCTTAAATTTATTTATAAGCAAATATATTTACGTTATAAAGGAACCGTACTAGCAAAATTTTTTGGATCTACATACTAAACAGATTACATAAATAGCCCGTAAATAGTTTTGTGTTCATATAAAACTATACGCTCCATCACATTGCAAGAAAGCGGAGTGTTTTGACACTAGTTTCTCTCTAGCTACCCTGCTCTATGCTTAACAAAGAATGAAGCTTAAGAATAGTGAGCGATTTTGATAAATATTGCAAACGAAAACGTAAACTATCTCCAATTCTCCACATCTTTAATGAATAGGGAGCAGTTTTAAGTTTTGACACGTTATGTTTCAAATTTTGATCCGACATATCAATATATTCTGTAAATAGTACTAATGTCAACTTCTACTTATGACAATTTGAAACTTTCTATAAAACTAGAACCTTTTCGAATTTCCACAGAGCTTTTCTAACTCTAGCATTATTAAGATATCATAATCATACCTACATATAAATCATTACATTGTCTTTTTAAATATAATCATATAACATATGAATTTATTATTAACAGTGACATCACCGCCGCGTATCGTCAAGCAGCCCACAGCAGAGGAGTTGCTCTTCCAAGTGGCCCAGCCCGGAGAGGTGGACAAGCCTTTCATAATAGAGTGCGAAGCTGAAGGAGAGCCCGCGCCCAAGTATGTATTGTTTTCTGTTAGCCTTAGTTTTAACCTTTTTTAAAGTTAAGTTTAAGTCAAGTTAGGACGCAGACAAGGTGTCTTTAGACTTGGAGATAGATTTATACTTGAATGTTTTTAGTTTAAACATATAAGGTATATCCGTTATAAAATTTAATAATTTAATTAAACAAATATAAATTGAAGTTGTTCCTATTAACTTTGTTAATATCTGTACAACGCTACTAATAATTAATCACTTATGAGATGAGCTCGAGGGGCTTACTGTAGAAAACATTGTACTAAATTGAAATCCAGTTTGATCACATGGTTCAACATACAAGGCTAATCGGTTAATAGCTCTTGCTTAGCAAGTTGCTTATATGTTACCTTTTTATATATTTTATACATCTTCCGCATAGAACTAGATGGTAGAACCTAGGTTTTACCCAAAAACGGGTTATCATCATACTAGTTTTCGTCCACCTAACTTTTTTAACCTAAAAACGCATTTTGTCACACCAGACCATAATAAAAATAGCTCAAGTATACAAATATAAACATAAAATGTACCTAGTGAGAATTGTACCTACCTAATTGTACCGACCATAACTTGCACAGCCAAACTTGCAAACTGCAAATGCTATAATACTAGCTACCTCCTTTTTATGTACGGTCCGACGACGGCCAATGTCGAAAATCCATTAGTTGCTCAAATATTCCGGGGAAATCGACTCCTATTTCCCCGCCAGACTTGTATTTCCGGTAATATCACGTAGCAACTCGCCATTTCCTTTGGATTAATGCGGAACCAGTTTATACATTGGAGTTTAGTTTAAACATTGCTGTGTGATGCCTTGTTTTTTTTTGAACTTTTATAATAGACTACTGTACATCTCTATTATGATGATTAATTTACTTAATTCCAATTACATATTTACGTAGCATAATTTGTAGTTTAAATATTGTTTGATGTTACGATTTACAAGGCTCTTTTATTCAAAAAATTCACAGTTTAGGAACAATTCTTAGACAAGTAGGTACTCTACAATCTATTAAAATCGACAATCCGACATCGCAATGCAAAATTTAAAAGCAAAATGCAAAAGTTGTGAATTTAAATGCTATACGAGAGTACATATTTCTATTTATTATATTTTTTTCGCTACTTGAAAGAAAAAATATGCGAGAGGTACTCTTCTGGCAGTACCATCGTGGATAAGACACGAAACACGGGCGAAAAGGTTATCAATGCCTTAAAAACATATTTGAATAGGAATAATAATAATAATCGAAGCTGATAACGTTTACTTGAAAGTTCAACACAAAATTTCTTTAATTACAGCGAGCCATACATCACACGCTTATCAGATTTACATATATGTATATATTTATATATATGTATTGACAAACAGGCCGTTGAACTTAACCCTCGCGTGAACGTTTTTCTCGTTCCCAATCGTTACGTAAACAAGCCGTCTTGGGGGCTCCGCAAAAACATCGAAACAATTTCGTATTGTCGCCAGTTCCTTATTTAATTTAAACCGCTTTTTATTTATTTGGCCAGGGTAATTGTTTCGGTGAAATCGTAGAACGTTTTTAGCTTTGCAATTTTTTTGATTTAGCCTACGCCTCAACTCAAATTAGTTTACAATTTTTAAAATTAAACTCTAGCCGTATTATTTGCGTTTAATTTTGATTGGCACAAAAATAGTACATAAAAGTAACAAGCGTTAATATACACGAGCAATCCGGTTGAGGACTTGTATGCGCAAACATCGCTAAAATAATATTTTTCTGCGGCATCTATAAAAAGATTTATATCTATTAATATTTACTTGCTATATTAATTCAAATATGAATATAGTAAGTATATTATGTCTTTGTGGTTGCTACAATGGTGTAAAATTTTTGCTATAATATTTTTAATATATTCAATTATATTATGTTCAATATTTTGGGTTATTGAGTTAAGTAGCCTCTTCCTTTGCTTTAAAATGAGAATCTGTCTATTTTATTTAAAAACTTGACTAAAAATATATATATATCAATCGCCCTAAATATGAGCCAACCATTATACGTCGAGGCATACGTCAGTACACTTCAAATCAATAGTGGAGTAAGCCAATAACACGAGTCTGGAACGTTCCAGTTTTTCATACAAATTCGAATCGATCATCTAAAGTAGTAAACTTCCTGAAGCGTAATTATAGGAACGGTTAAGAGCATCGTTATATTTTCCAGGATATGACGAATGAGGGCAAACTTTTTAACGATATCACAAGTTTTTATTTAAAGGAAATAGCAATATACGTATATGGCTCTACGCTGAATGGGTTATACAATAACTCCACTCGTATCAATACGTAGTTGCGTTGGTTTTTAAGTATACTTTTTTAATAATGGAGGTTTTAAATACAGTATATTGTAACTACAAGTACAGTTGGTAAAGCAGAAATGTGCCACTGAACTCGCGTAATATATAATGGAAAGAGGTAATATATATTTGAAGATGTTAGCTTAAAACGAGGCCAGCTCTGGAGTGCTGAAATTTAAAAACACAAGTGTTTAATTAACATTTCGAGCGTTGTACTCGTAACGAGTCCTGCGAGCCGATTTAATAACGCTTTGTATGCTTAAAGCCAGCTAAAATATAAATTATTCCACTACGTTTTCGTTTTACTCAGTGAATATTCTAATACAGACAGACATTTTTCTCATTCATCAAACTAAACTAAAAAATATAACGTGTTCTCATTATCTCCCTTTTTAAAATCACAACAGTGTCTAGCCGTAGTCTGTATATACATACTTTAAGCATTTCTGCAACTGCAATTTACGGTTGTATCCTCGTGAAGCGTCGCGTTACCAGAAAAACTATTTACCTTTGAATTATTTACTCTAAAAATTGTAGCTATTGGTAGGTTTTTATCCCCCACTCTTTAGATGGGAAAATATTCGCTATAAAAACGTAGTAGATTTTTATTGTTGTGTTCTATAAAGATCAATAATTTTATAGTTATATAGGTAAAAAAAAAATGTGATGGCAAAGTTACAAAAACTGTCGCACAATGGTCCATTACAAAAGTTTTGGTCGAGGGCGGCGGTATTGCGGTGCGTTGCGCTCCTTTGTTGCACTTCCTTATACAGAAATTGTGGCTTTCAATTTGTCAAACGAAATTCGCTTTGCGCTATGGCATTTTATGGTACTAGTTTGTATTCAGGAATAATTTTAATGGTCAAATTGTAAGATGGCTACAGCTTAAGGGGACAGAAATCTATTGAAATCTATTAAATAGCTGTCGAGTTGTCTTCTTATTATTATTATAACAACTTATTTTACTTTTGTTGTCAATACTATGTATGTATCTGTGTCGAAGTAGCAACGCGGTGGATATTTGTAACTTATGATTTTTGTAAATTTAAAGTTTACTCAAATATTTCTATTTGTAAGGTTTTTTTGATTTGCTTGGACAAAGTATGGCTATGTGGTCATTGACCGCACAGACTCTAACAGGTCCGAACATAAACCATAATATATTTTCAACAAAATTATCTTGGGAAATACTGCTGCAGGTAGAATTTTGGCAAATCTCCAAATTCAATTTCTAGGATTTGCTCAATATCTAGTGAATATTTGAAAAGTCAGCTTTACCGATCTTATATTCAATAAATTAAATACCGATCAATGTTTTTTTATAGATAATTAATGTTAGTTCTATAAATTGAAGTTTAAAAAAAGTCTATTATTAAGTTACATACACCAGAATATTGTTAACGGTTATTTTAATTACTCTTGCGGCTCCGTATATATAACTCTTATACCAGCACTTGTATGAAGAAACGTTAACGTCGTTAAGTTGAAAGTTTTTAATTCGAACAGCGCCTGTAAAGCGAAGCCCAGCCATCATGTAAACAAATGAGCTAAACTCATAAAACTTTTACTTGCTTAATTAACAAACAACATATTGTAAATAAAGTTATGTATGTAAGTAATCATATTTAATAATAAATTAATTATTTACGAAACTCGAATACATCTTATAAGGCCAAAATTTAGGGTCAAGCAAGTGCTTAATCAGAGATTACTTTAGGCTTTAAGCCTCATAGTTTATACCCCTGGATAAAACTTCAGACTTAGCACTCATTCTCAGTGACTAATTTTCCGCAGTGACTCACGATAACTTCTAAATTATACTACATAATACTTATGTAGGTATACAAATACTTATTCTGAACAGGAATCGAATCCACAACTTATGCCTCGGTGTTAAGCGTCTTTACTAGACCAATAACCCAATAAAAGTTGTAATATCAGTACAATGGCGTAGAATATAACTTTTTACGAGATATTGCAACACACTGCTTCCGTTGCTATAAAACTCCCCTGAGTCCAGACCACCGCAGACTGCGCAATGTTTAATTAAATGACTCGTTTAACGAAAATAGAAGAGATGAAACTAAAAGCCTAATGAATGGAGATAATGAAATGGATGCTGGTTGCCTTTTTTATGGTTACATAATATTATTAGTGCAATTTGTTATGAATTATATACAGAACTTAATGCATAAATATATATTATTGCTATAAAAGAAATATTGAAGTTCGGCCAATACTCGAGTGACTTACTTTTATATTTCAAATTGTAGTATATAATTATAAATATGTAGTGGCAAAAAATAGGCCATTCGTTTTAAAATTGAAGTGCTAGTTAAAATATTTTACTGAACTTTATTAAAAAAAGGCTTGTTATTCGTCTTTTTTTATTATTTGCATCTGATTTAATTTAAAGGCAATTACAATTAATATAATATTTTACGTTTTTGTTTAACAGATACATAAATACATAAGCTATATGTGAAAGTGCTTGTATGTGGGTGTCATTGTCAGCTTAGCTCTCAATAGCTAATTGTGTTTCATGATTGTCTAAATACCGACTGAATATTTGATTTCTACGTCTATTATTTATGCGCATTTCCGAAAAGAGAAAATGTTCATAAATAATAATATAGTATTATAATTAATATGATATTATAAAAATGTAGTATTTGTGAATTATTTAATATCGTCTTATTTCTGATATTAATTTATTTTTATAAAAACATTCATATCTGACGGCTTATAAGTTATAATATATTCATAAGCGCGGGGGTCTTCCTCCAAGGGATTATTAAGATGCATCTGCATTTCCTTGAAAAGCACGATATTGGAATTCCATCGCAATATCTGCTCAAATGTCATCTGAATATTGAAATTCAGTAACATCGAATGCTACCCACGTATTCTGTCCCCTATCAGATATTGATTTTGATGCATCATCGTAATTGAGATCGGCTAGCACCTACTGATTGGACATTTGGTATTAATAGTTTATTTGCACTTTAATTAATTAATACATACGTACCATAGATCATGATTTTGAGGTTAAGTGCAATGGATTTGTTGGATTATCAACGTGCATATCGTGATTCCGAGCTCCGAAACTGACACTGTATAACGTTTGCATTATTTAGGACTTATGATGTTGGTTCTTTGTCATAAAACGTCAGAAATGTTTTAAGTTGCGTAAACAATCGTTACAGTTATATTAGGTATTAATGTTATTTATTATATTTCCACAATTACCGGACCTACCCACACCATACTCAGAGATATCAATTGACATTTAAGTGTCATTAAATCTATGCGAATGTGCACTATATTTATATTGATTTAATGTCGGATTAAATTAAAATGTTGAAAATATCTGATTTCGTCACGTAGATGCCGCCGCTCTTCTAATTCTGATACATGTTATAATTTGATATTAGCTAGATTAATTGTTTATAAGCTCTTATATAGATGGCGGGATTCTATAAACAATGAATTCTTGGTACTTTCAAGCGGTCTACCGTGATATATATATACCATGAGCTACAAATATGGTATTGTCAAATATTAACACCTACATGCAGGTAACGACACGAACACTGATGACCTCATTCAATGCAGGTCATATTCCGAGAAGCGTTTTATGCAAAATCGTTAAGAGCGGCGTACATATATGTACATGTTTGGTCATAGATTGTGCACGTATTGGACTGTGCAAGGTCCACCCTTTGAGACAGATCTCTTTGTTTTAAGCCGCAATTTATCTTATTTTGTTTTAAATAAATATATTTTTAAGATGTTAGATAATAATTATGCAAAAATCTTGATTCAATATCATTAGGTAGTTGCGTGTTAAGGAAATATTCAATTCAGTTGACAGTCAGCGTGGAAATTCTAATTAGATTATACAGCATCTTTGCTTTGCACTTAGTAAGTAGGTCTATTGAAGTACTGAATGCTCGGTGCATACGATTAATTAACACCTATCCAGTTGAAATGCAATGGGAGCAGCGAGACTACTAGCTCTGAAAGTCGGCCGCTTGCCAAGACATTGTGGGATTGTGAACTCGTGTTCTTGAATATGTTAGAAAAGTAGAACAATCATTTTTTTTTTAAATTTCATAGTGAATTATCCTATCATTCTCTTCTTTTTTCTTGCACGAAAAATGTAGAGAAGAGAGAAACGTTCAAATTTTAACATTTCCAGAATAGAGATATGAATTTATAACTAAGTACTTTTATACATTTAAATAATACGTCTACGGCGTACTCGTACTTGTTGCATTACAATAAAATGATATCATTAGAATTATTGACGATATCCTCGGCAAGTATGACGGGATCCATGATGTCATAGCATGACAACGTTTACGCGATAGGTCAGGGTGGTGACCCCATGTGTGAAATGTTTGATACGAGCGCTATTTATGTTAGATTTGCTTTAACCAACAATTTAGCATCTTATCTAGCCATAAAATTTATATTTTGTATGTTATACTCGATTTTCGTTTCCATTTTCTTTTATTTTTTTCGCTTGTTTAAATTATACACTAATATTGGACATTTAGTATAAGGCGTTTTATGCAGGCGTTTAAATTTGTTAAATTATTGAATATATTAAAGTAAGAAGATTGGAAAATATAAAAATTTTAATAGACAGTTTGTATTGTGCTGTGCTATACCGACGCGGTTTTGTAAACATTCACACAGTGCCATTTATATATATTTGTTTTCTTTTTTTTTGCAATAATTGTAACAAATTACTTGAATTAATTTAGAATATTCTTTTAGGTTATGGCGGTGTCGTTTTCTACTTTGCACATTTATTTAGATAACACAGGCGGTGTTGTATCCAACGTCACGCTTTCGTCGCTGTCAGACCGGAACATGTGCTTGTTAGGTCACTGTAGAAATTATATTATTCACAAAAAAAAATCAATGGAATATAGCATACAGTATAACTATTTTTTAAATAGCTTACTTAATTGATATATTTTGTAAACATAACATGAAAATGTTCCAAAATATAAATATATGTAAGTAAGCGTTTATGAAAATGAGTACATAAAATAAACAAAATGTTGATGAGATATATATATATATATATATATATATATATATATATATATATATATATATATATATATATATATATATATATATATATATATATATATATACACATATATTCATTCCTAATTGTTAAATTTGGAATATCTTAAACTAGATTTCTCACGGAGTTTCGCACTAAATATATAACTGAAACTTGTGTAAGTGTCCGGGGTGACTCTGACCACAATTACAGTAGGCTGCATCGAAGCTATTAACCAGACACAAAAACACTTCAAATTTGAACCAGTATCTAGTTCATAATATTAGTATGTATACATTTAAACTTTACATGTAAATTTGATTTATGTATACATGATTGTTGGCAAATGGAACAAATAGAGAGAGCTACGTATAACGTTTTCTTGGTAAAATGTAAAATGTCGACTGTATTAAAACAGAAGCGGTTAACAGGATTATAATGAAACGAAAGCTCGAAGCAGTCCGCGGTCTTGTCTAGCGGGAAAGGTCTTATTTTCACTCGGTGCTCGTTACCGCTGCATTGGATTACGATACTATTACTTTCCTAAGTATAGTAATAGAAAGGCTATTTAAAAACTGTGAAAAGTATAATTCCGACTAGTGCGCTATTGTTTATAATATAAAATATGATTATTTTGTTTAACCAGATAATGTGAGGGATATAGTAAAGAGAAACATGATGGATGAATCGATTTCAGAATTATAAGTTCAACATCCACAAAATCGTTTCGCAGCGTTAGTTACTGAAGTAGATATGTAGTTAATGTTTATATAAACTCAATACAAGGCTTAATATATTCACACGTACAAGGTTTAACATGTACATATGTTCTCTGTCTCTTTTTGTTAATTTTAGATACTCCATGCATTTCATATACCTTAATTAATATACACATCGAACCTATATTGCGGACAATGAGTTAGTTCCAAACACCTAACTGCGCTATAATAGGTTTTAATTATATAACTAGCTTTATACAAAGCCTGTTATATTCTGAGGCGGTAATTATGATAAATAAAACGAACTTCAGTGGCAGGCATAACCCAAAATTCTTTCACACCATGTTTATTGTAAACGGAACTTTCAATCTCAGGTAAACGTTTATTTCGGGCACAAAGCAAAGTAAATCGGTACGTTAGATATTTAACAAGCGCAAATTTAATTTTGTTGGGAATTTTAATCTTGTTATAATAGGGTTAATATACATATTCTTTTTTTACTTCGAGCCAACCTAGTAATTTATTCTAAAACAAAAATTATTAAAGGTAGCCTGTTTAATGTTTACTTAATTATAATTTTTTTTTAAAAAAAAAAAACAGTATCTGGAGGTAACTAAAACAATCACTTTGTAAACAAGAAAAAATCTTGTTTATTTTATATATAATGAAGATAAAATTTCAAGTAATTTTTACTTTAAAAAATTCATTTCAATATAAAGTGTTCGTAAAAGTTTGCATCCAAGCTTTCACAGCGCCATATTACTTAAGAGCATCCTTCCTAGGGATTTATATAAGTTGGAAAGACTCGAGTCCCAGCACCTAGCCATGTTTCCTACAGAATTGTTGCGCTATGCTATATAAAAGTTTTCGAGCTTGGGCTTCAAGTATAATTTTTATTTTGCCTTTAACTTTATAATAATTGTACTACTCTAGCGTTATAGAATTAAAAATTATAATAATTATACAAATGACTTTTCTTTATATTTTCACATATTTCCTTGTAAATTCTTTTTCTGTTTAGAAACGGAAACTGTCTAACCCGATCGGGTAAACACCTTTATTATTTAAGTAGACATCTTCACACTTTTTCACATATAGTAGTGTAGGCAGAGGGAACGGTTTGTTACGAAATTCCACTCTCGTTTTCGGTTATATGGCGGAACTAAATAACATGCCTTGTCTGCCAAAGCGGATAAATGAAAATAATTTTACATATAATCATTCCCCCAATTGCGGACCGAAGCCACAACCGTTGTGTTTACACTCACAATGAGCCTTGCCCCACTACGCCATGATGGCCTACAACATTTTTATAAAACACTTTTAAAACTAAATATTACACCGCTTGAAATGTTAGGAAAAATGATGCCCCAATATGGTAACATATTATATTTGTATTCTATATTAGCTCGCAGTAATGTATGTGTATTGTCAATTTTCTATTCTACGTTTTTTTTTTATCTGATCGAATCAAATAAATGCAAGGTCAATAAAATTTATGAATGCATGCATGATGTATTGATTTGAGGGGAATCGAATTACATTAATATTAATATACTCTATTAGTAATTCAATCGTCCTATTTATACAAGTAGTTGTCGTCGTGGCGTTGGTATACGATGATGATGATGATGCATTGTATATGATGAAAACAACTTAGAATTCGTTAAGAAGCTTGTCGTCGATTTAAATAGACCTATAAAGTTTATTTTTTCTACAATTTGCTTTTATTTAAAACGTATTCATATATGAAGTAAATGATTTTTACAATCAACCTTATTATTTACATATTTGTATTAAATGACAAAGTTAGCATTTACGTCATAGCTATAACAAAACTATAGCATCACTTCCGTAGGTGTTGAACTTCCTATTTCCGAAGGCGCTCGAGCGACCGAACAAGTTGAAATGTAAACAGAATCTAATCCTCTTATAGTTCCTACCCGCATTGATTCACTTCCTGGAAACCGTACCTAGGCGAATATCGATATCCACCACAACAAGCTCTATGCAATATTGTACACGAGACGAGTCTACGATGTTGTTTGCATTCTGAAAAAAAATTAAACAATAAAAATATATCTTCGAAAATTTTCTTATTCTTGAATGTAAATTATTAACTAAATACCAACTATATGTTACTAATTTTTTAAATGTGAAAGTTTGTAAGGATCGGTATTTGTTCCGGTTTCACGTAAAAACTACTGAACGGATTTAAATGAAAATTTTCATTAATATAACTTATACATCAGAATAAACGAATGTCATTCACTTTACTATTAAATAAATAATAGTGTAGTTCAAGCGGCCGGCTGGAAATGCTACGATATTATTATATTGATATTATTATTAATGATATTTTGCATATAGCAAAATTCAAAATTTCAAAATTCACTTCTTAAACTTTTATTTTAATTTATTTTTACCAATCGTCCATAATATCCCCACATTCAAATATACAATTATATACCTAGCAATAATTAATTGCACGCTTAAACAGGTTTCCGTCCGTTTTTCAAACGTCGAACCAAGAGTGTTGTGTCTGATACTAGTGTCTAGTTCAAATCACATACTTCCCAAATGAGCCATGATCGCGTCATTTTAACGTTATTGGACATAAACATGACGTCACGTATAACATTTATTTAATATTTATATTGATGACCTTAGTTGGAATGCGAGATACTCTACCAGTACTGTGGCTATTCTTATTCCACTCTAAACGTATACTCTAAAGTATAATATCGCTAACGTAACTAACTATATTGTATGCCGCATGTCGCATACCACGTTTGAGACGCGAACGGATGTTTGTTATCAAATGAACATCAAATTATCCATTTCATCTTTTCGTTTTTTTTTTAAATATAATATTATGGTGTTTGTATGATTCTATATTCATTTTATTTAAAATTTAAGACATGAACATTTAAAAATAGATGGTAAGCTCTTAATAAATAGGTCACGGTAAACTTAGTTTTTTCTGAGTCATTAATAAACTGTTTTGACTTTGACTTTAAAATGTTAACATACTCGTATGCTTAGCTTACAATTTTAGCTGCTTTTTATGTTTAAAAATTAATATTCCAAAGTTAATATTAATATTCTTAAAGAATACAAAACACGAGCACCATAATTTATTGTTAGTAGAACATAATGAACTGGGATTTCATTAGAAATATAATATATTTATTTGGTCCCGACCTAAGTTAAAATTAGAGTGATATATAAAAATATTTCGCCTATTAGTATACATAGTATATATGTAGTACAAACTACTCGTAGATAGACGGAAACGAATGCTCTTACGATGCTAGATCGCTTCCCGGTTTCCGCGCGCTGGTGACAAAGTGGACGCATCCTGCACCTTCGCTTGTATTGTATTGTGTTCTGTTGTGCACTATACAAACGTACGTGTATTACGATAGACTTGATGACCTGACTCAAGGACGACAGTGAACATACTAACAATGGATATCATCTTAGTACTTTATATTTGAAATAAGTTATATTATAATTCATAAATATAATAAATATTATTAAGGTTATCGTAGCATGTCTCTCTAGTAGTGACTAGTTGGTTGTAGGTTCGGTTCTTGTATTAACTTTTTCTTTTTTGGTTTAGCCGATTTGGTTAGGGAATTGATATCGGGATTTGCTAACGCGTACTTTCAAATGGACGTTTCTGTTTAAAATCTTCCAAATTAAATTAAGTAATATTATTTCCGCAGGGAACAATCCTTTACCTTCTGGGTTAGTGGGACGCGTAAATTCATTCATTAGTTAATTAAACATAGCGTCGCGTGTACCGAATGTGACTAGCGTTGCTAATTTCACTGTAATAGCTAAGCGTGCGTACATTTGAATATATGCCTATATATATCTTTATGTAATTATTATATAAATTCTCTGTTTTTCCATGTTAAATAATACTAATTACGTTTATATATAAAAGGTGGTACCAAGAAATAATCACATTAACTATTTTTTTTAATTGAAGGATTTTACTTATATATGGTATTTTTTTTAATATTAGGTGATACCATCATGGCGTGTTGATTCCTTTTCGTCTATTGTAGCTACGGATATTAATAAATGGAACCAATATGTAAACACTAAAAAATATGTAACATATATTAAGGTAAAAGGAGAAACAAAATAAAAGTAATGCCGAAATACAAAGAAATTTCAACAAATATGTCAACAGGCTCTCGCACAATATGGGGCGCGGAGGTAAACACTTAATCAGTTTTTGGCCTATTTCGCTAGTTCAAATTAGGTCTGTATGAACTCAAATGAAAGAATTTTATATTTTTTTATATAAATTTTTTAAGTAAGTAACTTATATATTAATAGCCTTTCAAATTCCAATGGAGATGTGTCCATGAGTACAATGTGCTCGCCATTGTTCGATGGTTACATAGATAAAACACGTTTTCAATATAGATTAGACATCTTTTGTCTTACCATTTCTAGTGGTTTATGTGATGAGAGAATGTTTTATAGATATTTAGGGTTTGCACATTAAATGTCTAGACGAGATTTTCTGCGTTTTAAAATAATAATATTAATATTGTACAGCATTATAATTATAAACGTAAAATATTGTTATATCTCTTTATTTGATATATTTTGATCAAAAGCGCATTTGATACACTTAAAAACTTATTTCCTGTAACAGAATAAAAATATTGTTAATTGTTGTTCTGAAATTCACACATCCAAATTAATCTTATAAAAATGTCACATTTTATTCATAGGGGGCCGCCGTAGATGCAAATTGGTAGTGCAAAAGTCTGTTTCACCGAACAAACACCAATGTTACTCCCCTTATGACTTAGAAATTCATGATTTGGAAGATTCTACCAAGAATCGTTACCGCTCCTGATGTTGAAAAGGCTCCTTCCCTCGAGATCTCTTCTCCATAGTTAGTTCCCCTACGAAAGGACTATTTGCACGTACTTCCCCGTAACGAGTTTTGTTGAGTGGAAGACAATCCCAATTCGAAGGGTGGATTAAATTGCAACAGTGTTTATAGATAGATGCCACTATACTCCCATGACAAACACTTGAGAAGGCTTTTATATATTGCCAGTAAATAGATGCCTATGCTCATATCTTAGTCTATTTCTCAATACTGGCAAAGTATGTATGAACATGCAACTAAACAGTCCTGTAATGACGGTTCAGGATATGCTAGATTAATGGTATGAGATCGCTTTTAGTTAAAGGATGATATAATATGTTTAATATGCTTTATCCTGAACGGGTCTTTGCAACTAAGCCATGAACTATTTTGATCTACTCGTTTGGATGGATGTAGCTCTGAATTAAAATAACGTATATACGAGTACATGGAGTTCTTTCTTTTGATTCGGATTCGGTGCTTTTTATGCATCATCATTATTTTTCTTTAACGTCTACTGTGTATATATAAATCCTTTATATTATATACGGCATATTTAAATTGAAGTACATATCATAATTTTAAATAAAAATAATATAACTTTAGAAATAATAATTTCTAAAATTCTTGTGTTTTATAAACACTTGTTTATTTCTTACCCAAAGCCGTTATTAAACTTTTTGAACTAAGACAAAGCGTCCACATGTGGCACAAGAAGTTCGTACTGTGCGCCACGAGTCCTAATAAATTATTCATGAATCAGTCGTCTTGACTCAGCAGCGATGTCGAGAGGCGGCCATCGGAAATATTATGTCACCGTTAATTATGTTTTATTTACTCGATATCTTTGTTGTATTCTAGGGTCAAGTGTGAATAATTCATATTTTGATCGTTTATTATAATAATTAAGGTATTTAGTATTAATGTTTGTTGAATAGTAAAATCTATAAGTAGTACACTTACTTACGAAATTGTTTTACTAAGCCATATCCATTCCGTTTCAATTAATTGGAAAATGATTAAAGTTCAGTTGTAGTTTTTCATTAGGGAATATCAACTTAGGTAACGACTTAACTTTAAACTGAAATATTAATAGCATTTTGTGTCTTTAAGTAGAAAGTGACCAAGATTATTTTGTGTTGATACGCTGATACAGCGTTTATTCTCTACAACTAAAGCTAAATGCGAGAAATATATTTATAAAATGCTTGTTCTATTATTGCTATTTGTGAATATAAAGCACATTGAACTTTAGAATTGAATTATTTAAACATGTCATGCTTATGTGGATTCTTAAAATTCATACATAAGGATTGTACATTAATATATTTCAAATGTAATCAGTGTTTAGTAACTATTTCAAAAACTTCATAAATTACTAAGCATAGCGAGACATAGCGAGACTAAAAATAACTAAGCATATGATATTTGGTTACCTACGTAAGTCCACCGTTGATATAAAAACTAGCTGCACTAACCTATAGTTATATTACATCATTTTCAACCGGTTTATTTTGTCCAACAGGTACAGGTGGATCAAGAACGGCAAGCCCTTCGAATATACGAGCTACGATAATCGAATCTCACAGCAGCCTGGTCGTGGTACGCTCGTCGTGAGTAAACCCCGCGATGAGGACCTCGGACAATACCAATGCTTCGCCTACAATGAATGGGGAACCGCCACATCTAATTCAGTGTTTGTAAGAAAAGCAGAACTGAACTCTTTCAAGGAGACGGATGGTTCTCAAGTGTCGATCACTGCGCATGAGGGCGAGCCCTTCAAATTGACCTGTTCCCCACCGGACGGTCACCCAAGTCCAAATGTATATTGGATGTTACAAGGCGAGCAAGGGCAGCTCAAAACGATCAACAATTCACGCATGACATTAGATCCTGAGGGTAACCTTTGGTTCTCTAACGTGACCCGATTCGACGCTAGTGTAGATTACGCGTACACTTGCGCAGCGAAATCTGTATTCCGAAACGAGTATAAATTAGGCAACAAGGTGTATTTGTTAGTACAACAGGCGGGTACATCAGCCACATCCAACAAACACGCGCCGACCAAACAGTACACATCAAGGAGGGTCGAGAAAGCATGGAGAGGCAAGAAAGTCGAGCTCTACTGTATATATGGCGGGACGTAAGTGGCTTTTATTTTTCTTTCTTTAACTGGATAATTGATACCCGCATCATTTTAAATTCAATATAAGATTGTAAATTATACTGTCTCCCCGGTATATATATATAATAGATTATAATAACGATATATAGTTGAAGAATATTTTCAGTACAAAATATTTAATTAAAAATAATACATTAATCTTATTCGTACATGGTAGCATTATACTTGAACTACTTTAGCAAATAGGGGCAATGACATTATAATCCATTTTTCAGCAATTCTCGTGGCTTTGTAGGGTACAGCGTTTGCCAAATAGGTCGCCGTTTCGGATACTTGTCCTAAATATTTGCAATGCAGATCTTATAATTATGAAATTCAATGAATCAACTCGACTTACTACTGGCGCCTATTGCATGCGTCATTACTGACTGGACAATTATTTTTAACATATGCAATCATTTAGGTTCCTGTGGTAAATAAACCTTGGATAGCACAATCTGGACCACGTCCTATTGTTATTTATTTACTAACTATTTTTATAATATGTGAATGTGGTTAACTTATTTATCTATGTATATATGTTATGCTTGCAATTTAGTTTACTGATAAACATTGTTTTTTTAGAAATAGTTTACATTATACGAGTACATTAAGTCAAATCGAATATCGCAACAAATATCGATTTACTTCACGTTAATTAATGTTTATCTATGCTAGCGGCATATTGGGTTAATGCTCAGTGTTATATAATGAAATAATGATTGAATAAAAAAAAAGAAAATATATCATAGGATTGTAATTATGACTGAAGTGTCCTTATAGAAGAAATGTGTATGGATATCTTTATTAATTTTAATATATATTTTTTTATTCTTTGTACTTTGCGATTCATTTCATAGATTATATAAGTATCATCTTGACTTACTTTTATATTGTTACCGTTATTTATGATCTGTGTTTATATAAGCTTAAATATTAATGTTTCCTTTTTTATTTAGATGATATTCTTGTATTTTAATGAAATTTTCTACTCATTTAAAAAATAAATTTAAAAAAATTATTTTATTTATATATATGTACATATATATTTTTATTTATTAATATATTAATATTTTTTTTTATTTATTTATATATATATACATATAATTATATATATATATACATATTTATTTACAAAAAACCTCTTTATATTAATACTAAATATAAACGCTCCAACAGGCCATTACCACAAGTAGTGTGGCTAAAGGACGGACAACCTATAATATCATCGCAACGAGTGACACAAGACAACTACGGCAAAACTCTAGTAATAAAGCGTACAGGTTACGAGGACCAGGGGACGTACACTTGCGAGGTCAGCAATGGCGTCGGTACAGCTGAAACTTATTCTATAAAGCTTAACGTTGAAGGTGAGTTTGTGGTCTTTTTTTTGTATTTAGTTTTAACATTACCACTTCATGTTTTTAAAAACAGATTTTGTTATTGAGCTACCTTTTGTAAGTACTTGGCTAAGGTGTAAAAATTTGTTTTCATAATACATAGTAAATCTATAAACTACGTCATTAGTACGTACATTATTTCTGGGGCTGTGTGTTTATGTATAAGGATTGCGCTAAGATTTACTTGAAAATAAAATGTAGAGCGACTGTGATATAGGAAATGGTGATTTTTAATACAAACTTCAATTTTAATATATGTCCCATAATAGAGAACGATTCGATTTTAAGCAAAAAAATTAAAAAGCGGTTTTTCATTAATCTTTTATTCAATCTTAACTTCCATTCCCGGCGATTGCCAAAGTTATACCTACTGTTAAAGTTAGGAATCCCTGAACAATGAAAAGCTTGAAAAGCTCAATAGCAATTTATGTCCATACAATTTATAACCTATAGTATGAAGGTTTTAAAATTTTGTTATTGATCTTATCAAGTAGGCCGCCGTGGCGTAGTGATACAGCATCTGACTGCTAATGCCATGTTGTGCCATGGGTGATGGTGTGTGGCGGTTAATTGTGGGAGATTGCTTGAATTATAATTATTTCCCTGCTCTTGGCGTTGAGTTCCGACCGAAAATTGGTCTGAAAGTTTGGAACGGATTATCTTGACACTGACTATCCTATATACTATATACTGCACATATAGCATATGTGGCAGGAAGCGTAAGAATGCAAAAAAATCTATCTAAAAAATGTATGTTTTAAGTAAGAATTGTATAATAGAATCAAATGTTTTATGTCTACATGCAATTTATTACTTCCTTTGTCTGCTATAAATATGTTAATCATCCCGGCCGATAGTACAAATAAAAGTCAATGCAATAACAGAATGTATTCAAAATACTAAAATAATATTTTTATATATAGAAGCATACATTTCTATTCTAAAGTATTTACGATAGTACGAAGTAGAAAGGTTTAGGGTTAGACGTTAAGTCACTCAGACGCACTTCATATTCGCAGTTGAGGGCAAGTTGGATAACAATTTGCGTTGTTCAACATTTGTAGTGAGTAATGGAGGAATAATATGTAAGCGTAGTACATCTTCTATATCGCTGAGTACTAAGGTAGCTTTACTTGTATTAAACTTTGATTGTAGTTTAACGTGTAGTCTATTTAACTGAAGCTATGGATTATTTTAATTTATCCGTTCTATTTGAGCGTTAGAGATAAAACGCGGCGTTGAGTTCCGCAAGTCAATGTGAGTGTCAAAAATTAGGTGGAAACCCTGCAAAATATGAAAAAAATATGAATTAATAAGTATAGATAGGTTCAATCCTCAAATTCATTTCATCAATTTCCAAAGGCATATTGATATTTTTTTTAATTAAAGATAAACAAAGAAGGAAGACATTTTTTTATTTAACTGAAATATTGCTGAATTGGTTTAATATTTTATTTATAACTTTTTATAGGCCATTGTGACAGAATATATATGTAAACAGAGGGATATTGTATCCCTCTGTTTTAAATATAGGTAATATATAGCGATAAAAATTTCAACATATTTTAAATCTCATCATTTTTCACAATTTCTGTAAGTAAAAAATAATGGAAAGGCCATTTAAACCACAAAAAACATTTTTTGATCCTAACCCATTAATCACGTACAGTAATCAACTTTAAATTGCTCAACGTAACGTGGACTAAACGCCCTGCGCCAAGCAGACGCCATACAAAATCGGTCATGGATAATCTTGAGTTTCAACGTTGAAAAATATGCTCACCAAGAAAAAATCTCGCGACCAAGCCACCCTGAACAAGTGCCCTTTTAGAATTTCCGTACTTATGAATATAGTAACGTAACGGGGTTATTTATTTCGCGTAGGGCTTTCATGTTCAGCTGACGAGTCGGGCGTGATACTCGAGCGTCGTTATACCAGCCCGCCTATTTATAGGATCATAATATAGTCTGATTGCGCTCACCTTACAAATGAAAGGGCAGACTGCTCGTGTAATTACGTTTGTGTGTGCGCTGCGTAGCTTCAACACAAATTATTTGATAGTCATTTTGTAGAGATTTGTAAGAAACATTTTTTTTTTAAGATTTTTTGAAGAAGTAAAAGCTTGTCTTAGTTACTTTTAGTCTACCAAAGATTAAAAATTGTGTTCAATTTTTAAATATCTTACGTCTATCTATACTTTTGTTGACACATTCAATGTCACATGATTACTTCATTTCATAAATGCCTCAAAAGTAATTTAGTAGTAATAGTGGTCCGGAAGTGCGACTCTAATACATCCAATTGGAGACATAGACGACCTTATAAGGGCGGAACATTTCGGACAAAGGACAGCGGCATTACTGTGCGTTAAATTATGGCGTTCCGGTCGTGTTTTATGATTTAATAAGCGTGCCGCCCTTTTTAGTTGCCTGCGCAAATATTTTTTTTGTATTGCCGGTTTTAGAAACAATATGTATTTTTTATATTTTGCGTAGATTGCCACTTTATGGTAGAAATTTTAGCTGAGTTTCGTATGGCAGAAAAGAAAACGCTCTTAAAAGTAATTCCGTTGTTAGTTATAATATTTTAATTCATTATAATTTTTACTGTTTAAATTTGAATGGGATTGTTTTACTATGAGACAACCGACCTATCGTTAATAGACAGATAAACCTTGCATCCTTCTCTTCAATGGCCGACGCATAATTTGAATTGTGTACATACAAACGGAACCATCGAAAGACAATGTCCCGACATTACTCCCGGCTATCTCATAATCGTATTATACCAATTGTTCAGTACATTCAGTTACGCACCACCACGCCGCAGTAATTGTGTCACGCGAATAGCTCCGTAACGTGCACGCAATTGACGGATTACAACGTGTTATGCATTAGTGGGATATATAAACAATGGACACGATGTCATTGTCCGTCCACTACAGGTACAGGATATGTGGGATGAATGGATCTCGAGAGGTTATTGATTTGATTCCCACCTGGGAAAGTGTAAAATGATGGCTTTTCCAAACTGATATCTGGACCTCGGTATGGATATGTGCTCTCCAGATAAATTTTTCTAAAATAAATGACAGCAAGACAAATCACTATGCGGATTAAAAGTTATGTTTCTCTTAAAACGATAAATTAGCTAATTTCCACAATAGTTATTTTAACATAAGAAATGGTAAAATATAAGAAATCCCCTGTTTTACTTGTTTAATGTTGTTTATTTAGGTATATTAATAGTCTATGCAGAATTATGGTATACTGACAATATTATATACAACAACAACAATATATTAATTTGAGTTGGAACTGTCAAAATGATACTCGACTCGAATTTTACGACACTCCGGCTGGTGCGGCTTCCTGTTTAACTTTATCAGATGCATTAAATTAATGTACTGGATGGAATATTCTAAGTACTTTTATTTCAAATTTCATTATAATAAGGCCATTGTAGATAAGATTACAAAATACCAAGTATTTTAGGGTGTCTTATCCCTTCGTATAAACACTTACGTGTAGGAAAAACCGGATTTATGATGTTTACTCACTCAAACGTTCTTTAAAAATAGGGGGAAAATAATTAAAGAGAAAATCTTTTCAACATTAAGGTGTTACTGGCATTGTTTAGGGCATTGCATGTGCGCCTCCGACACGCGATCACTATGAGGGGAAACGGTACAATGGCTCCATACATACGTAACATTTAAGTTATAGCGTGTAGAGTAAATATGAAAAAGCCTAGAAAGCCGAAATATTTTTTTTGTACTAAAATCCACCATACATTTTGTGCCATGTTGCCCCTCATTCGTTACGCCGATAGAAACAACCCTCGAGCGGATTATAAATTTAGGTTTTTTTTTATACTTGTTACTGTTATGTGTTCGTTTGCGAAAACGTTCAAAACGAACCCCCGTTTATAAATCTCATATATCGCAACTTTTTATAATAATGTATAGAAAATAATTTTGGTAATATTGATAGGAAAATCAGTATATTTTATTTGTACAATTTTTTAAACATTCCTTATTTTCATTAATTTGTTAGCGTTCAGAGTTACAGACAGATTATAAAAATACATAATAATTTGACCATCGGCTGTATACAAGTGCATATTTGATAATAATCTATTAATTGGTTGAAAACTATACACATCCTGATATTAATAATATAATTTGTATTTCAGCTGCACCGTTCTTCATCGAAGAACCCCAGTTCCAAAACTTAGCCGAGGGGGAAACTGCAGTTATAAACTGTAGGGCAGAGGGTACACCAGAACCACAAATCTCGTGGGTTCACAACGGAAAGCCGATAGAGCAAGCGGAGTTCAATCCACGACGCCAAGTGTCGCCGAATACCATTCTTATAACGGACTTGGTGAAGAAAGACACGGGAAATTATGGATGTAACGCGACTAACTCCAATGGATATGTGTACAAGGATGTGTTTATTAATGTGCAATGTGAGTATTTTTTTTTATGTTTGTTATTTAAGTTATTACAATTTTTGTGCCTTGTTGAAGGATTTTTTTTTGTTGTTGAAGTTGAAGGTTGTTGGTGAAGTTGAAGGATATGTGAAAATCTTTGGTAGAAGAAATACTTACAGAAATCATATAAAAATTTTAGCGCAGCGGGTTTATTTTTTCTATCCTTAGTGTGGATTAACACTTTAAAAATCATTAAAATATTTGTTTTTATAGTATTAGTGAGTTCTACGAGCTTTTTTAACTTAACTTGTCGTTACTTTAACTATATGCGGTCAACATTATAACTGAATTTCAAACCAGTTATCCATATTTGATTGGGTTGCAAAATTTCATCGTATTTTCCGCACAAATTTAGCAAACAGGGATCTAGGATGAAATACTTTATCTAGGATGAGTTATATGCAATATTTTATATCCTTTAAGTAGTGTTTTTTTTATATTTTAAATTATTTACAAGAATCAATGTATAAAACTGTTCGATACCTAAAGGACTGACTGACAGACAAAGCGCGGCCTAATATCAGCTGCGTCGAAGACGTAAATATACTGGTACACGAAGTGCCTTCAATATCGTATAGTAAAACCAAGAGATGACTCTTTGTAATTCTTAGGTACTCTTACGGGTTGAAGCGAGATTTACGTTTCATACTCCACGCAAACAATGTCGCAGGCTACAACTTGTTATTAATGAATGGCCATAATGTTATTCATTTAGCGCAACATTTGACGTAACACATGTTATTTTGTTATTTGTTGAAATGACGCTCACAAGCGGCTTGTGAGTCACACAAACTTGTATTATTAAAATATTTTATCGAAGTAGTTACTTATTTATGACATTTTGAAACCATGACGATGTGTTGTGAATATGTATGTATTTATTAATAAAATATGCATTATAACAGCGACGCGAGGAAATATTATTAATTTAATCGAATTAATATTGATAATATTATACGAGAGTTACGAGTTGTAGCCTACGATATTGGTAGCGTGAACTATAAAATATGTAGTCTATTTTTTCTCCGATCTTCAAACAATATCGACAAAAGTAGTGTGTTCCCTAGATCCCTTACGACCAGTAGTTTATATATATATATATATATATATATATATATATATATATATATATATATATATATATATATATATATATATATATATATATATATATATATATACTGTTTTTGATTTCGATATTACTATCCTAGTACATTAGATTAAGAGAATCAGTTCTCTACATTCCATTTATTTGAAAATTATTCGAAGCATAGAAACGGAACTGTGAATCATCAATCGTCATTGTTAATAATACAATTTACACATTCATAGATTATGTAAAAAACATCACAACTTTAATAATTTAGTACCGATTTCAACCTAAACACTATTACTCAAATTCAAATTAAATGTGACGAAAAATATTTCCTTTGCCCTTAATGATATTTTAAATGGTCATTTGTCGGTTTTTATTAGTCTAACAGCATCTAACCACGACAATAACTGTCACTTCTAATTTAACTGTTTCAAAATCTGCCCAAAGGTTATAATATCCTCTGTTCAGCTGCTATTTGAATGTATTACTGTCTGTCCTGTATCATTCATGATACGTGTGCTTGGTAATATTATTATAGAGTAACAGTACCTATATGTACGTTATCATGGAAAGTAGAATTTATGAAGGTTATCGTGGTACATTTGCTTGTGTGTTTCATTCCCAAAAAAGTAATACCTGGCAATGTCTTTAAACGGGCGCAAAATCGAAGTCCTTCGTAATATAGTAGTACATAGTGATGTACTCTCTGTATGCCTCACGTGGAGCCCGAGATGAGTGAACCCTGAATATAAAGTGACAGTTAAACTTGTCATTCATTTAACTTTAAAATTTTATTAGGAATGTATGAGAAGAATAAGGTTAAAGTTATTCAAATATTACAAGTCGCATTTAATATATCGCCAGATGTTCAAGAATCCTTTACGAATGATACAAGACTACAATCGTTTAAAATTTAAGTAAAAAAAACACAATCTAATGGTAAAAAATGCTCATTGATCAACAACATAGAAAAAATATCGGCCAGCTGTAAGTTCTTGCCGAGTCGAATGAGATCACGATGTATGTGTGTGAATCATCTGCTACCCCTAATATCGGAATTCGGGTGCGGCTACACTATAGGGGGAGGTTTTGGACGTTCCACCACCCATCGCACCTTTGTTTGGCTATCGATCATGCTACATATAGGTTTCGGCTTTTGCGTAACGGCTATTAATCAATTTAGTACTAAATGTCATTTAAATGTCTTGAGTATACTGTAAGGGAAACTAGTGGCTAGATCAGGCTTCACCCCCTTATATCATGCATATAAAATATTTTTTATCTAAACATGAGATTTATTAGATTTACGAAAAGTTCCGATTATCATTTTAACGTTGTGTACATATTAATTGGTTTTCACTTTTAAAGTACTAGGACGTATTTTTAATTAAAAACTTGTTACTTCTGTGTACGATAATGTACACTAGTAATTTTTTTATTGGAATAAACACTTTCCGTGAACAAAAGACTAATTCGTATTCAGGACTCTCTTATTTCGCGTTATATACAAACTAACTATATTATATTAAAATAACGAAGCCTTACACGTTTGCGTATTTCCTCTAAGGAATGCTTAGAAGTTTTTAATTAGATTAAATTTCTTTACTAGTACTCTTTCCTTAAGATATGAGACGATTATATTTTTATACTAATGACGTTTGAGATTTCCAGAAACCTTTAACAGAGCGTTGTGCAAACGTGTATTTTTAGTATCGTGCGTGTATGTTTTTCTTTGGTGTGTAATAACTGGCGTAGTTAAAAGTTTCGATTTATTTTACTGTATGAGCTTTCAAATTAAATTCACAATATGTACTGCTTTTACGGGAACTATTTATGTTTTTACATATAAACATGTATAAAACATAGCTTTCGTTAGTCTGCAGTCTGCTTCGAATGCGGTTTTGTGTTTGAAATTAGCGGAAAGCGAACATAGTTCATAGAACATAGTTGAAAAATGTTAATAGGCTCTCTTAAGTTTTAAAATGTAAAAGATAGTAAATTTTTTATGATTATTCTCAATTTAAATGATATTATTGTAATGTGGATTTGTAAACAAATAATTCTATATGGCTACTTTAAATTATGATATAAAAACTACTGTCTTTTTAACTAAAACAATATATTATAGTAATAAATGTTATGCTATAAAAGCTGTAGTAAGAGCTACTCGACCGGTAAAACAAAATAGGCTGCATTACGCAAAGCTCTCGCCTCACCCATTGTGTTTTATACTAAACGTTTCACTCGAAGCTAATTTCGGTTCACCCCAATTGCCACGTGCTCTAGCACGCTGCGCGACCCTCCACACTACCCTACGAAATTGCTTGTTAAATTAACCAATTTGGACAATGAATGTCAATATTGGCTAAAGAGGCAAGGTAATGAATACCACGTCAAAATGAAGTTAAGATTTTAATTACGACATTTTGTTATATTCATTCTGTAAGTGGAAATAAATTGAAGTTATTATAAACCTATAAGTTTTGAAACATTTTATGTTTTGATTAAATTTTAACTTTTTTAATTTTTTTATTTTTATATTATATTATATTTCAAATACATATATCTTTCGGGTTAAGCCATTACATTCTCTCTTCACCTTTGTCGTCCTAAATCTAAGGAGATTTAATGTATGCGTCCCATTAAACTATTGCCTTGACAAATATCAACTACAAACATAAAAATGATTGTTGGTTCACGTTTTATATCGAGCTAGTGAGTATAACAAAATTACGTCATATTATAAAGTGACGCCTCATATTTAATAATGTATAGTAGAGGAAATAAAATTTAACTTTATGTTCTCATTTTTTTATATTTTAATTATATATAAACAATTTCTTTAGTGGAATCGAACCTATAGCTATCGATCATAGTCAAATTTTCGAATTGCTCAACAGTAACGTAATATTTGATCTATGCTATGAACTTTTAGACATTTCAATTAGTCAGCATATCCCCTGCGTCGGTCTAGATTTAGGCCTAGATTTAAGTCTAAACGATGGCATTAGGGACATCCGCAGCTCTGGACTATACCCACGCCCACATCTCAATCTGCCAAATGTGGCGGATGTTTTACTTAGCATACGTACCTTTGTCGCTATATGTACCGGTATCCAAATGATGCTAACAAACCGTTATTATCTCGTTAAAATATGGATTTTACAATAAAATATATATACTATAATATATACCTACATGTTTATAAAGCTATATTTCGAACAATTTTAATAGCTTTTAGTACTACAGACTAGATATTTTTTTCAAATTTGTATGTTAGGTTTCAGGTTGTGTACATTAACTACATACTTTTACGTGATCAATATAAAATGATTGATATAACGTGATTCAGTTGTACACGGACTGCGAGACTGAGTTCTAATCTCCCTCGGATAAATGTTTGTTTATATAAAATAAGTAGCGTTTAACCGGTTTGACTATATAAAGAAACACATATAAAAAAACGCTCTATATAAAAAAATAATAATGTATTGCCAAAATAAGCAAAATTCAAATAAAAGCTTAACTTCCATGTCTTTCCCATACTGTATAGATTGTGCAAAAGACGTTTAAACTTACAATGAATTCGTCCTCAGTTTTAATTTGTTGTGCTAATTGTTATAAATGTATGTCGCGATTGTAATCTATGATTTTGATATATGGCAGTAATAATCAAGGTTCCACTTCAGTTGGTAAGAATATGATGCAAAGTAAAACAAAAGTATATTTAAAAAAATATATTTTTGACATACTTAATAAAAAAATGATTGTTTATAAATAATATTTTTGTAAATTAATTTTAAATAACTACTTAAATTGACATTTTAAACTGTTTTTCCACACTATGGAATGGTTAATATTAAAAAAGACATTAAAATTTGACCGTAGCTTGGTCTCGAACCGGTATCTCTTGGACCTCTAGCCAATTAGCCCGCACGTTTTTATCTGCTATATTTTTTCTAAATATTATATCTACTAAATCACTATATATAGGTAGATAATGTTTTACAGTTTTTATAATTGTTAAAGAAAAGTCACGATTTCACGCATTATTGTTTACTTATCAACGCATTCCGCAATTGTAGCAATTCCACCAGAAATCAAAGAGGGACCGGAAAATTTGACTAAAGTGGACGGATCTGAAGCGGTACTCAAGTGTCGAGTGTTCGGCGCGCCCAAACCCATTGTGAAGTGGATGAGAGACGATGTCGACGTTACTGGTGGCAAGTAAGTATTGTGAAATAAAATATTAGAAATTAAATATAAATATGTATAATAATAGGCCAATATTCATTTAAATATCAATTTTACAGATAAAACAATATAAAGATATGTCTATTTTTTATTTATATTAAAGAAAATAATTATGAATTATAAATTTTTGAACGCATAATTAAAAATACTCTTTAAAAATGAGAAATTAATCTCTTTTCACGTATATCCTCTTTTATAATTACTTAATAGTGCACCAAGCTTAAATTATTAATTATGAACTGCTGTAGAATTTGAACCCGGATCTCTTTAATAGCACTTATCTCCTATGGTATTAAATTAGGTAACTATTAATTATTCAGCAATCATGTTTTAAAATAGCACCGTTGCTTTACCTAAGACGATTGACTCAATTAGTTTCACCGATGTCTTGACATCCCACGCTTCTACTATACTCTGCATTATAATTGGTCCAGATGAGCTACTTCATCTCTACGAAGATTTATTATTAGTTCTTGTTCTACGTCCATTTTTTCATAGTAGGCTTGTTGCTATTTACAAAATTCTGGTCATTTTGAAGCCGTCGTGGTGCAAAGGGAAAGCGGTCTCAATGTTAACACTGTAGTGGTGGATTCGATACCCATGACAATGATTATGGCAAATTTATTTCGATTTCCTTGCTCTGGGACACGAAGCGCGCCTCAAATTTGGGTGACAACAGTGACTTAACACTAGATTCCCACTTCCTGTCACTGGGAATAGTAAGGATGTGATCTAGTGAAACAAACTGTAGTATTTTGTTTTGACACTTTGTATTACAAAGTTATATGTCCGCTCTCTACCTATTTCACGATAAAAAAAATATAAACCTGTACTCATCTTACGTATCCATTATAAATATTACAATTATAACAATTTTAGTGTAAAATAATATGATATAAAATACTCGGATTGATTTTCCATTTTCTTTTTACAGATACAACATAACTTCAGAAGGCGATTTGGTAATTCGTGACGTGTCGTACACGGACGTCGGCACCTACCAGTGTTACGCTAAGAACAAGTTTGGGGAAAAATCCGCTTTTGGTTCCCTCACTGTTAAAAGTAAGTAAATACATGCACATTTATATTTCACTAATATGATTAATCTTATTATTTTTGATGATTTATTGTATAGTGTATATGTTTAGATTATATGTATGATATATTGTTTTAATTCTTGTTGTATAGCTAAAAGCCATTTTTCTTATCTATTCAAAACTATATACTATACTATACTAAAGTGTGATTCCTTTGCATAACGGTACATACTAACCCCTGCTGCTGGCCCGCACAGAGCGCACAGTGATAACGGACAAGCCGGAGCACTACGAGGTGGCCGCGGGCTCCTCGGCGACCTTCCGCTGCAACGCCAACGCGGACGACTCGCTGCGCTTAGAAATAATATGGCTGAACGACGGCCAGCCCATTGACTTCGAGAACCAGCCCAGGTTCCGAATGACCAATGATTACTCTCTCCTCATTTCGGACACCACGGAGTTGGACTCGGGAGAATATACGTGCATAGCTCGCACCGCCATCGACGAGGCGAGGGCGCAGGCGACGCTGACTGTTCAAGGTGCGTGTTAGGTGTTTGTAATTGTTAGTAAGTTGTCTTTTAAAGTAATTGGTAACAATCGTATTAGAATTTCGTATGGTTTGATTAGTCATGAGTGCTCGGATGGTATGCGAGACGGGCTCGAGTCTCACTTAAGTTCCCTATTAAGTTCTTACATGTTTCAAAATATTTTTCCTTAGTGTGTCGATGCTTTAAACGATGTTAACAATTACCTTGTTACTTATGTGGAATAACATTATGTATTATATGTTATTTTAAAAATGATATGTTATTTTAAAGTTATACAAACTTGATACATATTATGATATTCATTGACTTATTAATAGAGTCTGTTAGTATGTAGCCTAGTAACTTAATAGAATCTCATACTAATAAAAAGAACCGTATGTCTTATCAACATATATAATCGTTTCACAGACAAGCCCAACCCGCCGGCCCTGGACGGCATCGAGTGCCACGAGAAGGTGGCCACTCTACGCTGGCACTCTATGGGCGACAACCGCGCCCCCATACTGCGCTTCTCCATACAGTACAACACCAGCTTCACCCCCGACACCTGGGACCTGGCCAGCGACGGCGTCCCGGCCATAGACACGTCGTGGACCGTGGAGCTCAGCCCCTGGGCCAATTATACCTTCAGGGTGATAGCTTGGAATAAAATAGGGCCCTCTGCCCCCTCGTCCCACTCCGACGTGTGTACCACGCAGCCGGACGTGCCTTACAAGAACCCGGACAACGTGGAGGGCAAGGGGCGCGAGCCTAACAATATGGTCATCTCTTGGTCGGTGAGTTGACCGTCTCATTCTTGAAATCAATGTGGTGATAATGTTTTTAAGAGATTATTTAATTAGTTATGAATTTGGATTTCTACTACTTAAGTTTCGAATTCTTAGTAAGTAATATCTTCTTTAAGTTTTTTTTTCTTACTATTATTGTCATATACATATTGTCACAATATAATTGTCATTAAATCAAAACTGTTTTGTGATATTAAGTGTAAATGCGACAGTTGTGAGTTGGATGCTCACTCGGGAGATTGATTAATTTAAATCTTCTCGGTCTGGTAACAACACAAAGCGCGACGTTGTGCTCAACACAACTCAAATGTCTCGACATAATTCTTCATTCAACAAGCAATAACACGAACCACTAACCAGTCCTTCCTGTGTCCAGAAAATGCCCCAGATCGAGCACAACGGGCCCGGCTTCTACTACTCGGTGTCGTGGCGCCGCAACATCTCGGGCGCGGCGTGGAGCGACGCGCAGGTGGCGGACTGGCGCTCCGACGAGCTGCTGGTGCCCGACACGCCCACCTTCCAGCCCTACAAGATCAAGGTCGGGGCCGCGCCAACGCTGTTGTGTGGACGCCTCATACTATTAAACAAAGAATACTATTAATACAAAATTATCTCCTCTTTTAGGTGATAGCTGTGAACCGCAAAGGTATATCAAATGTAGCTCCAGTAGAAATAATCGGTTGGTCCGGGGAAGACACTCCCACGCAGGCGCCCATGAATTTCACTCTAGTCCAGGTCACCACCGGCACTACGGCCCTGCTCAGTTGGAACCCAGTATCTCCTGAATCGGTCCGAGGACACTTTAAAGGATACAAGATACAAACCTGGACTGACGGCGAAGAAGACAGACCCTAAAGAAATCCTGGTCAAAGCGGACGCATCCAGTGCCTTAGTGTCGAAGTTTAAACCGTTTAAAAAGAATAATGCCAGAATTTTAGTATACAACGGAAGATATAATGGACCTCCAAGTGAAACTCTAAGTTTTGTCACTCCTGAAGGGAAACCAGGAACGGTCAGATCTTTTGAGGTGTATCCAATTGGATCATCGGCCATGTTACTCAAATGGGATAAGCCTATAGATGAAAATGGCGTCCTAACTGGCTACAAAATATACTACCAAAAGGTCTCGGGCACTGCACTAGGACCATTACAGGAAAGGAAAAAGGAAATTGATCCCAAATTTGACCGAGCAAAACTCGCTGGATTGGAACCCAATACTAAATATAGGATAGAAATCCGAGCTAAGACCAAGGCGGGGGAAGGAGATAAATATTACGTAGAACAAACAACTAAAGCAATGGTCAACGCCGTACCTGATGTACCAGTTTTCGAAACTAGTACTTTACCGGCTAAAGAGGGAACTGCTCATATCTTAGTCCGGTGGGTGCCGTCCCTAGATGGTCATCCTGGCAGCCATTTTGTAGCGTGGTACAGATTAAAAGACCATAACGAGTGGATGCAAAGCAACGAAGTAACAGAAGATGATTACGTGATCCTCACGGGGCTGGAGCCAGGGCAAGAGTACGAGGTGAAAGTGACGGCTCACGACGGAGAGTACTTCAGTACGAGTGAAGCTAAACTAGTCGATACTAATGTTGGTGAGTTTGAATTGATGCTTTCGTTTTGAGTTGATTGCTTTACTTGTGTTTTTGTTATTTAAATCTGATTTGGATTCATGAAGACCGTTTCCTTCTTTTGTGCAAGTTACAAGATATGTATATAATATATAACGTGACGGCTTCAGACCCGCGCGTGCGGCCGCGCGAGGAGGCCACGGCCACGGCGGGCTGGTTCATCGGCGTGATGGTCGCGCTCGCCTTCCTGCTGCTGGTGCTGGTGCTGGTGTGCGTGGCGCGCCGCAACCGCGGCGGCAAGTACGACGTGCACGACCGCGAGCTGGCGCACGGCCGCGCCGACTGCCCCGACGCGGCCTTCCACGAGTACGCGCACCCGCTGGACGGCAGGGCGCGCCACTCCGTGAGCAGCGGCGCCCGGCCCGGCCCCGAGAGCGACACCGACTCCATGGCCGAGTACGGCGACGGCGAAACAGGTACGCGCTCTTGACTTTGCGCATGACCTTTTTTACTTGAGCCTAACTAGATTTTTAATTTGTTTTTTTTTGTCTTGTAAATTACCATTATTATTCTTTTTCATTGTTTATGTAATTATTTTTTTACATTTTATGCTACGTTCATATTCATTTGAGATTTTTAGTGCAATTGGCAATTTTTTTGTATTTATTTTCATCAACTTAAATTGCACTGAAAACCTTCTGAGACGAGTAGAGCATGTAATGAGTCGTGTGTGCGCATGGCTTGCAGCGGGCATGAACGAGGACGGCTCCTTCATCGGACAGTACGGCCGCAAGCGCCGCCCGCCCGCCTCCGCCCACGCAGACTCCGCCTCGCAGGCCTTCGCCACGCTCGTCTAACCCTCCACTCCAATCCCACCTCTTGTAACCCATGCTGCCCTGGTATCTTGTCACCGTTCAGTACTTTCCTTAGCCCTGATACCGCCGCACTGGGCTAACCCCTAATCACACTTCCTTAGGCTTCTTTTCCTTGGTACAGCCATGTAACTTTCAAATCGTCATGCTCCCCTAGTACCCCAAATCCCAGTCACCCCCTCTGCTAGTAGCCCTATGCTCCCCTGGTACTGCCAAGCGTCTTGTTGGGCACATGACGACCATGTGATAAGCCAGTTATTTTATAGTAGTGTTTTATATGATTTTTTTTAAATACAGGCAGTTCTATATATTTTTAGTTTATTGGCAGCTGTTCAAATTAATATATGGATAAAAATATAACTATAGGCCTATTCAATTTAATTGATTTATAATTATTTGATTCTGTTTTAAAAAAAAACATTTTATTTACTTTACATTTTTAATATGTAAAGTAAATAAAAACTTTTACCCTATTCTTTGGCTGCACAAAGCTATACGTTTGTCAAAAAAAATGTAGTGCCATGCATCACAGATAATACCAATCGCCGCAGACATTCGGTCTACCTAATGATTGGTCCTAAAGTTAAAACGCCCTTTAATATTTTTTTTTGTACTTTTTTATATCGGTCAGGTTGTGTTTAGAATCTCGTGATTTGGTCAATTATGTAATCTACGAGCGAAGTCTTTATTGTACTATTTCAAAAATAGTTTCTATAAAGACGTGGACAGCAAGGCGTTCTCTCTACTTATAACTAGATAGGTTAGGTGTCAAGTACACGCTAGATATATTAGTTTGTAAAAAAAGATATTATTTTATGTATTGAGTGAATGTTTATTACATAGTTATATTTTATTCTATCACACATAAGCACGAGCTTTGTGTTACGTTTTTTTTTTTGATTTGCATTTATTGTTATAGTGCAACATTACATTTTATGTATAATTGTATAATAAATAAATCCATCCGTCCCTCCTTTGCCCGTACGAGCCGCCATTTATTTTTTATTTTTGTAAGGTATGATTTTTTTGTTTTTTGTATTTTTTTTTCTTTTTTTTATTATTATTTGGATTTGTTTCTTTACAGTGTTTGCTTGTTTATTTTGTTTTCTTTTAATTATTACCATAAAAATGTTAGATCATTTTAAGTCTTCAATTGCATGTGCTAAAATAATATACAGCATTACCACTTTATCAGTTACTGTACTGTTTAACTAATTTATTGTTTTGATACAATCTATGAGGACAATTTGATTTGAAAATCACTGCATATGAAAATTGGCGTCGATTGTAAATACATGTTGTAGATCTTCCTTCCTTTTTATTTTAAAATTGGATATTGAGAAGTGTCACTATCCCTAACATATTGAATACCACATAGTTTACATAATATATAATATAATGTACATTCGCAGGTCGCTTCACCGAGGACGGGTCGTTCATCGGCCAGTACGTGCCGGGCGCGCGCGTGCTGCCCCCGCCTCCCCCCGCCGCCGCCGCCGCCCCCTCCCCCTCCGCCGCCGCCGCCTCCCCCTCCCCCGCCGCCGCCTCCGCCGCGCCGCCCACCTACGTGTAGGACACTACCGGACTCGTTATGTCGAATCTCATGTCAAGTGAAATATTTATATTGTTTAGTTTAAATTTATTAGTTGGAAAGTACTGGTAGTGGACGCAGTTTGAATATGTCAGTGTTGAAGACTATAAAAAATAAATATTGTTAGATTTTTTATGACGTTGCATTTCAGTAGTCGCATAGTCCTATCGACAATAAGCCAATGAGGTTCTTTATAATGCTGTTATTAGTTAATAGTAATATTTCCACTTTATCAATGCAAACAATTAAAATATCTATTCACTATGAAGAACGTTATTCTTTGTAGTCTTGTTTTATTATGTACTATAAAGAACCTCAGAATGGCGGCCATTATTTCAGTACGTTTGTTTAAGACTGATTTTAAGTAACCTATTCGAATTATAGTCTTCATAATCTGACCCTTGTCTCGAGCATGTAAACCGTGTATCTGTTTAGAATCTCCGTTAACGTAGAAACAGTGTTGCATGTCCGACGTCGACTCGTGTAGAGTAGAGGAGACTCGTGTGTGTCAATATCAATTACTCGTGTGTAGTTAGGTATGCCATGTTCGCGAACACTTGAAAATATAAGAAATGCTATTTTTGTCACAGAATTAAGGTAATTTGATTGATTATGATTATATTTGAAATTGCTCTGGATGCCGGTGGTCAGGCTCGCTGATAGTTGCTCTGTGTTATTTAATATTTCATATATTTTTGTGTAACTTAACTTGCCGCTCTCATCTAGTATGTACCTGGCACTCGTTGCGTTTATTTTTTATATCGAATGCATATCTTTCTATACACTTTGTCTACAAAGCTAGGACCACGAGAAATTTGTATTTTACTAATATATAAGATTTTGAACAATTATTCTTGTATGTAGAGCAATTTTATTAGCTTAAATACTGCTTCATTGTTGCTCGTCTAGGAACAAATCGTTATTGATATGTAGAAGTATTGAAATTACAATAAGACGGTTCAATTATGGCTATTAGTATATTTGAATGACACAACCAGAATATACATATATATCCTAGCACTTTGCAAAATATATTCAAGTGCATAAAAAATTACTAATTCTTATTCATATTTTCTACAAATCAACAATGATATATTTCTTATGTAATTAACCACCTAAATTATATCTACATTTAAAATACTTTATATAAATAAAATTTATTTTTATTACCCCTCACTAAGTCTACGGGAGTCATCGTATTAAAGAATCTATTTTCCTACAATATTAGTGTTGGGAGTATTTTTGTATTTGCGGTTTGACCACCGGGCGACGTTGGTGCTTCGCGGGCGGCGGGCGGCGGGCGGTGTCGATCGGCGTTATAGTATAATAAGGCTTTTTATTATTATTATTATTATAAAAAATATAATACCACGTGTAATATTTAACCTTGTGGCACATCACTATGTTGACATTTGCAATTTTAATCTATAACGATGGTACAACACTATTGTATTGCCGATTGCCGCTAAAACGACTGACATTTGTGGTCGTTGACCTGTTGTTTGGGATACAGTGAATTGTTAACGATCTCTCTTTTGAATTATAAAATAGGACAATTTGGATTGCTTGGATAAGAATAAGAAATTAATGCAAATTTTGATTAATGTTAATTTTGTAAATTATAGGATTTCATTAGTGACATGACAGCAGAGTTGGTCAAAAAGTGTTGTTCGAAACAAATTGATGTTTTTTTTTATATTACCACTGCTACAAATGAATCTCGATGGCAAAAACGTTTCTTACATATAGAATATCACTAATTTTGAATATTATTTAGCGTTATTGAAATTTTTAAAATCGTTTTGCATTAATTGGCTTACAGCTGCGGTTAATGTGACGCCTCGACTCGTTCCCGCATTGAATTATATCTCGTACTAGTGTTAAGGTCTCGTGTTATCTAATGTTAGGCAACTAAGTCGCTGAGTCGCTTGTCGCTACAATTTCTTAATTAAACATCGACTAGTTTCAACGTGTCGATTGTTTCTTATATTTATTGAAGTTTACGGATGATCATTTATTTATTTATTTATTCATTTATTTATTCATTTATTCACACGCCTAAAGGTGTCGGGTCCTCGTACATTCCACTGTTCGCGTCGGTCAGATCTAATCTGGATAACGTTTTTAAAACTGGACCGACGCGCCACATAATGTTGCTTCAACACGAGTTTATTTATTTATTGATTAATTCACTTATATTATTATATTGTATATATTTTGCAAGTTATCGTTCAGCTTGCCGCGATGGTCGATCACTGTTAGCCTGAGTTGTTTGTTAAGAATCTATCGTGTCTATTGTACTTGTAGTAAGAATTTAATATATATCAATAAGATAGTAGAGCCTCGTGCGTATGCGCATGTTTTACTCGCTTCTTTTATTATAACCGTTGAAATGATTGAATTTCTCATATTGTTAACATTCAAAATGGTGTTAAATTGTTGTTTCAATATTACGGTGATACACTCACTGCCTTCCTCTAAGCGTTGAATGTAATGTATGTATATGTGTTCATTTCGTAGTTGTTCCTCCCCTCCCCTCCCCCTCCCACTACTCCAGTTTACTTGTAACTAGGAGGTATACGTCAGTTCACACTTGCCTTACTCTGGATTTGATGATTATAAAACAATCCAATCTATGCACAAGTTTGCATTTAGACTTATAGTGTCACAAAAGTAAAGTTAAAATGTTTATGCCGAATTATTATTTTATTATATGATACATGACAATTTACGTTTTATACTTCTAATGTATGTATGTATATTATGCCTTGTGTTACTTGACTCGTATTCTTAATAAATAAAATGATAAATTGTAAAAGTTTTAATAATAACACCGGAGTACGATAATTTTGTTAACAAATTTCAAGATTATATTTGATTTATAATCAAAATTATAAGAGCCATCGTGAAACGAATTATACAAGTTGTTGTATTATATATGAAGTTAGTTCACAGTAAAGTTTCACGAGCGCTCGCCCTTACGAGTCCGAGCTGTTCTTATCGAGACTTGCATTACTTACATTTGTTTCGATTTGAATTCAACATACTTGTATTAGCATTTATTTGTAAGAGACTCGCGTCTGTGACAAAGTGGCATCGGATTACGTTTGGTTTCGACGTTCATTTTGCATCAAGTGATGGTAATTTATTGTAACTACGATGAATATTTTTTTATGTTGCATAGAAAATAAATATTAAGAAATTCTTGTTGGGTTTTATTTTGTTAGCACCTAATACTCTCGTGTACAGCTCATAGTTTTATACGTGTAGTCGTACATAGAGGTATCTAACATGGTTGCGGTTTTGAAATACAAATATACTATTGCTTGTGTTAATTAATAACATTTCCTCAGGGTTTTCCATATGATTATTTTTGTGCAAATATGAAATGAATTTGTATGAATATTTTTAACTTTGTTCATTTATTTGGCTTTTGTTATTATTTTAAAAGTCACAAAGACGATACTAACAAATAAAAAGAGTGTTTGTTTGTAATATTAAAATGACAGCTTTTGCGTATGAATATATATACCAAAATAACAGTATTTATAGTTTTTGTCTGTCTGTCTGCTTGTTCCAGCTAATCGCCGAAACGCCTGGATTGATATTAAGGGGAATTTCACAGGACAGGTAGCTGATGTATAAAGAAATAACTTGGGTTACTTTTATTTTAGAAAAGAAATTATATTAGAGTAAGTACGAGTGTACTTAACATGTGATGATTTCGTATAACATTCGAAATGAATGCAATTCAGTTTACTTAAGCGGCGAAGCTCGCTAATATGTAATATAGTATTGTCATAAGAGGAAAGATTTTTATTTGCATTACAATATATGTACCTATGTACATTTTGTGAGAAGTAGGTAATGAAGACGGAGGTAATAGTGGAGAGGTGATTCAACACAATAGTTGTCTTGTATCGCCACTCAGTAACCACTCCGCCGCCTCTCTGGTCTGGTTAAGCGTTATATAAAATAAGATACTATAAATTTACAATTTATTTTTTTAATCAAATGAACGTACTACGAAGGCGGCACTAGTAGAAGCGTATAGGCGGCACTAGTATAAATAATAAAAGATGAGCTTGGGCATTTTAAATGATCTTAAATGCACATTTTGATAGGGCCTCTTTAAACCTACACTTGGGTCGGTCTAGCGCTGCCCTGAGCTTTTCTCCCAACAACGCGATGAGCCCGGCGCCCGCACGCTGAATCATTGGAATGCTCAGTAGTTTCTTCTCTTCTGTTACTTTCTACCAACCTAGTCTCCGTCTTATAATCACACAACCGAAGCATAACAAATATAGATGGCCCTAGAGTACTATTTTCCTTATTCAATAAAACTATTTTAATTTATATATATTTTGTAACATATTTGTTTAGTGTTCTTATTTTTTATAGAGTAAGTATAAGTAGTATTTTAAAGCGCCATTTAGCTTTTCTATATATACCCTCAGTTTTTCTATGTTAACTAAATAAAAAATCATCAAGTATACTATTTTTAAGAAGTAGCCTTATCCTTAAATACTATAAGAAAAGCAATCAAAAAAAAATCTGGCGTTTTTAGTTCTATTTTCTTACAACAAATTATTTTTATTTATTTTAATTGTTGCAATGAAACTCTTTGATAAATTCTTTGGTACGTATATTTTTATATTAAAAAATACCATTCTGTCATTTTTGTCATCTGTCGTAGTTTATAAAATTTAATATAATTTTAACATTTTTTAAATATAATGTAATTACAATTATTTTATGCTTTTTCTCCTTCTACGAGTTACACCCCACTACCATTTCTACAATGTTATTAAAAAAATATATATTTATAGTAGCGGGATTTGAACTCACAACTCATGGAAACCAAACGACATGGAAGCCATTCTTCGTTCGATGGTAAGTCTTAGCGCAAGTCTTAGCGTTCAGAGCGCTTCAACGATTTCCAAGGGGCGTGGGCACTACGTAATTTTTTATATCTTTATCTTATAGTATTATTATTTAGATAATGTGGAATAACACTTTAAACAGTAGTACAATATCCATATCCACATTTTTTAGTTTAGCCGGTACTTATATTAGATATCTAGTACATTAGATAAATAACAGCATGTTCAGCAGTGGACGCCCTTGCCGCTGACAAATTCTCTCAAACAGTTACGTAGTGCTTGCTAGTTCTCAAAAACAAACCCCCACCCAAGGATTCCTCCCCAAACGATGTCGCTGTCAAGGTCAATAGGGCTTACAGCGTTAAGCACAAAACCGTAATAAATATATAAATATACTTATATGTTAAAAAATCTTATCAGACTGAAAATTTAACGGATCTATTATAGAGCTCCATAATAAATGTTCCTGAAACTCGGTTTTTAGGTATATCTCTACAAATGTGCTCAAGAAACTTTCAAGTTACATCCTTGTTTCCATATATAATGCAACCAAGACACAAAATGTTCATAATTCTAAATAATTATGCTAAGGGGTCATTTTAATTTTGTATAATTTAGCTGGTCTATTGCAGCTTCTCATTACACATTTCTGACTCTCGTCATCACTTGTATAAGTCTACAATAAATGCTCATCGCTCTGAACAACTTTGGCTTAGGCACCATATTCATATTTTCTATTTTGTCAGTATTTATTTAAATATATATGATATCAAGAAATACTTATCAAGCTGAGCTTTTGCTTATGTGCTTAAATGTACAAAAATTTAGCCGGATTGGTCCACCGGCTCAGAAGGTTATATATTATTATATATAATACAATTCATTATTATATGTAATTCAATGCACACATTTGTTCGATTATAAAATATCTCAAGTACCCATCATAAAGGCAATTAATATACCTTTGATCGAATTTTGACACAAAAATTGATACAGGCCCGTATAAAATATAACTAACTGTTAAAATAGTTCAGCCTACTTAGAGCAAAAGTTGTTTCTGAAACAAAAAGTAACTCGTATAGGGTAACGTGCATCTCCGGAACGCTCGCTGTCTGCACCAAATTCCATCAAGATGTCAGAGTGGAAGCCAACATGCCATACTCAAGTACGGAAAATATAACATAATGCACTTTTAAGTTAAATACTTGTGATTAGTAAGTATTTAAATGAAAAAAAAAATGGTTGTTAAACGAGGACATTATTAAGTTATCAAATTAAAAATGTAAAAAAAAAACGAATTACCCCAATTTTCTCTAAAAACAAGACAAAATTTTAATTGACGCTTTTAATAACGCTGATGATAGCGATTATCATCATTATACCTCACGGTATGTCTTTACCACATTATAAAATTCATTTCATCATTTTCTCCAGAGTTGAATTTTGCAAATTTGCAATATACAAATTTTTAAAACACCGGTTACTGTCGGAACGGCCATGTTTAAGTCCTAAATATAAGGTTTAAAATGGCCACATAAAGTATGGTTACATCGAAGGCACAAAGACAAGTCGGCGCCCGCCGAATGCCGGACTCACGGGCCACGGGCCACGGCTCACGGCAGTCCGCGCTCAAACGTACATCTAGATGCACGCTACATTTAATAAAGCGCTTAAGCACGTCTTCTTTTTCGATCTGTGTTGTGATTTTTTTAAATATGATCGCGTGATTTATATACGTACCGCACAATTATTATAAAGACTCTTAACAGGTACGAAACGTGTGTTTAAATAATTTTGTATTTGCCAATTTTCAATGTCCAGGATACCTGAGAACGTTGATCCCTCTTGTAAGTTTAATTGGTTGTTCGATTACAATCGAGTGCATTCTTGTGTTTTCGATAAACGTTTTAACGCCTGCCGCCTTTTTGGTCGATTGTTTTTTTTTTTTAATTTACATATATATATAAAATAAGTATATTTAAAGCAAGGATAATTGATTAATAATCCTTAATTTATTTTATACAGTAGGCAAATCAAGCTAAATAAACGTACTATGTTTATTAAGTTTATTGTTTTAAGTAAATTACTATTATTTATATTATTTATATTAAGTATATGTTCCTACTAACACTTCCTCTTTGAACTTTTTAACTGTAAAAGTGTTAAAACGTAAACAATGCTATCTGCCGTCGGCGTGTAAACAGAGTTATTATTAGTGTCCCTGGATCATATGTTGGCGAGAGCGAGCGTCCAGGTAAAGCTTGCTGTTCATGATAATAGTGTAATTTTGGTAAAAAATAAATTCTTTTATTTCGACAATGATATATTACTAAAAGCTCTATTTAAATCTATATATATATATATATATATATATATATATATATATATATATATATATATATATATATATATATATATATATATATATATATATATATATATATATATATATATATATATATATATATAAATAATCATTCAACTTTTGAAACAGATTTTAATTTATTACCAGGATGCAATTATGTTAGGATAAAATAAAATATAATAACACTAAAACGATGGATTCATTTGCATATTGATTTATAGAAGAGGTTGAACCGGTAATTAGATTTACTAACTAATAATAAATTTGGATTTTTGCTTGAATATGTTGTGCTCAATAATTTGTATTATATCAACTATACCAGTATATAATATATCATTATCATATTGACGCCAATTCGCACGCAATGTCTCAAATTCGGGAACGCGGAGAACTAAGTGTCTTGTCGCTAGATTCCTCCCCACTTCTTCCCTCCATAACGTCTCTTTTATATAGAAGGGTATATGTGGGATAAATATTCATTACATGCTTTGTAACCTTATATTTAATGTCTCGTCATAAAACCACAAGAAAATATGTGCTGAACCACAATTACCGTACAATGGGTATATAATTTCAGAGTACATGTTTAGTACTTAGAAATGTCAAACAATATTATAGTCATAATATATATATATATATATATATATATATATATATATATATATATATATATATATATATATATATATATATATATATATATATAAAACAATGGTTTTTCATATGTTTCTCTAGTTCAACCAATTGGAAGATTTAAATTGATAGTTTCGTATGCAGCTTTTTTTAATTTCGAAAGCGTAAAGATTTTCATTTTTAATTTAAATTAAATATACTGGCAAAACCAACTGGCCAACCACACCACAGAATTTCATTCTATAGATAATGATAATCTTACTTAGCTATCATGACAAGACTATTATTGTATTATATACGACATTAATTATTATTATAAACTATTAAAAATTTACAAAATAATTTATTGAAACAAAGCGGCTCTTGTACGCAGATGAGGTAGTGCTTATTGCATCATCAGAAAGATGGTATAAAAATAGTTATCTATACCTAAATGCAAGTAAGACGAGGAGACGAAGAACAGAATGTAAGATTAGTTTCAACGAAAATATATTAGAACAAGTGAATAAAGTGGCATATCTGGGTATGTTTAGTAGACACGGTAAATATGAAATGAATGTGGAAAAGTATACTGCTGCCGGTAACAGCATTAACAGTGTTTTGTAGTACAATACGGTACTGGTGACGACGCTGTTATAATATATTTCGCCGCAGCGAAACATGGGTAAAGAATGAAAGAAAGGTGAAAGCTGTAGAGCTGTGATCTCTTCGAAGTAAATTCGGGGTCAGTTTAGCTGATCGAATCCGTAATAAAGAGATACACAGTATGGCAGGTACTAGCGAGGCTGTCACATTTATAGTGTAGAAGAACGTGCTCAGGTGGTCTGAGGACATCAAGAGAATGAGTACTGAGTGACAGTAGACCTCGGTTGACCTTTAAAAATATCGATGATACTTAAAGTCACGTAGAGAAAATTGACAAGCCCTAGATAGTGTTCTGACAGTGGGGGACTACAGTAGGGATGAAGCATGCAGAAATTATTACCTGCAAAATAAAATTACATCAAATTAATTTCACTGACGTAATTTAATAAGTACGTAATTCTCAATTTATCAAGTAATTTAATAGGAGTTTATTATATATATTATTAATGTTAGTTTCATAGTAATGGAAATAAAGATAATATTTCCAAAATTTAACATAAAAATCAAATAATGCTATCTATAATATGATATTGCTTTGCAGAGTGAGATTTATTAATTTTGTCAAACAAATATCAACTTAAAAATATATTACGTTTGACCTTTTGCCTCAAAACAATTAAAAACGTAAAATTCTGGTAAAACATAAACAAATCAAACAAAAGACAACTATTTTTAATCTAGAATTACGAATTTCAACTAACATAAGTATGTATATGTAAACATTTTATTTATAACGCCGTTCGTTTTACGATTATAATAGGCTTATATACTTTTATATTCTTTAATAGATAACTCGACGTAATAATGTTCTCAAACACGATAGCGGCTACATTCAATTTACACTTATATTATATGTTAATTTCGAAATGTTGGGTGATATGGATCTATCTATAAGCTAACTTTTTTTTTCTACTCTGTAAAAGAAATTTTTAAGATCTCCTTCAGTCATAGAAATATGTTACTAAAATATCGATGATACTGAAGTAAAAGTATGACCCAATACAATCCAGTACCCAAGTCTAATCAGAATAAGAAATTAAAATATATGAAAATTCTTCAAAGTATCTTAACCAAGTACGTTACAATTCCGCCATATGTACATATGTCTACAAGTTCTTTATACAAATAGTACTGCTATAATAAATCAGTTCTCTGATAGCGTGAAATTAATTAAATCATCTTTAGTTTCAAATTTTGTTATTTTAAATTTGTTTTAATGTATCATTTACGCTCATGTAGCTTTTTCTTTTTTTTTAATTCAAGTAGTAGAATGTCATATATCATATAAATTATCATGCTTTATTGACAATCCGTTATTTGCAAAATAATAAATTTGTCTTCAAGTCCTATTCAATAGAAATTTTAAATTTTAAAATTTTACATATAAAAGTTATAAATTAAGTAATCTTATCAATAGGTATATGATTACTGTCATTATTGTTAGAAATATATTTATTATTGCGGTAAAGGGTAAAAACTATAATCCTCGTTATCACCATGCCGTGTAGAGGCCGCTTTACAGGACGGGAGCGGGCGTCAGCCGGACCTTGTTTTTTCCTTTCCTTTGGACAGTTACCTGTTCCCGAGCGACTGCGGACTGCGGCTGGTTAGCTTAACAAGTGCTTCACACTAGCCAGGAGTATGCAACCTTTCTTTTGTTTTTGTTATTTTTGTTCAAGACTTTTTGTCCTGTGTCTTCAAAGATAGGTAGGGAGTCTACTGTGGACGCACTCCGTAGACTTTGTCGGATGGTTGTCATTAAACGACTATTTTCAATACTATAATAAGGCACTTCATTTTAGCCAATTTAAATATTCCATTACTGGTGTTTTTGTCGTTAATGTAAGACAATACTAAGCTACCCAGCACAAAATGTGATATAAGTATTATGAAAAACAGGTTTTTTACGTTTCGCTATCCCATACACAATTCCTATCCTATTTAAGAATGTATAGGCAGCTCTCATTCGACTATTGACAGTAGTATAAGCTCGTACGCAAAACTCGGTCTAATTTTGACATCATGGTGGTTGCAACAATAGTAAAATATCTAAACATGATATAAGGCCCAGTGGCAAGTACCCGGCCCTCTGTTGCCAGCGTGGTGTTAGCTTCGCAAAACCGCATCGGTCATTCGCTCACGGAGACCTTATCGCAGGATGTACGCGTCGCATCGCAGTTCGCAAGACTGACATTAAAAACCGCAATGTATATTTTTATTCAGTGATTCATATTGATTGAAACGAATTGTGGCTGAAATTCAACGCGAATAAATTGATCATACAACTTATTAGTACAGGAAGGTAAGCAGATAAATTTTTTTGACGATAAGTTGTCTCTTATTTAAAAACATACTGTACTTACATGATGTGATCGCAAAATGTGAATATAATGATAAAAATATTAAAAAGGGATTTTCCTTTGAAATAGAGAACAGTGTGAAGTGTTAAGTAAATATAGAAAACCCTACAGCCCCTAACCCTTGCCCACAAAAATCTTACACTTATTGAATGTAAAAAATAAAAATTTTTTTTTTACTTAAATACTAATTTTTATCACGAAAAAAGATAAACACTAAAATGCCAAAACACTCGAATATACAGAATGTGACCTTGTATCATTATTATCATATACAGTATCATTTAATATTCACAAATAAACAATGCTGATAAAGCATTAATTATTATCTCTGCTATCGTAATTAACGACTGTGAGAATTTCATACATATCTATATATAATGTTTATATACATAATGGACAATAAATAACGAAGTCAAGGTGTACAGGCTCATAAACATTCACAGACACTTGATATCTTTGAAGAACTATACAAATTTCCTTATTTTCCTAAGATTTAGAAAGATATGTGTTCGTCAAATGTTAGTATTATTATGCAAATATATTAAAAATAGAATATTTTTGCTTCTATATCTATACTTATATTGTAAAGCTAAAGAGGAAGTACTAGTTCATATTGAATATATATTTTTGTGGTGCATAGTCCGTCTACATCATTTCTTTATATTATTTTTTTCCATATATCATGTATTCCTACGGTCAGAATTAACTCGAGCACTAAGAACTATTACCTACTCTCATTTAGCGATACAGTAAATGTTGAAGGTGTAAACGCGGTTATTTAATATCATATTTGGATTTTATTAGTAATAAATCAATATATATATATATATATATATATATATATATATATATATTAGTAATAAATCAATATATATATTACAAGTCTCTATAAAAATATATATTTAATTAATAATTTACATAAATTCAATGATTTGTACTAATTATAAGTTATCAGTTCTGACCCACGCAACGAATAAAATATAATATTAATAAATTCATCGCGAGATATCGTTAGCGAGCCAGTTGAAACCGATGCATGCTATCATTTGTCACGTTAGTACATATTATTTATTGATATTTGTGTGCCAAATTACATATTAATATATATATTAAAAAAAATTGTGTTATATGTCTATTTTTTCGTTGAGCATTTTTATATACAGATGTTTTAATTTTTTGAAACTTTAATTGTATACATACATAACTTTTGCATTAAATTCATAAAAAAAAAAATAAACAAAATAAAAGCTGTATGGAAAACCATCAACATTTAGCCTAGACAAACACGGTTCACAGCCCCTGCATTTCTACTGGTGACTGGTGGACTGTTTTTTTTTCCGTTAACACCTTTGTTAGTATAATTCGACATCAGAAGTGAAAAAAAAGTATTAGAGATTACTTTTGACAGGGGATATTTAATGAAGTCGTACAGTTTTTTTCACTGCCGGTTTCTCACGGCGCGCCCATTGTGGGAGCACGTCCCGGACCGCACCAATCAATTATGTTAACTGTGTTCATTTTGTTTCTACCACTATTTTTTTTCTGTCGCAAGCTCCCGTCGTACTATTTGTACGGTCAACAAACATATTACACGGCATTTACACGCTTGTTGGTCGGTTTACTTTTGGCTAATGCGTTTGTGTTAAACAGTATGGGTAAATAGATTTTGAATAATTGCTACGTTATTCCTTAGTTTGGTGCTGAATGGTATTACCATTGAGATGATAAAGCAAATAAAAAATACTCTTGTATGTTTTCAGTATAATTCGGACTTTTATGCTATCCTCAAGCTGTTTTTTTTTATACTCTCTCATATAATCTGTTTTGACTGTGAAAAATGAAACCCCATTGCTTCCCGCCGCATAGCACTAGTTTTTCGGAAATTCTATGTTAATTCTTCTATGTATATTCTCGAAGAACCAACATGTCATATTACAATTGTCTTCGCCTTCCCGCGTGCCTTCTTATCCTAGTAGCTTCGGTTGACAAGTAACTAGCTAGTAATGAAACAGATTTTAAATTTAATAGAATAATTGATACTTTTAGAATGTGGCCGTCGGCGTCATTTGCAGCGCGTGTATGCGCGGGAGTGGCGCTGGCGATGTCACTCACGCTGGGGGCGGGCCGCCGCGACTACAAGGATCCCGACAGACAGAATTCCGATATTTCGCTATGGATCGACGAACGGCAAGTGCGAATGTTTAGTGGTACGTTACGTGTTATTTTCAGTGTGTTCTAATTTTAATTCTAATTAATTAATGTGTGTTCTAATTAAAATTAATATTGTATAGTATACGTATAGTTAGGTTAGAGTAGGTAGGTATATTGTCAAATTTTCTTTTTTCAGGTATTTCAATGCAAGTGTTCGCAATCGTAAATGGTAACATATCCCCGTACATATTGGAGCCAAATTTTTCTCACAAGTTACCCATTATACCTTCTGAAGTGGGCTACGTGAACTTTACGTGGCGTTCAAAGAAGAGATATTTTTATAATTTCGACACGCTGACGTCGTCTGACCCTAAGGTGTTGAAACCACCTTTATTATCGATCAAAACGCAGGGGCGAGTGCCCAAAACATCTAAAGGTAAAAAAAATGCTACAATAGTCATATATTAGAAACAGTTTTCTAAATTATGTTGGAATAAATATTTTGATATTAGTTTATACTTCTAATTTAAATTTAATGTTTCGCCACATTACCTGCAAAATGTCTTTAATCATAACACCAAGATCTATAAGGCTACTCTGATTACTGCGGGAGAAGTGTTATTTCATCAGGGTAGGTTGATAGAAACTAGTGCCGAAAACTCCGTTTTCCGCTTTCCAACATAATTCGGCACATCGTATTGGATGGCGGAAACTTAATGCCGCGCTCTGTCTTATACCAGAGAATCTGATAATAATTCATTCTCCTGAGTTCGAAAACAACACCTATCGCGATTACAGTCAAACACTGTTCCACTGCCGTCACAACAATGGCCTCATGCTTAAAAATTTAAAAAAAATCAAAAGGAACAATTTTTTTACTGTAACACAATTACTTAATAAATCCTTAGTCATATAATTATGTTCACAAAGCAGTATTGTCCCCAGAGTTCAGTATATTTTTGCCTTGTATGGGCAACGTAAGTGGTGTAGCGACGTTTGAGATAGGGCTAGTGCTCAAAAACGGTCGCGGCATCCCGTTGAAGGGCACGCCTCTAAGGTTAAACCTAAAGAAGGAATGCGCACAGAGAGGTGTGTATTTAGAAAGGACAGGTATTGTATCGCCAACGCATTTTTAACACTTATACGAATGTGCTTCATAATTCTGTCTTTGTATAATAATCACCTTGATTAGATTTATTAATTAGTTTTTTTTTTCTTGTCCTAACTGTCAAGTATCACTTGTCCTAATTCCAAATTTAAAAAAAAAACCTATTACAGTATTAGAAACACAATCGTTATGCTTTATATATAATATATCTTTAATTCAGATCTTTTCTCTTTTTAAAATCATACTTTCTAAATCAACGCTATAAACTGATCCATCTCCTACTCTGTCAAGCTTATTAATTCAATTTCTCATGCTTTTTCAATCATCACTCAAAATTTTTTAATAACAGGTAACACTAAACACTAAGACTGCATATTTTTCTCAATTTCATAGTTTATATTATAAGTTTACTCGTATATGTTTATAGTTTACCTATTGGATATTATATTTCAACTGGTTTCTATATGCTCTGCAGTCTTTGTGTTCACGTGTAAAGGAACAATACACTCGTTGACTGTTTATTGGCTTATTGTTCACAATTTATGATGAATTATTATATTTCTGTAACCGAGTTAAAATTATTATTAGAGTATAGTACATTTAAACGGTGACATATTTCAAACCAAATCAAAATTATTTTAGAAAGGTGTAGTATTATTACTCAATTTTTTTATGACTACTTTAACACTAAAAAAGTAATGCCAACATTTTATAATGTAAAGAAAAAAATATAGTATAAATAATTTAAAAAATTATAAAAATAAGTCATGGTGGTCAATGAATGTATTGTTCAATGCATATAATAAAATATTAAATACTAATTTGCGTCCGCACCAGCCTGACAAAGACAAGCGTTAGGCGAGCTCTATTAACCAATACCATTGTTCTCGGTCTCGCCGAGCGCTGACTGGCTGAATACACGGTGCCTCTGCTCACAGCAGTTTGCGTTTTTTAGGTTGGTAACACTGCGTGCTTTTTAAATGATTTTATTTATATATTCTCATTTCTCATCATTTTTTGCTAATATCTGATATATACGCTTCATTTAATTTATTGGAATTAATAATAACTAAAATTTAAAAGCTATCTTAATCTTCTAAGTAACAATCTGTTGGAATGTTTGTCAGTATAGAATGACGAGACGACAGTTACGCTACTTCTTCTATTACAAACAACCAGTTTCTAAAACTTGCATGTACTTAAATATACATTCTCCGATACAAGAGTATCTCCAATCAATTCATAATAAATATCGAAATTGATTAATTCATTCATTTTCCTTCCAGGCCCGGACCCGGAGTGTGATAAAAAGTGTGCGAACCAGGGTTGGTGCAATAGTGAAAAGATATGCCAGTGCCCCGAGGGCTACATGGGGCAGCACTGTCGCACCGCGCTGTGCTACCCGCAGTGTATGAACGGAGGGAACTGCACTGCCCCCGGCGTGTGCTCCTGCCCCTCGGGGTACCAGGGGAGGCATTGCGAGGGCGGTATGTATTGACGAATGACACTTAGAATTTTATAAAATGCAGTTTATACAAGACATATTTTTGAAATATTTGTACAATGTTATGATGTACGCAAAAAAAAGCGCGGCGTTGAGTTCCGCCACATAACACGCAGTGTCTCAAAAATAGCGAAATAAATCTTGAAGTTTATCTTATTAATAAATAAAACGCAAAATAAATTAAAATAAAATCCTTTACTGTTTTAACTAACTTTTACACTGCAAAAATAGTTCTTTTTTTTCACAAATTCATTAAAAATTTCAAATTATATCTTTTTAGAAATAGCAATGGCGACTTTACACCCTGTCTTTATAACTTCGGTTAGAGCTTTATAGAAGGGGGCCTGTTCCGCCCCATGGTCTATACCAGTGTCGTGGTGTTCTTGTTCCTCGTCTCTAAATTTCGTTATGGTTTCTAATATATCCTTATCTACATTTGGATCCTCCACTAACGTCCGTAATTGATCATTGTAGTGATCTACGATGACGGTTTCTACGGCCACTGTGCACGCCATTGCTGCTTCTTTGCCTAGAAGGGCTGTGCCTGAAATATATTTTTTTCAATTATTTTTCAAATCAAAATAATATTTATTTATTTATTTTTTAAGGGAAAGATACAGTACAGTAAAATCATTTAAATATAAAACATACAAAATAGAACAAAGACCAATTAAGTTTCCACAAATTACCAAACACATACACTTCTTAAACACTACTTATTTATAAAGAACACAATATATTCCATAATATATAATAATATAAGCACAAAACCATCTAAAAACACTAAGAATAAAAATAATCACTCAAGAATGAAACAATGAAAATAATAAGCATATTGGTATAGTATATCATACAAATTGGATACGTAGAATATATTGGACGCCATATTAATGTCTAATCTCTGACATAACATATATTCTACTAAATGAACGTTAATATTTATATTGAGAAGGTTTTCACTATCTGATATATAACTATTGATCAATAACTTGACTTGCCAGCCCCAAGAGCGAACCCAGCGATGTTCCACAGCGGCGTCATTACAGTGGGTCGTACGCGGTACTTGGATATGAGCTCTTCAAACTTCTCCCTATGCTTAATCTCTTGCTCCCACATGTGCTTAATCAGGGGCCCTTCAGCTGTGTTTCCTAAAACCGCCATCTGCCCCGCATATATACGATCTGCCCCAAGTTCTCCCGCATGGTCCACTCGAATTATTGCATCCAACTGTTTAGAAAAATGTAAATTATAAAGAGCGGCATTTAGCGCTTTTATTATCTTGTTTGGTAAAAAAAAATTACAAGTGGGGCAGTAAGTGTCTTAACTAATAGTCATATACGGTAAAAAGCATGAACCCGTTTTTTATTCTTAATTTTGTAACCAGATCGGTATACATATAGTAAAATCTGACTTACATGAGGATTTTTCTTCCATGTTGCCGAATGAGCTCTCCTCACCTGACGTAGAAGTGGCGGTGGTCGGTACATCTTGGATAGGTCTGAAAATTACAAATTTAATACATCAGTCATTTTCTTTAAGGTATTTGTTCACAAAAATGCTTGAATGGAGGGAAGTGTATACAAAAGGATACATGTGATTGTCCAAAAGGATACTATGGCCTTCGTTGCGAATTTTGTAAGTAAATCAAATTTATTCTCAAGTTGCCTAATTTAATATGCACATTGCATATATTATTAAATAAACATTTAAAAAAAAATCGATATGAGTAAATTTAAGATTCAATTACTTATATTAATAATTCTAATTTAAAATGTATTAAAATGTCATAAAATTGCAAATCTAGCATTCATTTATCATTTATAACATATATTTCCCACAATATAATGGCAACAAACACACAACAAATTCCATCTGCAGCAAAATGCGTGATCCCGTGTCTGAACGGTGGTAAATGCAAGGGCATAAACAAGTGCCGGTGCCCGGCGGGGCTCGGCGGCAACCACTGCGAGGTGGGGCGCCGCGCCGGCGAGTGCGCGCGCGCCTGCCGCCACGGCGTGTGCCGCGGCGGCGCCTGCCGCTGCGAGCCCGGCTGGCGGGGCAGATACTGTCACCGGACTTATGGTAATGGGGACTTGTGCACGACACCCACTCTTTTATTTAAGTACATATATACATATATATAAATTAGAAACAAAAAGAAAATAAGCCTCAATGGTACTGAGAGACAGTATCTAATTGTAAATGCGATAATTTAGCCATGGCTACAAATTCGCATGAATTGCTATTATTTCCAGACAAACTATAACATTGAGTTTTGGCAAATGCAGTGTATTTTCATTAGAGTCCATCTGTCTACCCTACTCTGTATATAGTGATGAAGCAGAAAATATATAAGAAAATGCTATAAAGATATTTATATTCCTAGTTGATTTTCGTATAAGATATAACTTACTTTAAAACACTTTTTCTCTATGCAAACAAAATTCACCATTTTCACCTTGACTGGGTAATATGGTCAAGATGAAAAATTAAGAATTATTGCAATTGTTTATAAGAGTGGCCAAATTATAAATTTTCCATTGTAGAGGCTGTTTCTCTTGTATAGAGAGGACTTTTCAAAATTTACCACCTCAAAAGCCATGCTAAGCTCTGGTCTACATACTGCCTGCTAAATCCATCAGTAGTGCATAGAAGACAATGAGCTTTTAAAATTTCTTAATTCTTAAAAGTTTACATTTAAATTCCCCAAGTGTATATTTTTTTCTTTGCTCAATTTAGTTTCATATTTCTATATGACTTACAGGTTCTTCTGAAGAATCTGGTGAATTTAAACGACCTCGATGAAAAGCAATACATTTGTATGAGAGAAGAAATACTTAAATTGTGATTTCATTAATTTTCAAGAAATTTATATACATATATTGTAATAAGCATTATTAAATTAGTCATTTAGATGTTAAGTTTAAATTTATGAAATTAAAAATAAAATATAAGTTGACCCTGATTTGTATTTATTTTGTTTTATTAACATAAAAAAAGGTAAACAGAAACTGTACTATATAATTGTGCACAGACAATTATAAACGTAGTGTGACAAGACAATACATAAGCTTTATTAACAATCTTTACTAAATTTGGCATAAAAGCCATGAATATAAAACATGTCGAGCAATTTTATTTTGCAATAAACATATTATATATCTATGGTTAAATTTGTATCATTATACTTTATCTTTTTATAATTGGTTAATATAATATTTACATATACATATATAATCACTATTTATAGCAATATGAAAATAAATTAGAGGTTATGTTTATTTTCCATAGTATGTACGTTTCAAAAAAAAGACATCCATATACAAATTAAAAAGTAATGATATTATTATTACATACATAAATGTACACACAGTATTTAGTATTTACTCGAGATACGCGATTTCAGATTTGATATGAATTTATGCCTTCAATACTTACCTTAACAACAGTATGCACGATGTGGGATTAATAAAATCACACTCAGATACTGGGTATATACTATAACTTGAAGTTATTATAATAACTATAATAATAAAAAATAGGCACGTAAAAAACTTCAATGTTGCTTTTCATGTAGTTGTTTACAATTTACATGTCAAAATTAAGTTTATGAAAATTCCAATAGAGAGCGCCACTACATGACATGATCAATGTTTTCCAAAATAAACTTGGAATTTTCCCGATCGCTCCACTAATCGGCAATAAATGAAGAAGGAGAAAAAAATAATCGAAATAAGCGGGTAAGTTTGATAAAAAAATTATAGTTTAATTCATTTTACTCACATATTGAGAGCTTTTTCCCCCCGCAGTCCGAGGGGCGATTTCCCTTTCCATGCAAAAGAAACCCATACCGCGCAGACTCGTACAAAATGGCGTCCCGTAATATGAAGTGTACAATGTTCACATATCGCGTTTACCGATCGATATCAATGGAGGACTCGCATTTTTCGGGGTCTTCTGAGCGCTTCGTTTATTTCGTGTATCTCGTGTGCAGTTGAGTGAAAAAGTCGTAGAAAGTGTCGTTTTCGTCTGGTTACATCACAGAGAGCTTGGGGAGCTTCCAATAGGAGTGCAAAATGTGTTTCAAATCACGCAGGTGCGTACGCAGTCGTAGTTCTTCTATTCTGTCTGGGCCTGCTCGAACGCGCGACCCCTTCATGATGGCCATTCGTTTGGGCTTATCCTTTACGCCGCCGCAAAAGAGTTTATGTCATTCGCTTTCGAAACTGACCCGGCGCGGCTAGCTGCTTCAAATTGCATCTAAACAAAAACATGAAACAATATGCGTCATTTCAAAATTCTACTTTGTAATATATTCGATAATCCCTAATGTATTAAAGTTGCTCATGTGTGGCTCGTCCAGCTTGAATTATACCTAGCCATTTTATGCCTCACTGAATTGATACGTTCTGTCTAAAAACATTTTCTAGGATATTCTATTTTGCTATTCTGTGCAAAGCTTGAGTATTGATTTTTCCATTGAACTAGCTGCCTACACAATAGAATAGATATTACGTCGACCTCTTAGGTTTTTAGATTTCAAGATAGTTACAAATGTAATAACAACTATTCAGTTAACATTTTCGAATTTTCTTTTAATTCTTCACTACACAAATTATTTATTATGAGATAAATTCTAACTAGATCTTTTCACCTAGTAAGAAAGATGTCATATATTTGGCACTAATAAAAATGTCAGAAGGTCATATTTAAGTTTATTATGTCATTAGCCTCTATAACTATTATAGCTGAATACTTTAACAAGATTATATTTTAGAGTATTACTTTTATTTTATTAATAGATGTTAGACAAAATGGAGGATGAAACAATTAAAGCTGATTGATATTGACCCAGTCTTCAACTGGTATTGGCAAAAAAAAATAATACAAGGTTAATACAAAGAAAAAAATATTTGCTGGAGTATTAAGACTTTCTTAACTTTATATAATCTAAAAATTAATTTCACTTAAAACATTTATTTTGGTTAATATACTTATTTATTAATGTTTAGGAAATACATGTTATTTAAAAAGCTTTATTATATTTTATCTTTAGTAGAAAAATGATAAAATATTGGGATTTAAATTCTATTAAAAGATTTTTAAATTTTACAATCAAGTAACAGAAATATTCTAAAACAATTTGTGACAATATAGTTTAAATGGCAGTCTTATTTCATATATACTATTACCTTCTATGTATTTTACATTATTAATTAATATATTTAAATATTAAATAATTATAAATTTGCTAATATTGTTCTTACTAAGTGTTTATATTAGCTGAGATGGATAAGTTTTAATGTGATGAAAGGCTAGAAATTAAATCTTTAAAGTAAAAAAAATAACAAGTAATAAAAGTGCATAGTCAGAAACTAGTATATTTTTAAAAAATGATATAACTGTTAAATTAAATAACATAAAATTCAGCTTATAATATTATTCTAAGCTCTAGTGCAACTAATTGAGTTAATATTACCATCTATATACATTTACAAAATATGTGCACATAGTAATGCAAAATGAAAACATGTTTACTTAACTATTTATTAATTATAGAAATAAGCAAAAAACAGATTAAGATGAAGCTATTGTGGTGCAGTAAGACAGTCTGTTTGTTATGGGTTCAATTCCTTTGTGGAGAGGCTTCTCTTTGCCTTCCCTATAATATAGCAGATACAGAGTAACGCAAAAAAAAATTAAATATGTAGATTCAAAATTAAATACAAATATACTTATGACACAAAGTTATAGACTCTTTTGTTTATTAATTTAATTAATTTGAAAGAGCTATTAAACTTAAATAGTAAAAAGCTACATTAAAAAAGCAAGATACCAAAGCCATCTTTATATTCTTTTAATGACCATGTTAAAGGAAATAAATTATTTGGTACTCAGGTTGTAAGAAGCCAGAAGTAATATAATTTTCATTCCATAATTCTTCGTACACGGCACAACGGGTAAGAACCCGATGGTCCAAGAGAGTGAAGGCAGTCCAGAACACGGCAATATGAATTCAGCAGTCAGCACCGAGTCTATGGATATGACCGAAGAGGTAGGTTTTGGATGTTATTTGAAGTTCATACTCGTAATATGAACAACTTTAAATGAAGATGATTGTTTTTCACTCGTAATGGATGGAATTTAAGTTTATTCTTTAAAGGTTAATAAAATGATTTAGGAAATTTGTAACATGTGTGTTTTATAAATTATTTAAACATTACTAGTTTAAACGTTTATTGAATTTGAAATTATATAACACATGCAGCTGTAGTCCGCTGTTCCATTTGTGTGGAATATAAATCGTGAAATTTAATGGTAGAGGCTTTTTCCAATTTCCTGTTGATAAAAAATCGTCTCTTAATGCACTCCCCAAGGAAACTACAGAGTTTATGCTAAGTTTCTACAAGTTTTATATTAATAGATAGATTAGGAAATAATTCTCATATACATATAAATGCAACTTAGCAGTTTAGTTTATATAAAAATCTTATCATTTATAGTTACCCAGTAACTAATAGGATTTACAATACGTTCATAGTTATTTATACTGACGATTGCATTATAATAGATTTATATTAAAACTAATAATTATTAAAGCGATTTTGACATCAAAGTAATGTGGTGGTTACATTTACATGGTGAGGGATAGCTTAACAAGATTATCATGGCTCCGTGGAACAGCATCTTACGGGTTTGATCCTCTCTTATTGAAATTATATTATTTGTTATTTACATTTTCACGCTCTGGTAAGTCAAATCGCGGTTTTGGGTTTAGTCTCTCAATACTGAATGTCTCGAGTTTAAGCGAAGTTGAAACAAAACAAAATCTCCTTGTCTAAAAAAAGTCAACATCGTGTTTAATATTTATTTGGAAGGGTATTTAATTAGTGTTTATAATGTAGAATTACCCTAGTGTTTGTCTAACAAAGTGCGGTACTCGGATATAAAAACTAGTATTGAAAATTTGATGATATTGCGCAAATTGCATTGAATATAATTACGTAAATAATTTAAAAAGTTTGTACAGTCATATCTTCGGAACTATAGGACGTTAAATGATAATTTCTTGATGTATAACTTTTATATATGTATAGATTACCAAATATTTATATGCCATTTGATAAAAATTACGATTAATCGAACGATCTTTACACCAGTATAATCGTACTGTCTGCTTTCGACGGTATCTGGGACTAGACGAGTGGACAATTCCGTGCTTCACTTAGCAGTTAACGTTTTGGGTCTGACTCTGTCTATTTTTTCAATGTAACTAAATATTTATATATCTACTTTCTGTAACTTCTATTTCATATAAATTCTATTAAAAACTGATAATTTAAAGTTCGTTCTAAGATTCTATAGTAATTTTCTGTTGTGTGCTGTTAAGTCGGTTTATTCCCGAAAATGTTTTTGTGTAAATCGCATTATATAATTATTATTATTAATGCGACATGTTATTATTATTAATAGACCTAGGTTGTGGTTCTGGTTGTTAGTATCAAACAACATTTGACAGTGGCTGTACTTTAATCCCCTCAATATTAAATAAAAGAAAGAATGTCATGCTTTAGTGCTGTTATATAAATAATTAAAATTCACATACAACATTTTAGACTTAACAAAATACATATACATATGTATTTTGTAAGTCTAATATGTTAATATTTATTTATTTTTTTGGTAATAAATTTTTAAGTTTTCAAAAGCTATATCTTTATTAAAACATAATTAAAAACTAACAAACTCTTAGGATTACTATAAAGAAATAATTTTAACCGGATTAGTCACGTATAATTTGGTATTCGTCGTTTTTAATACAATAGTAATCCGCTGCAGTATGACATATATTAACAAAAAACTTCATATACTCACAAACCAAACGTGTCCATGTCGCCCAGGACATGTCCCAAGTGGACGGGTGCGGGCTGAGCGGCGCCTCGGAGGACGACGACGAGTGCGCGTCGTCGCCCGCCGGCTCCGCGTACGAGGACGGCGTCGATGTCATCAAGAACGCCATGAGTGATGAGGTCACTAAGCAGCTGGCGGCTGCTGGTGAGTTGCTAATTAAATGTTGTGATACTCAATGATCACTTCTGTTTATGTATGTTATTTGACGTGACGTACTGTATGCAAATATTGTAGATTCGAATTCTGCTCAGGACAAAAACACCCAATGCGGAGTGTAGAGTGATATAATTTTGTCTGTGAAGGTTATGTAGTTAATATAAAAATAATTTTTAAGCGTCGTCGTGTCTCGGATTGAAGCGGAAAGCGGAGACCAGAGAGTCTTGACACTATGGTCTGTCTGCCAACCCGTTATATGGGAGATACAGCGTGAAGCTCAACAAAACACGACTACATTCACCTCTAACATGTTAAAATTTTGCGTTTAAATGTCCAGGTCCGGTCGGCATGGCCGCAGCTGCCGCTATAGCGTCCTCCAAAAAGCGCAAGCGGCCGCACTCCTTCGAAACTAACCCTTCTGTCAGAAAACGACACCAAAACAGACTGTTAAGGAAGCTTCGAGTAAGTTGAGATTAACTTATACTTTATTAGATTCAATATTAATTTATTTTATAATATCTTGGCAACAAAAATGCCATACAGATTAGTCATCTGTTCCAAACTTGCAATTACAATCATAGTCATTACGAAATTAAAAAAGTCAAAATTGATTTTATTAGATAGGTTGATTTCTAAGTCTGTTAGATACAGACTTAGAAACTCTTAGGCTATTTCCAACACAGACGGATACAAAAATATACAAACATGACGTTATTTATAGTGGGTCAATAATGTGTTTAGCAAACGATAGAAGAATTCGCGACTCGCGTCGGCCAGCAGGCCGTGGTGCTGGTCGCCACGCCCGGGAAGCCCAACACCTCCTACCGGGTGTTCGGAGCCAAGCCCCTGGAGGACGTCGTGCGCAACCTGCGCTGCATGATCATGGAGGAGCTGGAGAACGCGCTCGCGCAGCAGGTACCTGTCCCACCTGACCTACCCTGACCAACCCTGCCCCTGCCCCTGCCCCTATACTGATCTTCGCTTACTCTACTGACCTGGATACAGATTTTACGTAGCTATACACACACTATTGTCACATTCTAGTGACTAATATGGATGTCTGTGAAACCCTACTACTTTAAAGTTCTGTCCTGTTTAAATGACGATGATGCACCCCTTGTGACCCTCGACCCCGCTACTGTTCCATATACTAATTCTTGCACAGAATTCATTTTGACCTTCCTATCTTGTGAAGCCTGACTGCTTTAACTTGTTGTTTTATGAGTTATAATCATTTTTCCAAATATTACATAAAAATGCAGAATGGAGAACTTTATTAATTTAATAAATTATCTTTTAAAAGAAAACATGGAGAAATATAATGGAATATTTTTTATAGAATCAAATCAGTAGTAATTAACTAGGTCAGACTAACGCTTCAGTAATTCATTATCATTTAATAATATAGTTTGAGGCCATAGTGGCGTCCCTCTACGCCTACACTAGCTCACTACAAACACCAAAGTTGTGTGTTCGATCCACGTGAGGGAGAATTAGTTGCTGTCATTTCCCCGTTCTGGCGAGATAAGGCCTGGCGTTCCCTCTGTCCTTCTACATGCGGGATGAAGTGTGAAGTGAAAAATGGTTACATAGTAACCAACATTAGACAATGATGTCTTGGAATGATAAAATAATGTATGTGTGTGGGTGTGTGTGTGTGTGTAGCATGTGTACATAACACGCTATATAATGCGACATGGATGTAATAATGAGCGTCAGTTCGGGCTGGGCGGGTGCCCGCAGGCGCCGCCGCCGCCGCCGGACGACCCGCTGCTGTTCGAGCTGCCGCCCCTCATCATCGACGGCATCCCCACGCCCGTGGAGAAGATGACGCAGGCGCAGCTGCGCGCCTTCATACCGCTCATGCTCAAGTACTCCATGGGTGAGTGTATATAGATAAAAAATGTTGATTGCATATGGTTGCTTATGAAAAAGTCGGCTTACAAAAAGGAATAATTGTTTCGGATCCTAAGAAGATTTAACACTCAAGGAAAGCCTACATCCAATAAACAAGATTGCTTTGCTATGGTGTGCAGTGCGCGGCAAGCCGGGCTGGGGCCGTGAGTCCACGCGGCCGCCGTGGTGGCCCAAGGACTTGCCGTGGGCCAACGTGCGCATGGACGCGCGCTCCGAGGACGAGAAGCAGAAGGTACGTACGGCTACGCTGAGGTGGTGTCACAATCACATGCTGGTCTTTTATTATTTTTGTAATTATAAGAGTGAGTTATGCCTTGAATTTTATTTATCACAATGTCTTTTTATTTGATCGAATAAAAATTGTATTTTTTCAATGCGCAGATGTCGTGGACGCACGCATTAAGACAGATAGTGATCAACTGCTACAAGTACCACGGACGCGAGGACCTGCTGCCCGCCTTCACCGAGGAGGACGAGGAGAAGGCGGCCGCGGCGCAACGAGTCGATCTGGTAAATTATCTTCATATTTCTTTAGGTTTATGGAAAATTATTTGAAGATAATTTTTTTATAATATTAAAACTTACGTTTTGTATTGACTGATATAAAAATGACTAATATTTCTGACTTAATTTTTGGACCAAATTTAAATCAAAGCTTTTTACATATTAGCCATTATAAGTAACTAAATCACAATTTCTTCTCCTTTCCCACGCTATCATTCTCGGACTGCTGCAATTGGACATGGTAACACAAATATTTTCATTATAACAATATGTCGTACAATCGGTCTATCGTAACCAATCTTCTCTTCGGACATCCTCGTACATTGTCGGGTGCGTCCGGGTGCGTCCGGGTGCGCCCGAGCAGGCGTCGTGCATGCCCGGCGCGAGCTCGGGCGGCGGCTCGGCGGGCGGCCGCGCGCCCTCCGCCGTGCTGTCCTCCTCGCAAGTGTGCATCGACCAGATGACGCTGGCCGATGTTGATGTACGATACTACGTCTGTTGGATTGCTTTCTTGATATTTTTATACCTAATTATATAATATTTTCAAAAGTAAGAATGAATGCGTCGATTATTTTATTGGTTTATATGAAATGATGAAAAATATACGGAGTGTTAGAAAGGCGTGAGACTCATACAACTTTAATTTTATGTCCGGATTTGAGTCGCGCCACTCATGTTTACGTGGAAACTGTAAAACCAAATGTTAGGACAATCTGCGTCTGGCTGCGTATTGTACTAAATATGACAGAAAATAGAAATTTTAATGAATTTGGATGCATTCGAACCCATCGCTATCTCTGCTTTGCGGTAAAACCGAATAGCTAAAAAATGTTATATATGTGCCTAAATACATAACTCAATGTAACCATCAGATGTCCCAGTACGCGCCGGCGGTGCTGCAGACGATCACCAACCCCGACGGCACGGTGTCGCTCATACAGGTGGACCCCAACAGCCCCATCATCACGCTGCCGGACGGCACCACTGCGCAGGTGGTGAGTACCACCACTAATATATGTACACATTATTAGCGGAGTTCGTGTTATGTTCGTATTATTAAGATTATCAGTATGAATTTCATTTCATGCGGGTTTTTTTCTATTGTTCTTTGTCAAAATAAATAATATCCTGTATAACGTATAACGTTTCAGCAACGTTGTTTGTACTCAACTCAATCTGCCAATTCTGCCAATAAATATATCTGTGTATATAGTATGCGTGAGAATTTCAACGCCTTACATACCCTAAGCAAGGCTCGGCAAGCCTCCGCCGACTCTTGCTATAATTACATGCGTTAATAGGTTTCAAACAAGCTTCCTTTAGAATCTGATACTAGACCAGGCCTGCAACAAGCAAGCCTTTTCTTTTTTTTTGACGGGAGATTGGTATGTGGGACTCCCCGGTAAAGTCGTTCCATAGCGTCCAGGCCCCCCCCCCCCCTAATGGGGAGGAGTCTTTATAATGGGCGGAGTGCGGAGCCATTTTGGCCCGACAAGTGGGATGATCCTTGAGATACAAGCGGTGGCGCCCCCGCGCCTGTCGCCCGCTGATCACCCCCTGGGGCGGACGAGGACGGATGTTGAGTCCGCCGTCTTGCGCCCCTTCTTCGTCTGCGGAGCGGTGCCGCGAGAGGGTCATCCCCCCGCAGCCGCTCCGCCGCCTCCTTCTGTGACATTTCGTCCTCACAGAAGGAGGCTCACGCCGCCCATGCCTCCTCCCTGCTAAGCATGGTGGCGATCACGCTGGGGAGCGTGAGGTCGTCCCTGACTGCTGCCACCAAGACACGGCGGGGTTCAGCCCATGATGGGCACACCTTCAGGGTATGCTCCGCCGTATCCACCGCGGCTCCGCATTGATGGCACGCTGAAGATTCCTCCCTCCCGATCCGGTGCAGGTACGATCCGAAGCTTCTATGCCCGGACAGCACCTGCACAAGACGTAGGGAGAGGGAGCCGTGCCGCCGATCGAGCCAATCCCCCAGGACGGGCCTGATGGCATCTAGCAGCCGGCGCCCGAACGTCGCGGAGGTGAGGTCCACCGCCCAATGCCGAGTGACGGCGTCCCTCATCTCCCGGCGGATTTCCTCACGCTCTCCCGGGTCCGGGCGCCGATTCAGCACTCTCTGCCCCGCCATCCTCGTACATTCTGGAAAGAACCTAAGGATGGGTTCCCGCCTGAACGCGCGCCGCCGCATAACCCACTGTGTGGTACGCTCTAGCCACCCGCTGTGCAATGATTCCGCCCATATGGGAGCCCCGTAGAGGGCCATACTCCTCAGTATGCCGGCGTATAGACGCCGGCATTGTTCGCCGGGGCTCCCGATGTTCGGGAGGAGCCATGAGAGGGCACCCGCAGTCTTCAGCAAGCGCGTCGATAGCCCACTGAAGGGTGCGCTGAAGCGCCACTTGCTGTCGAGCACTAGGCCCAGATATTTCATCTGCACCATCCTCATGGATATGGGCGTCGGTCGGTTGGCGCTGCCGAGGCTCGTGGAAGAAAACGGCCTCGGTCTTGCGCGGTGCCACTGTCAGCCCTAGGCGGGAGATTCGATGCATCACAAGTGAACCTCCCGCCGAGGCCAGGCTGGCCGCCTCTCCGCAATTTCTCCTTCGGGCAGTAAGAATTGTGTCATCTGCATAGCAGATGACAGACGTGCCACGGGGGAAATTGCCTCGCAAGAGCCAGTCAAATCCGAGTGGGGAATGGAGTTGAAAGCGTTGACCATGTCGAGCGACACAGCCAACAGTCCATCCCCCACAGCAATCGCCTCCCTCACTTGGTCCTTGAGACGGGACAGGGCGTCCACCGTCGAACGCTCAGCGGCGAGGATCCTCTCGAACATTTAACCGACCTCATCGAGCAAAACGATAGGTCGGTATGCCGAGGGGGAGTCCGCCGGTCGCCCTTCCTTCCGAAGAAGGCACAATTGGCCCTCCTTCCATGGCTTCGGGAACCTCTGACACGTCGTCCTCTAGCCACACTGGCCACGGATGGTGCGCGGCTGGTCTCCGTTGCGGAAGCATCACGGGACTTGGGTTGGCCCTGAGAAGGTCCTTTTGGTTGGCCCTGAGAAGGGCCCTGGGAAGAAAACGCCCGGAGGCGTCCCTCAAAGATTAAGGCATTGATACCTATACCTCAAATCAAAAAGCACAATAGTGATAGAATTCGATTATACAGCGTTCGTTCGCCGCTTGCTTGCCACTCCTGGGGTCACTACGAAGAAGACAACGCTGTGGAGTACCCCCCAACCAGCAAGCCTAGCCTAGCCCTGTGCTTGTGGAGGCTTGCCGAGCCTTGCCAATCGTGTAAATGCATTATAATATGTACTAATTAAAATGTTTTTGTTTTCAGATCCACAGCAGCGGCGAAGGCGGTGTGGTCCAAGCGCTTGAAGGCGAAGGGACCGTCTCAGTGGACTTAAACGCTGTCGCCGAAGCCACCCTCAACCATGACGGGCAGATTATACTTACTGGGGAGGATGGCCATGGTGGGTTTTGGGGATCTTATGGTAGAATTAAACATTTTTACTTAAATTTACATTTTTTTTGTATTACTTTTATTTATACTCATTTAATACATATACTTTTGAATACTTTAATATATTCTAGATGCCATTGTAATGAATGCATCATACAGAAGATATTTATGGAAAGCAGAGTGAATTGTCACTAGGATTTTTGTTAACATTGTATGGTAGGAGGAGATATTATCTGAACATTGTGAATAATTGTGAATTTTGGACCGATTTTTAACCGAAATCCACAACAGCATATGAAATTAACAATTGGTAGAAATGTGCATATTATTGTTTTCCTTTTAATGTGAGTCAATGTTTGGTGTCCGTACCAGGCTACCCCGTGTCGGTGTCGGGCGTCATCACCGTCCCCGTGTCGGCCTCCGTGTACCAGTCCATGGTGGCCTCCATGCAGCAGCAGGACGGCGTGTGCGTCGCGCCGCTCGTGCAGGTGCGCACACACACACGCACACACGCGCGCACACACGCACGCCGAGTGCACGCACACAGACGATACGCGCTCAACATTCAAATAGACTAGTCATAGTATACACCTATGACCACTTGATTGAACCAAAACATGAAATAAATTTAGTAGAGAGCTCGTTGTGTTTATTGATTTTATATAAAAAGAAAAATTTATTAAATAATAATATAAATTCAGAATTAATAAATTTAGTACATATTCAATATACAATACAACCTCTTTAATAAATTGTGTTTTCACTACATTATTTTAATATAAATTATAACTAGTAAAACATGTGCCAATGATTAAATGTGATTATAATATAAATATAAAATGATTACCAAAGTGTTCTATTATTAAGACAAAAGTACACTATAAAACTTTTTTCTCTCATAAAGAGAAAAAAAAAGTACTATTAAAATATTTTAAGTTGTATAGAAATTATTTTAGTGGAAACAAAAGAAGTAAGCTTGCTTGCAATTATTTGCATGTAATGTATTGCCATACAATTTTTTTTGCTGCATGTTTACATTTAAAGTATTTTATTTATGTTTTTTATGACAAATGTGGTACGATCACCACACGGAATGAATTATATGTATGTTAAGCCTAAGATAAAACGCGGCAATGTCAATTAAGTGGTTGGAAAGCAGAGAATGGTATGTTTTAACCTTGAACTAAGTTCTCTCTGCCTATCTGCTGCAAGCAGGAGATAGTAAAATATCAACTAAAGTGATATATATTTATATAATGAAAAAATTTTTAAATGTAAATATGTTCTGCTTATTGTGGCTTACGTTCATTTTGCTTGAATTTTATATACATGACGTTCTAAAAAGAGTGCACAAGCCTGAAATATTTCACAGTAGATCTACGAAGAGCTCAAAAAATATATCTTTACCCTAGGTAGTATTAATCACAATACTTTGTATGTCTGTATACCACAGATGAGAATTAGTTATATCCATCTGTTATTAGGTGTTACAGTATCCATCATTCAGTATATTATAAGAGTAGATGTTGTAACTTTATGGAAAAATAATTACAACTAAATTCTTATTATGACATTTGGTAATTTGGTAAAAACCCATCTCATCTTAGACACTACCTAGAAGATAGAAAGAGCTCTTTCAATTTTATTTTGTGTGTCCTATTGTCTTATGAAGTGTTTCAGACTTGAATCTTGGAAACCTGTATATATGTAATGTATGTATATTTGTGTTTGTTTGTATGTATAAGACTGTTGCAACAATTCTAGTAAATTGTTTATTTACAGTGTGATTATCTAGTTGATAATGTTTGATGATGTTTGATTTGTTTATATCATGCTTTTAGCAATGAGCAATAATATGTGTTTTTTTTTTTATAAATACAGTTCTCATACATCTTAAGGGTCCGTTAATTAATTTATTAAGTTTTTTTTTTTTGTAATTATTTAAATTTCATTTCTATAATAATCTGTTCATAGAATACAAGAACAAAAGGATTTTTTTTTGTTTTAAATTATATTTCTATAAATATGTTGCTACTTGCTAGAGCATTAGAATAACATTTATAGCTTTTGTTGTGTTTTTTTTTTTTTCATTATTTTGCAATATACATATGTTAAAATATTAGAGGATTATGAATATTTTATTTTAAAAAAAAGGTTATGAGTTTTGATGTTGCATATTAAATAAAAATTGTGTAATAAATAAAATATTTGCATTGCTTTAAATTGACCATGCTATGTGATGCTAGTATATATTTAATTTAAACAAAAATACGCACATAAATCGTTCTGTAAACAGAATGGCAAAGTTTAGTACTTTATGAAACAGTATTATTTTTCTAAACATATACATAATAAGTAACCATCGTGGCTAACGTCAGGGACAGCGTTAGACCTGGATTCTATCCCCAGTCGAGGGAGGTCCCCATACCCTGGTACAAACCAACAACACGAAGGGAGAGTCTTGGCACTAGGTTCTCTCTGTCTGTCTTGCTAAATGCGGGATAGATACATAAGTGAATAGTTCCTTTTCTTTATAAATGTGCATATTTATATTACTGTCATAGACAATTTTAGCGGCAACCTGTAGATTTGTTTAGTCTTATTTATTAAGTAGAGAAATTTATTGTTTTGTTTTGTGTGTTCTGTTGTTTGTTTTTTGTTTTGTTTGTTTGTTTGTGGATTTTGGATATTTTTTCAATAATTTAATTTAATTTACATTTTTTTGTTACAATTACAAACTTTTTTTAAAATATCTACATTAAGAGAGCAATATTTCTTAATATCTTTTTTATGATTGTTGTAAAATATCCAAAAGCAGCGATAAATATATTATTGTATGTTCTGTTTTTATATTCGAGTTCATTAAATAAACACTTGAATGTATATTTTTTGTTTTTATTTGGAGTTGTTTGAGTTTGTGTGTGACTGCTGTACTGTACTATAGGTGTGTATCTTTTATTTATTTTGATTGTTTTATATTATGTATTTATGTGTACTACATTTGTGTGTGTCGCAGTCATATCGTAGAATTGACGGTTACATAAAAATGTCTTGAAATGCTAAAAGTTTCACAATATTGTCATCAGAACATGCACCTACTCCATGAATTGGTTGACTCTTAACTAACGTTATTTAGTGATACTGAATTTGTAGCGTATACTTTAGTTATGTATTTTGAGAAGATGTCATTATTCTGTTTACTTCATTGCTTATTTTTATTGTTCTTAAATATAATTTAATATGTCGGTTTATTGATGAATAAATAGATGGTTTCCGAATGAAAACGTCCTACGATCTGACTGTGACGTGTGTTTAATGCTATGTTATTATATTATATGTACGTATGTATTATGGCTTTGTCGTATTATTACGAGTTATTATAATTATTTTATATGCATTGAATTTATAATTATTTTGAATATTGAATATTTATATGTATACATTCATATAACAAGATATTTTAATCTAGAATGAATACAAATAGTGATTCATATTTCTTATAAGATAATTTATATGTGTACGTCAGATGGAGCAGAACGGCGAGACGCTGGAGGCGCTGTCGATGGGCGGCGGCGTCGCGCAGGTGATGCTGCAGGGCGTGCAGGGCGGCGACACGCAGGTGCTGCAGGTGCTCAGCCTCAAGGACGCCACCGTCCTCACCAAGGCCATGCAGGTCAAGACCGAGCGCGACGCCGTCGCCGCGGACTCCTAGCTGCTGTCGCTGGTGGCGGCCGAGCGCGCCGCGACCCCCGCGCCCCCCTCGCCCCCCGCGCCCCCCGCGCCCCCCGCCGCCGCCGACCCCTGACCCCCCTGACCCTCCTGACCAGAGTTTAATGGTGTGACTTGAGATTGTTGGTTGTATGTAGTTGTCGCAGATACCGGATTGTATTGTTCCGAATGTAGAGTAATGGCGGTTGCGGGGTTGTGGTTGCAACGTTGTATAGGGATATAAATGTGTCTAATGGAATGGTAATGGATTTTTTAATGTTTTACTAAGACGTCGCTTGGACAGTTGAGCTAAAAATTAATATTGAAATATATGAGTTTTAGATTAATTTAACCGTCGCGTCGATTCAATCATCCAACCGTCACCTATTCTATAGTTGAAACAATACATCAACGAGTTACACTAGTCGGAGTGCTGAAGTGACATACATACACATAGATAAGTGAAGGCTGTTGTTTATTCTAATAACTCAATAGGGAAATTATTCATATATATATATATATATATATATATATATATATATATATATATATATATATATATATATATATATATATATATATATTAGTATAGTAATACCTTGAGAAAAACATGATTAAATTGATCTCCTTGAAGCATATTCATTTTGTGATTAAATTAGAAATGCAATTAAAATAAATTTAATGATTTACATATGGTATTCGTGATAATGTATAGTTAATAATTTCAAGGTTACTATACTACTAGAAATATAAAGGCACGTGCACACGCAACCGGTATCGTTTTGTGTATACATGCCCTAATGTTCATTGTACGAGTAATGTGGGCGAGACGGAGGATTTAAGGGGGGAGGGCGACAGATGTAATTGATTCAATAAAATTAAACAAAGTCAGTAAATTTGTTAAAAAAAAGTTATTTTTTAAATTGATATTCTGCTTCGCCTTTTTCGTGAAAAAAAATAGACCGTTAAAACACATTTCGTTGTGTGTGTTCAGTTTAGTGCCGTCACTGTCTTATTGGTCAAGAATAAATACTTACTCGAGTAAGAATCGAACCTAACGCCTCCATCTGTTGAAACGTCGACAGTTGATTAACTTTTTAAATTTTGTTTTAGCTTAATAATAATGATTGATAATAAATAGTCATAGATTTACTGACTTTGTTGTAACCGATGCAATGTGGCCGCGTCGTCACATTCTACATGTAAGTAGCATAATTTTATTCTTGCGATGCGAATGTGATTGATAGATTGACATCCGTTGGTCAGTCACAGCCTCCATTAAATGGGTAATAATTAATTTATTTTATTTATTAAAACAGCGGCTTTCGGACAATTATATAGTTAATTGTTAATAGATATTTCTAGTCTGTGAACAAACGAGTTTTGTGCAATATTTTTTTTTCTCTTATTTATGTATGACACTTGGGTTCAAGTGACGCTGAAGGTTATTTGTATTATTTTTTTTTATTTTTACTTTTGTGTTAAATATTTATTTTTTTTTATATTAAAGACATTCCTTTAGTTTTTAATTTATTTAAAATGTATTTGTTAAGTGAGTTGTTGTTTAATTTATTTAGTTGATTGATAGATTGAATTGATTGATGAATATTTGTTACGTGTCACTCTAGTCGACGAGTCATTAGGAAAGGATCTAGTCTACTTGTATTACAAGATGTTTTATAATATTTAAATTTGTATAATACGTACCTAGGTGAATTTAACTTAATATATAATATGTAACTATAACTGATCGGCCACAGACGGACGAAAGTCTAGAACATTCTGTGGAAACAAAACTGGAATTATATAGCAATATCCAAATAATCACGAAAACTGAACGAGATTAGCGTTTGTATGTAATTAATATTTTAATTAGGTCCAAATTATTATAATTTAAATATACGAGTACTTATAGTCGAAGCTATAATAGGTATACTGTATAGGAGTCATAGAAGAGTACAAAACGATATATTTTAAATTATTGTGTTTTTATTTCAAAGACAAGCGACTTATGATTGTGTATATGTTACTTGTTGGTTTCATTTGAAGTTTTTATTTATTTATTAATTTATTTTTTTAAAATTAAAGGAGTTTCGCCTTAATTTTAGGAATGAAGCACAATTTTGTTGTTAAGTACAATGAGTTGTGGTTGTAAATAATGTATGACTGTGTGAATATTACAATCATTCGGAATAAAGTATTTACGTACTATATATTGTTTTATTGTGACCGACTTCACGCAAGCAGGCAGGCAGGCAGGCAGGCAGGCAGAGACACCAGGCCCAGTGTCTATGGCATATTATTTGCATTGGGTGATATTATTTGCTTACTTTTTTATAATAAATTTATTCAAAATGTTTTACAATTGCCTTTATTTTTAATTATAAGGTAGTATTTAAATAAATGGAAAGTATTTTAAATTAAAACAATAGCAAATACTGTACCTGTTACGCGACACTACGCTAGTCGGTTAAAGTAATGATTATAACTAACAAAAAAAATAATTGCAAATCGTCGCTTAATATACTATTTATTAATAACCTTACATGACAAATATACTATATATTTCTTTTTTTTTTTTTTTTTGTTGACGCATGAGAAATCTTAAAGATACCCAGTCCGTTTATAAGAACTGGGTTATGTGGGATTTTCACCCACTAAAACCCCTGCGATTGCCGTCCTCGACACAACGGAAGGGCCCGGGAAATCGGTGGAACCGCATCCGCAACTCTTCTCACGTGACATGCTCCTCTAAGGAGCTTACTTTTAAAGAGAGTAGACTTTTTCATGACAAATATACTAAAGTTAACCCGACTAAGACTACGTTAGCACCTTCATATTTGCTTATTTAATTTTTTTTTCAATAAAAAAATTCGTCCTCTTGATAAGCTTCGCATTTTAACGCCTGGAAGTGGAAGGCCCGTCTGTTGCGGACCACCGTCCCCTTAAGAAAGTCCTTCCAATGTTATTCCTACCTGCAGTCCCGATGACTCGCAGAAGATGCGAGTGTGATGAGAGATTTACAGTAAACCATTGCGGACCAGTTCCTTTCATTAACCAACATGGCCACTACCACACTGGGTGGTGAGAGACCCTTACAAATTACAGCCATCAAGTATAACATATTAGTCGACGGACCCATTACTTTCGTGGCGCGCCGGTGACAAGTCCTAACGTGCAGGTCGAACGGATTCTCCAAAATACTTAACCCTCAATATTTTTTATCTGAAAAATATGCCTAAAAGTTATTTTATAAGTAAACTGCACTTTGACACCTTTACCTGCTTACTAATAACGAATGAAATAAATAGAAATCTTATCTGACACTAATTGATAGTTAATCAAATTGATGCATTTCTCAGAAAAAGTGACAAACTGTTAAATAAAAAAAATCTTTAGTAGAATACACAATCAAGATATAACAAATTTGACACATTTTACTTTTTTATTGTTTTAGTACAAATTAGTTTTATAAAAAAACCAACTTACTATTTACTTTTCATTACTTTGATATCGTATAATTACATTATGTTAGCCGCAGAAAAACATTGAGAATTACCCAAATATTATATTATAGTATAAGTAAAACAATATTTTAACTAATAAATGCTGAGTTAAAATTCATGAAAATAAATCTCTCATTGAATGCTTACTAACAAGATTAATATTTTTTTATATTCCATTATTTTTAATCAGAATTTTATCAATTTACAACAATTACGTTAGCTTGTAGTTATTTAAACTGCAAAAATAAACAAAGCTCAATGTATTGAATACTTTTTATTATAAATATCTCTACATATTTCAGAAAGACTGAATGAAACAACAAATAATTCCAAAGAATCTCCTTCACAGTCAAGTGTTCAACATTTCAGGTGGCGGTAATGGAATATTCTAACTGAACAGATTCAATTAAATAAAATTAATAACATAACTATTATTTAAATTCCACTACGGCTTAGTATCACATTACATTTCATAGACACTCTGTAAGGCTAACTCAGGCTTGTCATATCCAAGTTCTTCTGGTGTTTCTATTCCCAGTTCATTAAGACAGGGCTTAATTTCTTGGATAATGTAGGGGTAGATTTCTCCAACCTTAGGGCCACATTTGTCTTTGCAAGCTTCTAAGAACCTGACTGCAAGAGCGTAGTCATTCACTCTTCTGCAGGCATACATGGCAGCCTTGATGATTTTAGGGTCAGGAACTAAGTCCATACCACAGAGGTCATTCATTCCCTTGCGGATTTCCCAGCCATCAATGTCCTTCCTGTTGAAGTAGCATTCATATCTGAAATTTAAAATTGTTAGTAAGTAAAATTAAATATCATTACAGGAAAATTGTTATAACAAACAATATACATGTAAACCGGAATATTCACAGTCATACAATAGCATAGATGTATTCATACACTGTAATATTACCTATTATATTATTTAATAATATAGTATTCATTAATCTGTTTCACATTTTAATATTTATCTATGTAGATTAACCATTATCTTATAGGACTTACCTAACTTACAATAGTTACATACATATTGAATTGATAATAAGCTTAAAATTTATTTCTTACGTTTGTTATTATGGTTAGTACAAATCAACATGAATCATCTTGCTCAAAAATAATGAAAATTATTTTTATACAAAACTCAAGGAAAACCATCAATACAACTCTCAGTCTGCATTTGAACAGCATAAATTAAATATCTTAACGCATTTATTACACATTGATTATATTTTGAGTTACATAACGTGAAAAAGGGCTAACCTGTTATCGAAGTCTTCGTCGGACTCCACGGGGCCATCGTGGGAACGTCTGATTGCAACGACGGCGACCCTGGACGTTGGGACGACGGTTGTTTTAAGCGCATTTACTAAAGAACGGGAAGCGGATCGCAACATTTTGATGTACTATTTTCTGAATCGGCGCGGATAATAAATGGCTGCTAAAAACCATAGACTAACTTTTTCTTTTTGATTTTCGAATATGTCAATAGTTATGCGCATGTCTATTCGGTTTTCTTTGTAGTTTTTTAATGTATTTAAGATAATGTTGTAAGTGTATTTTGCTAAAATTATTGTGTAATCAAATTAATTAAAAAAATATATATATATTCAAAATAATATAAAAATATACACATTGTTAAACTGTAAAGGAAATAATGTTCCTAAAAAATTTGTTATTTACATTTTGTAAAAACATATTCACAATAAATAATTAAATAAACAACACAACTGCCTCACTTTCTTCCCACATGCACCGGTTTTAGGTATCTATCAGACCACCCAGAAGGAAAATCAAATTTAAATTATCCCACTGTTTTCTACTTTTTCTACTTTTCAGCTAGAATGATATATGACAAAATTCAACACCTAAACTTAATCTATACATATAAATGAAATAGTATCAGTAAGTGATTTAAAAAAAAAAGAGTTTTTTCGAGTGCATATGGTAAATTTACTAAAACATAAAAAAACATTTTTAATTGTCTGTCTGTCCTTCCATATAACTGTGGAACAGCAGAAACGATTTTAATGTAACTTTAACTAGAAGATAGAGGAGGCTATGGAGCAACATTAAGGCTAGTTTAAGTTAGGTTTAGACTTTTTATCCTGGAATTCCCGCGGGATCGAGATATACGTGGAAAAAAATAATTAACAGATACTGAAAAGCCCAGATAATACATTGCATATAAAATTTGACTTGTAGACAGTGGTTCTAAAAACACAAATTATATAATATAAAATACACACATACATATTATCTTATGTACACATGATATTATATTAAGTCCATCCGAGAACATAAATAAAGTGGCAAAGCTCCAAAAGGGCCATTAGGTATAAATTAAACCTTATTTTGAAAATATTATAATAAACGATATTATAATACGATATATATATATATATATATATATATATATATATATATATATATATATATATATATATATATATATATATATATATATATATATAATTCGTACTCTAAATATCATTTTTTTACACTAATTAAATAAATGATTATTTTATAACTGACAATATTACATTGAAATAAAAAAAACAAAAACAATTCAAGTAATTACATTAAACTTTATTGGTCCTCTAACAAAATATACTGTTCAAACAACAAAATAAAGTAAATAAAATACATGAATTATGCCTAGTAATACAAAACTCCTTTACTTAAATACAAACTGCAATAATTGATATCTTGATATCTGTTTTGTCTTATATTATTTTAATTGTCAAAGTCAAATTTTTCGTTTTCTCTTCTTTTTGTGTGCAGTGATGCTCTCTTGTCCACTGTCATCTTCACTTGAACTTCCTGAAGAACTACTATCACTGTCACTACTTGAAGAACTGCTATTTGACGAGCTGTCAGATGCAACTCCTGTCCCTTGACTCAGGTCCATACCGCTAGCTACTTTATATAAATCTGGTTCTTTGGATTCTAAAACTTTCACCCACTTTTTGGATAGTTTAGGTCGACCCCTAACAGTCTTATGCCATACAACTGGGAAGTTGGTACAGCTGCAGAAGTTCTGTGTCACTGCCACTGTATCATCAAGGTTTAAAACTACATGCCACCAACCTCCAGGGACAAACACTGTTTCACCAGGTTTTTGAAGAATTTCCACCTAAAACATTCAAGTTATGCTTAAACACTATTATAAAATCATATAAAAATTTAAACATAGATAACACATCAAACCCCGCTTTGTTCATATATTTATAAGTTATCCAAAAAGTATTTTTCTTTCCTTATTATGGCAAAAAAACATTAAAAAACATATAATAAAAAATTTAAAAGGAAAACATAAGTATGTATTAACAAATACTATGTAAAAAATATTTTGATTAAAATAAAATATGATTGTAGTTAAATTCAAATAAAAAATACAGATCTAAGTAAACAATGCCAGAAAACACTAAAAAATAATGTTTAGCCTTACTGGTTTATACTCTTCAGGCCATGTGGCCAATTGTGTTTTTGGATAAATCAACTTAAACCAGGTTATAGCTTCATCTCGTTGTTTTCCACCCATTGCCCCAGTTACTTTGATCAGTTCTCTTGGTGTTTGTGTGGGGAATAAACACCATCTTTTATGCCCAAACACTAATGCATTCCAAGCACTTGTACCTAATGGATCTATATGGATTCCGGTACCAGATCTCTGTGGTCCCATCACAAACCATCTGTAAGGTGGTCTCCTTTCTTCCCCACAATATTTAAACAAATCATCTCTAAAATAGCTAGGGACTTCATAGTCATCCAATAATTTTTTTCTCCGGGGATGTTCACCAAAACTACTATCAAAAATATAAAGTGGACTATCATCAGTTGTTGTCCTCATATATTCTATGTAATACTTCATTTTCATTTTAACACTATAACCCTCATTATCTTCACCACATTTAAATTTTTGGTTGCGATATTTTTTGGCTAATCTATCATGAGTCCATTTATGATTGGCTTTCCAGTTAGTCTGTGTATTTGTAATCACAACCGGCTTGTAGATTTTTTCATACTTCTCAATAAATTCTCCAGGACTCACTTCATTTACATCTATTCTATCAACATTGTCCTTACATTTTATAAACTCTTCAAAACTACTAGCATATTTTAAAGCTGTCCATTGGTATTTATCAGCTAGTTCTGAAATAATAATTATGTATTTTTAGTTTGAGCATCACGTTAAATTAATTTCTTGATATATAATTAGCGGCTCGATACGAAAACTAAGATATTTCGAGGTCGGTGAAAAGCGAAGCGAAAGCGAAGCGAAAGCATGACGCCCAAAGATTCTTCTAGAACATTGTAAGTAAAGATATATGATAAGTAAAATTCTCTGCAATATATCATATCTAATAAAATGTTTTATTATACGCTATATTTTTATAATTATGATATGATAAGACTGATAATTGTGGAAATAAATGTTAATTGGTTATGGTATTGTTCTTAATGCTTCAATTGTCCTGAGTCCTACCTGGTCGGGCTTTTCTCTTAACTTCCTTTATTCGCTTTTTGGCTTTGTGCGATAACTTATGTTCAGAATCCATACTTCCTATAAAATAAAAAATTTATTGACCTAAACTGTACACTGTTTGGTTGATTACTCTGTCTCTACCGCTGACATAGTTTGTATAAGTATTGGTTGCACTGATAAAATATTTTCTATAGTACTTAAAGATATTGATGATATTAACAAAATACCAATTTTTTTAATGTTAATAATTTATTAAATGTTTAAATGATTAGAAATAAAATAAATTAAATTAATGTTCACGATTTTGTCTTTTTATATCTAACCTACAGATAAATAATTCAACTTGTGGTTTCATGTCTATGACTTTACCTATAATTATGACCGTCAGTTCTGAATAATTTCGAAACTGGAAGTTCATATAAAAAACATTTATCAAAGTATCCTTCAAATGTTAAGAAATTAACACATAATATAACAATGAATCTTAGTAATAAAATTATTTGTAAAATTATTTAATGTTAGTATAAAATAAAGACACTGAGACATGGCAATACTACATAATCGTTTAGATTAGAAATGCATTGCATTGAGCTCTGGCCGATATTTTTAGTATTTCGTGCTTTAACCGAAATAATTTAAATATTTGTATCATTTTTCTCAACGGCTGAATGGGCTTTAAAACTTGTTAATTTTATTTCAATTGTTTGTAACAAGAATAAAAAGTGATTGATTTGACTGTTACACCGAAACAAATTTGAAACGTTCCAGTCTGAAGTGTGTAGCTAGCTCGATATAACTGTCAATCTGGGTGTAGAAATTTATTTGTAATTTTCACCGGTTCTCATGTGCAATTTATAAATGTGTTAGACAATTTTTTAACAATTGTTTCTTGCGAAATAATGTTATTTAGTGTATGTGGTGCATAAAATTGTGCAAAAATGGATGACGGTTCTGTAAAAATCCAGGCCGGGATCAACATCAACATAAAAAGAACAGATGGTAAGTTCACCAACGATTTGTATTCTTTTATTTTATACGGGTAATGATTTAAACTTTCCGTATTTTTATTTTGCTCAGTATTTATTGATATATTTTGCTCACACTTCGTTATTTTTAAGTCACTCACATGGTCACTGATTGCATGAATCATAATTACTTTTACTTAATAAACACATTTATAACAAGAACCGAATTCTGTTTACGTGTTCTATGTAATCTTAAAATATGCTTATTTATTTTATCCTTGAGTAAAAAAAAATAATTAGCTTTGAATTATTATATATGAAATAAATAATTCTGTTTATTATTAAACATTAAATCTAACTAGATTTTGAAAAAATATTGTACAGTTACTAATGATAAAATTATTCATTATTATAATCTTATATTAGCATTATTTTTCTTAAGTTTTTTTATATTTAAGCTCTACCACCTACACCTAACAGCTATTATCATAATATAAGGTCTATTAAAATTATTTTACCTTGATTATATTATATTACTATCATTAAAAGACAGTGAATTAATTTAATGTTTGTCACTTGTTTATTTAAATATTAATTGTAACATTTTTTTACTGAATATCATAGTTTAAATATTTTCCCAGCAATAAAACTGTCTGTGAAAGTAATGATAATTTTTTTTTCTTACATACTTATTTTTTCCAATAGAGTTTTGTTGATATTTCTCAATATATATTTAGTTTAATGTATTATGCTGCTCAAAAATATAATACAATACAAAGTGCTTAATTTTCTGAGAAGACACAACACACCTAAGTAATATAACATTGTGGGTATATGATTTTTAACTAATGTAATAGTATAAAGAAATTGAAATAAGAACATTTCTCAGAAAGTATCAATGAAATTATTATTGTTTATTCCACAAACAAAAATGAATAAATAGAATTACTGAAAAAAATGGTTATTAATATGGTATGTCAATGGACATTATTATGTAATGAAGACAAATTATCATGAGTTTTATTTTAAATCTGATTGAGGTTCTTAGATGCGCTTAATTCTTAAAATTTTTCAGTAATACGAGCAATGTGTACATGAAATTTTGTGATTGGCTTCCTTGAAATTTGTTTAATTTATTAGTCAAGGCTAAATTAAATATTAAACTTGTTTAGTATATAACATATTATTGAGGCCATTATAGTGCAATGAAATAACATCTGACAGTAAACACAATACTTATATATATATATATGTTTCTTCTTTCTGATCAATCTATGCATATAGTTTTGTATAGTAACAGTGTGTCTAGCGATAACTTTATATATATATATATATATATATATATATATATATATATATATATATATATATATATATATATATATATATATATATATATATATATATATATATATATATATATATATATATTGGCTTATTTCTACATATTTTGGAATTATTTTGATCTAAAAAGTCTTATACTATAATTTTTAACCATTCCAAAGTTAAAAATAAGTGTTTGGATCCGCAACAATTAATTTAAATTTATTTCTAAAATGTATTGTTATTTTTTTTGCATAACTGTAGTAGTGGAGGATGAAATTTTAGCTCTAGCTAGCACTTGACCTACTCTGCTGTACATGGGAGATGAGTATATTTATATGGGCTAAACAATATTTGATTCCAGAGAGAAAATATCGTAGACAATAAATGAAATTTATAAATTTTTCATACATTTCAATTTAACTGCTACGATGAAGACGGCGCGCGGCCTTGTGTTGACCGCCCATATAAGGTTTGGGCTGCGCGTGCGCCGCGACGGCATATATTTAACGATATATAAACCTGAATGGTCCATACCAGTATAGGTTGGCTCAGAAGATTCGATTAAAAATGTTGAAATGGTTTTTTTTTTAAATACTCTAGAAATTTATATATTTATCATAAAGGTCCTATTAAAAAGCTAGCTTTCAGTCAAATACATATTCTGTGTGACTAATATTTATGTAATATTTATGCTTACTGAAGAACTATCTTTGTGTATTTTAATCTATTTTAGTACATTGCTCTGTTGTCTAATAGTATAATCATATCCTTAAACACGAAGCTAAAATATCTATTTTAATTGTTGTAATATCCAAAACAGCTCTTATTATAAATATTATTTTACATACAAATAGATTGTTATTTAACAAAATTGTTTCGGAATTATAACAACTTCACTCAATACTCATATAAGCTATAACCTCTGAAATGGAAATATTTATTTTATCCACGTTTTCATTTAATACTAGCGCAGGAAGCTGTCAATATAGATGGCGACGATGCGCGAGATAAATTGCACCATCAAGGTCGCATCGGGATAGGGTTTATTTAACAATTGAGTTTAATTGTATTTAAAATGTACGTGCCAGTAATTGTTAACAAAAACGAATAAGGCCGTCGTGGTGTAGTGGAACAGACTCTGAAAGATCGCGGTTGTTGTAGCTCGATTCTCGAGAGCTCATTATTTATGTTCTCATCCCTTATCTGGCAACGAAAAGCGCGTCGGGGAAATTCATATGTATGTAATTCGTACGCAAGTGCATATTACACAAAGTAATAAATTATATGATATTGATAAAAAGTCCTTTTGGTAGAAAACTTAAACACTGAAATGTAGACGACAATAGAAAACGTTTACGCTGACCAAACAATAGTATTGTATGACCGAACTGGAACCGCTAAGCCATTTTGGGTTTGCTAATTATTTTTAAAATCAAATTACGAGTGATATTTAATTTGTGTATCGACTTTTAAAACTTAATTTTTAATTAATATTGATAATAGCAATAGGAAATTATTTTTAGGGTTCCGTACTCGATTGCCAAACAACCGGAACCTTTATGTCAAAATTTAAGCTTCTTTTGAAAAATATATAATATGTACCAAGAAGCTGACGCTTATAATTCCAGATAAAAGCTTCGAATGCACTAATATTTGTATTAACTAATATATACCTTTCAAATATTTCAGCGAATCAGCCATACATTCATTTATTCCAATTTATGATGGTAGCATTAATTAAAAAAAAAATTGACATTTTCTTTTAATAATTTTAATATAAATATATATAACAGTTTTCAAAATGTTATTTTACTATTTAATGGGGATGCAATTGACTAAATGAAAGCAAGTACTTTACTAGATTATAACACCCAGTGCAGAACTAGGTGCTGCCGTATTACCGCATTCTTGACCTATATAAATATATCTTTGATATCCTTTTTTGGCAAAATTCCATAGGAATTGCTACAGAATATCTCGTCGTCATGCATTATATTCGTTATTTGCGGGCGTAGATTCGTGAAGAGAATTCCTACTTGAGTTTTATTTTTATTTGACAGTAGCTGAAGTCCACTAGTGAAAGTTTGCAAGAGTACCTGGTACTTTTGACGACTTTGACCGCATGGACTTTTTATAAGCTTCACTATACAAAGTTTATCAGCATTAGCACAAATACAAAGTTTTTAGCAGTTTTAGCACCTTATCATAGGACTTTAGTTCCGAAGGGATTATTATGTATGTATATTTGTTTATTTATTATATTAAATATTTTATCAATTATTAGATATTACACCCTAACCCTATCTTAATTTGCTATTTCTTTGGCCCTAAGGTTGCCTGGCAGAGATTGCTATTTGAGCAATAAGGCCGCCTTTTGTACATATACTTTTTTAATTTATTATATTAATTTTTTTGCATGTTTTCTCAATGTGCAATAATGAGTTATTAATATTATTATTACTATGTCAAGTGTCAACGTCGTAACGCTAGCCAAACTAGAAAAATAAAATATTAAACTACAATCATTCTTACTAAACTACAATCATTACTGAAATAAGTGTTTGTTTATTATGACGATCATTTTATATTGTCTTTCGACATTGAAACGCCAATTCATCGTAATTTGAAGAGATTATTATTGTTTGCTAAATTATATATTAGTTGCTGTGTAAATAATTTGTTTGGAACAATCTCACGTAATCAAGATGGTATCAGAGGCGCTTCCTTATATGCTACATTACAAAGTTACCTCGGTGTCGCCTACGATACTCAACAAGGTTGCGATACTATACTACTACAACGATACTCACTATCATTTGGAAAATTGGAATAATATTTGAAATACTACTGAATTAAATTAAATAGCAATGTGACACAAAAGTGTCGCTAGAAAGCAAAAGGCATAGAAATAATAGATATATACATTTGACGATGTCAACATGTTTAAGATTTTGTATCGCAAAAACGAATGATGAGAAATTCCGTAAGTCAATGGCTACACTTCTTTTACATAGGTAATATCCTATTTTGACTTTTATAGATCCTGAAAAAAATAATGTGTCATATAAAATACATAAGTATCGTAGCTACAACCGTTACAGATGCAGATGTCGATCAAATTATGTACTAAGTTAATTATAAATGTGAATGTTCATTGCCATATACGTTTCAATAGCTCTTACTAGCGGCTACGCCCCCGTGGGCAAATTTAAATAACTATATATGCCCGAGGTTTTTTTGACCGCATCTAGAGAGACTGTCATCGATAAATTAGCCGTAATATATCCTGTAGCCTTCCTAGACGAATGGACTATCCAGAACAATATTTTTTAAAAATTTTTAGCTAGTAGTTCTAACTATAGCGCATTCAACCAAACAAATTCTTAAGCTTAATTATATTATTTAGTATTAATATTATGAATAATACTTGTAATGGCAACTTTTGATAAGTAGTGCTGTAATAAATACCAAAGCGACAGTGGGCAGACAAGCATTATAATTTAAAGTATAATTTTTCCGCTATACAATTCGTAGAAAAACGCTTCTTGTTGTTTCAACACTTGCATTAAACGTCAGTTTTTATGGACAATACACACGCGATACAATGTAATAGACACGTACATATATCTGTCTATCGTGATATGAAACGTCATATGTAATAGAGCATAGAGGCTAGGTGTAAAGTTGCGAGTATAAAATAGCTATATATTTATTTTGAAAGCTTTCATAAGCTACCATATTTGAGAAGCTAACAATTTGCTTAAGTGAAAGTAGTTTTACTCTATAAATTTCATTTATAAGAGAAGACCTAGAGCTACAGATGAGACAAAGACGTCTTAAGATAACAAGGCCACAAGTGTATGACCCCCTCGCTAGCACACGCATATAACGAACGTTAGCGATAATGGCCAACAAACGACCAAAGTAGTTAGGTACCTACGTATGTACGTCGTCGGACTGGTCGTGCCGTGACTGAGTCACCGGTGAGCGGGTTCCCTCTGACTCGGGCTTACTGTGAATATTTGATTTGTATTTAGTTATTCAATATTGTATATACTTGTGAATAGCCTGTTAATTTTGTAGGAAAAATGAGTGTGCTTCAGCGGTGATAGTAGGTTTGAATATTACATATCACAGGTTTGGAAAGGAGCAGTCAAGTATTATGTTGTTCATAATTATTTATACTAAACAGCTAAACAGCACCAAAAAGTGTTAAAAGTGTATCTCATCTTAGAACAAGAGCAACCACGAGCGTATATTATGATATGCCATGAAAAAATATTATTTCTTTTCTATATTGTGAGCTTATCTCTCTAATCTTCTAAGAGAAAGGCAAGGCGTTCGGAGTTAGCTGACCGGCGTAGTGTCATTTCATTTGAACCGTCACGGATTGTGTGACTCGTTAGTTTAATGTTTATAACCATTATCTTGTAAAACGGCCACAGTTGAGATTCCACACTGGAGTTGTAGTTATAATTTTGTGGGATTTGCCGGTTGTTTTTGAGACTAGGTGTTAGGTGGCGGAATCTAGTGCAGCATTTCGTCTAAAACAAATTTAAGAGATTAAACCAGTTTTATCGAGAAATTTTCTATTGCGAGAAAATTACTGTAATCTTGCCAAAAAAAGATTCAAGACAGGTGTACTTATACAGATTAACAGAAGCATATTTAAGCTTCCACAATAGGTGCCGTTTAAGTATACCTTTTCGTGAGTATTTATTGTGTGAAGAAAACGATAGCTGAAGAAGAGCTGGTCTAGCTTTCATTTCTACTGTCACGCTTTGAGTAGGTTGTTATTTTTATATCTATACTGTTATCTTGTAAATTTTGTATAATAATGCAAAGAAACTCTTCCTGTCTCTTACTTTTTGCGCTTTAAGCTACTATTGTAAGAGTTTTTGTATTCGTTTAAACTGTAATAACAGTTTTAATGTAGAAATAAATATAACGTATAGAATATTCTTTAAGAATGGTTATATTATATAGATGTAATCACTATTAAGTGACATAAGTGCTAGCTGATGCCACGATGCCTCATTACGTAGGTTTCAATCAATCTATTTTTTATAAACAACTTGCGACACCTACTACTGTGCAAATTGAATGTTGAAATCCATGTTTTCTAGTATTGTATAAATCTAAAGTGGAGCTCGTAGATGACGTAGATATTGTAGTAGATATACATTTTTAAACAAAAATCGATAAAGAAATCTCTTTAACATAGAATTCTTCGGAGACCATAATTTAACGTGGCTTTAGATTTATTTTCCACAGAAGGTCATACAGAACTCGTAGCTCCAACAGTTTCACCGCAGTGGAAATCTAATTTTATATACTTTGTACCTCAAGTCGCAGCTTTGCATAAAGCTTTTTAAATTTTACTTGAAATAGAGAAATAACCTTTTTTTTGACAACAGTACTTAGATATTAATGTTATTTTGAAACTGTATTTAATGTTGTTTTAAAACTAAAATATACATTTTGGTAATTAATAAAATATGTAGTAGATATCTATTTGTATTTTCTAATTAAAAAGCTATAACGAAATATATGAAAATGTTCTTAAACGCCTACTACTAGCTATATCATATTTAAGAAATTTTGTGTAGGCATAAAAAAATTTCCTTGCAAGATTTCTATAATAGTCATATTATTGTGAAAGTGTTTGAGCCCCAAATAATATCCTTGCATCAACAGAGACTTAACTAGTGAGTAACTTTTGCTGTTGCCGCGTGGGTGATGCTCCCGAGGCTGTTCATTATAAAACAATATTTATTAGATATATTATGTTGAAAATGTTAATTATATTACGTTACATATAAAAAAATAGTCTGTAAGCGTTTTTCCTTTTATGTGTAAAGTTGTTGTTTCGTGTTTGTATTTTTTTAATTACATTTGATAACCTAAATTCAAATTTTCTTTGCCAATATGAACGCATGGATAGTTTATTTATCTACTTCAACATATTATCATGGTCACACGATATAATTATTTTTTTTTATAATCATAAGTCATATAAGAAATTCTAATATAAGCCGTTTATGCATTCAATTATGGATCGTGATGAGGAAATTTTGGCATTATCCTTACAAAGAAAACGCACGTCATTTGGCCATATTGATCCGTGTATATCTGCAGTGTTTGGCAATATGCTCAAACTTAGACTAAACAGCGCTTTCGATTTCATGTATGATATCATGCGAGTAGGAGTTGTGAATTAAATCACTATTATGTTATTTATTATGTTCTAGACTATATTATTTATATGGAACGAGGATATTAATAAGCTGTGTGCACTTAAATCTTCGGTAAAACGTATTTTGTGCACTAAAACCACCAAATACCTAATCTATGGATGAGGTTTTAGCTATTATTTGAACACCGTTGTAGTTAAACAATGTAATCGATAGATAAAGGGAAATTAGGCCGTAGTTCGTGTAATGATCTGCAACTAGATTACATGTGTCCCTAATATTTGGCCCGCTTTCCTTTAAACTGGTTTCAAAGTATACATGTAATCAATAGTGCCTAATGTCATTCACGATAATTGTTTCATGCTTGTCTCTGGCGAGAAATATTCACAAACACACAGACAAAACTGGCGATAGCTTCGTATATTAATAAAGAAATTTCTTAACAACGCAACAGTTACATTCTGTAAAAAATAAGAATAAAAATAAACGATGCCAAGATTAAGTACCTACTATAATGCTTGTTAACTGTTGGAAACATCGTTATTCGAAGTGAATCTTCCCAAGAGGCAGGCAGATCCATATCAGTTCATCGGCTCAAATCGTTGCCTCAATTGTGCAGTTTGCGATGCCAATTATCGCATTCAGACTGTCATTCTGTACGTTGAATCACTATACGTCTCGTTAACTTTCATTCGCTGCCTTGTATTCGTTCAATACTTAGAACATTTACATTTATTATACATATGATGTGATAATATTATTACGGTGGTCTTATTGGAGAGAACATAGATAGCATTGAGACACTACCTTCTCCGATTTTTACACTTTTATTTCTTGTATATTGAGCATAATATATAAGGAATAATGCTTGCAAAACAAGTCGGCAAATATTTGGCCGTTCTAAATCTTACATAACACGATCTAGGCTGCCACTGGAGGGTTTTGCAAGGCTTGTCCGTAGGAGGGCCGTGGGTGGCAGTTCCGCGTGATGTCATCGTCGCCCTCTCGGACCTAGTTGAGGCTTGAAGTTGTCTTTAAATAAGCGACCTCGAGAAACTCTTCATGTATAACTTGAGATTTTACTCTGGCCAATCGGTGGCTCTTATATACTTTTAAATATTATTGTATTAAAGGCATTTTTTAATAAAACTGATACTGGTACGTTGTGTCAGTATGGATTTTTTAAAAGGAGTGACTCAAATCAATTCTAATACAAATCGATAAAAATGTAATAGATAACAATTAGAAGAAAGCAAAATTCAACATTATAAATTATTTTAATAATAAATTAATTAATTTCTAAAATTATTAATTAATATATTTACATATATTAATTAATATATTGACATTTGGTGATTTGACGCGCTCGTAACGTCAAAAAGAAGAATACATTTAAAAAGACATCATAATATTGACTATTTATATATAAGTGACGTAATAAACTTAAAATAAATAAACTTCTTATACAAAAAAACATATTGTTTTTATAATTGACATACATTGTTTTTTTAATTTTTTTATGCCAAACGTCATAATAAAATCGTTAATATAAAGTAGATCGTTAGAGAACTCCAGTATTAAGGGGGTACCCATACATACGTTTTTAAGTGGCATATAAGTATTTTGCCCGTGACATATGATTGGATTATTATGTGCTGGAACGACGGCGCTATGCATTTTATAGCGGGGTTGGATTTACTTCGTGCGGCGCATTTCAAGTAAATTGCGGGAACTAATAAAATAAATTATTTGAAATGCACCACGTATGCTATGATGCGTTGTGACAAATCAAGATAGTTTAATATATCTATATTGTATTTTTTTTCTAATTATAGTCACGTTTAACCTCGATATGACAAAATTAAAAAAAAATCTTCTAATTTAATTATTTATTGACAATAAGTTTAATTATACGTATTATATATGGTTGGCAACGATTTGAAGCCAAGCCCTGAAATCGTGGTCGTGGTCGTGGTGGTGTGGTATTAGAGGCTTATGCCTAGCAGTAGACCAATGCAGGCTGATAAAGACGATGACGGTGATGATGAAGTTTAAACATTGAATGAAATAATTAACAGATAATAAAAATTGTTACATGGTGAGAAGTTATCGTATATCGTAGTTGGATATAGCGCTTGAGCATTATTGTCAAAAAGCGCGGATTATAATCAAAGTTTTTATATAGGTATATTATATTGAACATAGATCACATTTTCTATGAGACACAGATCAGTAGATTATTACTTAGATTTTCGCAAAATCATAAAAAAGTCTTTATTTTTATCAATTATCACCAAATAACTTTGGTATAATGACGTACAAATAAAGGTGCGTGCTGATGAAATATATCGGTATTAAGTGTCCCTAGACATGATATCGACTTACGAGCGCACTTTCACATCAGCCATCTAGGATTGCTGGTATACCTACTATTGCAACTTTTTCTTTAATATTATTTTGCTAGTGTGAAAACTGCAGCTTTTCTGTATAATTGAAATAATTTTGCTTTTTATAAATTCTTCTTATATTTATAAATTCTTTTTATTTTTATTAAAACTACTTAAATTAAATTAATCAGTTTATAACATCTTCCTTTTTTTATTACCACAGCTTCTACTATGTTAATTAGTATTTTAATATAATTTGAAGAAAAAAATGCAAAGAGCTCGGCTAGTAATTAATCATTATTTATTCATGATATGAATCAATCTTACAAACAACTAAGTCCATGTAATGTTATAAAATATTTCAACATAATGACGGTGCTAAATGACACTTGCCCTATTATAATGGTTATTTTTTTTTTTCATATATTGGATGTTAAATAAAAGGCCAAGTGCGAGACGGACTCTCGCACGAACGGTTTCATACATTGTCTACAAAAACGGCAAAAAATCATGTCTGTCGTATAGTAACCCCAGTTAAATATTTATTTTAGCAGCAACAGAAATACATCATATGTGAAAATTTCTGTCAACTATCGCGGTTCATAAGAAAGAGGCGGTGACAGACGGACCGACAGACAGGCCGACGGACGGCCAGCGGATTCTTAGTAATAGGGTTTTACCCTTACAGAACGCTAAAAAGTAGAGGTCGACTTCAATACCGCAAATACAAATGGCAAAACCAATGCCGATCTTTCTTCTAAACACATGAAAAAAATATTATTTAAATGCAATTTACAAGATCATGTTGTAAATCCAGTAAAGGATATATGCTCCAGTTGAAACTGGTATTTTAATTTATGTGCAATGATTAACTTCGAGCCATAGATATATTCTATCTTGCCATCAATCTACTCGCCGACCTTGCGTTGCGATATCTTGGGATTAGCGTAAACCGCAAACGATTTAATGTTTTAATTGTTTGTAATATATTCTGAATAGAAAGAGCATAATACACGTTACGTGTATAGTAGAAATATACATACATACATACATATATATCTTCACGCTTTATCCCTATCAGGGTAGTCAGAAAGTACGGGGCGCCAAACGCTGCGGTCCCTGCATACTTCTTTCGCCTCGTCCACTGTCATTAACCTCTTCATACATGCTCTCCGGGTCGTCCTCATGCTGTTTATGTAACCTTCCTCCAGTATCTTTGACACTGTGTTTTCGAAGGTCAACCGAGGTCTCCCCTTACCTCTCTTACCATTTACTTTTGCTTCCTATATGTTTTTTTACCATTTTTTCTTCCCTCATTCTCTAGATGTGCCCAAACTACCTGAGCACGTTCTTTCGTTCTTCATTCTTACTATGACATCCTCGCTGATACCTACCATTCCGTGTAGCTCTTGGTTGCGGATGGAGTAAGTTAAGCCGACTCCGCATATCCTCCGAAGAGATCACATCTTAACAGCATTCATCTTTCTTTCATTCTTCTTCTGCAATACCCACGTTACCCACTGCCATATAATAGTGTCAGCACCAGAACTGCATTGTGCACGGCCACCCGTGCAGCTACACTGACGTTTCGCCGTATCAACAATGCAGCTAACGCACCGTTCATTCTGTTACCGGCAGCAATACGCCTTTCCACGTCCATTTCGTATCTTCTGTCTCTACTTAACATACTTCCCAGATATACTACTTTATTCACTTGTTCTATTAAGTTTCCATGCTCAACTCGCATTCTGATAATGCAATAAGCAATGCATCATATGCGTATAGCAAGCATTTTGATTTTGGAGTCACTCACTTTCACTTCCATGTCACTTTGTTTCACTCCTTGGAGACAGCTATCCAAATACAAATTGGACAGCCAAGCTGACATGGCGCATCCCTGTTTGATACCTGATGCCAAACCATGCGACATGGCGACATGCCAACTCCTACTCGCACTCAGGCTGAGTGATGTCTATAAAGAGACGTTACAGCCTGCAGCAAGGGTCCGCTCACATTGTACCGATGCAGTATCTCCCATAAATTCTTTGAAACTTTTTTGGTTAACAGCCAAAAATTTTTCGTGATCAAGCGGAGGGTAAAGATCTGATCCATGCATGCTCTTCCAGATCTAAGTCCTCCTTGGGTCTTCCACAACAATCTTTCGGATGCCTCTTGCATTCTTCTCGCAAAAATTTTTGCATACACTTTACCACCTAAGCTTATCAAACTGATAGCCCGATAGCTTGCACAGTCTGTCTATGAACCTTTGCCTTTGTACAAAGGCACGATGACTGCACCTTGCCAATCATCTGGGACCTGGGAAATTGCATAAAAACCAGAACAAGTCTAAGATGCCAGGCCCTCCATGTTTGATAATCTCAGTAGTAACTCCATCTGCTCCCGCTGACTTACCAGATTTCAGACTTCCTATAGCAGTCTCTACTTCTTTCATACCGATTTCACCCTCTGCAATATCAAGACTGAGCGTATCGCTGCTACTTGAGACAGAAGCATCATCACATACATACATCTCCTTGTAGAATTCCGCCCATCGCTGTAAACATTTGATTGTTCTGTTATTATTTCACCGTCCTTCTAAAGCACGCCTTTCGTTCTGCAGGTTAACGAACAACCCCGGGAATCGCTAACTTCTCGCCAGAAAAGCTTCGTGTTTTCCCGGAAGTTGTTCGTTAATCTTTCGTCCCTTTCTCTCTCGGTCTTTTCACGCTTCATCTTTATCAGTACTTCGTTTGGTGCTTTTGCAGTTTATACTCTTCTTCTTCTTCATCTTCTTTTTAATCTGTCATACTGATATCCTTACTCGAGGCTTAATGGTCTGCCATATGCCACCTGCCACATATATATATATATATATATATATATATATATATATATATAATATATATATATATATATATATATATATATATATATATATATATATATATGTATGTATATATATATATGTATGTATATATATATATATATGTATGTATATATATATATATGTATGTATATATATATATATGTATGTATATATATATATATATATATATATATATATAATATATATATATATATATATATATATATATATATATATATATATATATATATATATATATATATATATATAATGGTAATATATTTTGTGAATTCATGTTTGAGTAATAACCACGGTCAGGCATCGAATTTGCAATACCTCCAGCATATAAGGATCGCTGATGCGGCTGGCTGGTGGTCGTGACGCTAACTTGCATAAGCACGGCCTAGATACATCAGCGATTATAAAACGGCTTCGCAGGTTTGAATAAGTTGACCTAATTCTGTAACTGGATTTTAACGTAGCTCCATTTCAATTTATATCATATTATGATATTTTAACAACTTCTAAATTGTTTATTGCAATTTTATTCAATTAAATTGTATTTATTTTTTCTTTACTAATGTATATATTATGTATGAAGTTGACAGTATTCGATATGTCACTGTTCTACACGTAATGTAAATTTTTCCGCGAGTTTTATTCAAACTTAGAACTTCGTAAGTACATCACTACTGCACCACAGAAAGCATTTCGGCAAATTAACTAACAGATATAAATATTGAGTTATTTTATGAAATCAAAGTAAAGCCGTCAAAATGAGGCCGTCGTGGCACAGTCACAGCGTATGACTTTAAATGCGACGATTGTGGATACGATTACTATTCGGGGGAATACATTATATCGTTTCCTCACTCTGATAAGAAGATAAATTGCGGAGTTTTGCAAAAATTGAAAGTGTCGAAAATTGGACGGAATTTAAGACACGGTGAAGTGGTAACACTAACCTGTTTCCTACATGCTGGAATTAGCTTGTAGCTATGTTTTTACATTTTTAAAGTAAATATTATAAAGATAGGTATGTATATATGATTTAAAATGTGAGTGGGTGCTAAATAATCGTGCTGCAAATGCAATAATGTTTCTATTAGAGTATGCATTTCGTGGGTGGTAGTCTAGTCGATAGGTATTGTTATGACTCACCTACAACACCACATTCCCATTATGTTTCTTACATTTATACTCGTAATTATTTACATACGTGTATTCATTTATTAGTAATTTAAAGCAAACAAAAACACTGTATTTATATCTTAGATGACATATTTGTATGCTAAAGTAGGTTATTAGTTTTACTTTTATTGAATAGCAATAATATTTGCGTGATTGAGACGAAATAAATTTATTTTTATATAATATTATAATTACTTAATGATACAAACATAAGCTAAAAGTGACGCCTTCAACTCTGTCTCGACTCGGAGGAATCAATTATGCTACCACCAAAGGTATAGTTCCTTCAATAGCAATATATAATATATTTAAGTGCAATTTGTTTATATAGGGATTAGGGAGTTTAAATTAAAATGGTATTGACAATCTCATTCAATGCTGCACAGTGCTTCGTAGCGGAAATCCACAATGGGCACCAAAGGGAAGGTATTAGCTTTCTACGGCTTCTACAGTACACTCTTTACCCATACGGCTCCGTTGCAATGCCATTATTGACATGATTTTCGTTTAATATATTCGTAGTTAGGCGCAATTGTCAGTTGCTTCGATATCTATATGATATGCATGTTGTGTTTACCTTTATATAGTTGTACAATTATTTCTATACCTTGTTGCATGTATTAATCATAAGAGCAGTATTGTAACAACTGCTGGTGAACCTTATCTAAATAAATAAATATCTTGCTTCAAAGTAAAGCAAAATGTTATTTTTTTAATACTACTAGATAGCTAAAGGATCAAAGGACTTATTACGCTAAGTGAATACTGTGACACATCCCGCGGATGAAGCGCTGCCTGTCATTTTAAGAGCTTTTTTTATTATTATTTTCCATACACAACAGAAACATGGTCCGTAAATTTGTTCTTGTATTTCACTATTTATTGCATATAATATCGAATTACTATTTTGAGGTAATATTGCTGTTTATCGATATCGAGATTTTCATTTAGTATAACTTTTGAATCGAAAAAGCTATGACGTTCGTTCAAATCGCCAGGTCTCATCAAAATCTACGTTTATAAAAAGCTGAGGTAAAATTGAGATTATATATGGTGTTAATATAAAAAAAAATACTTAATATGAAAAATACATAATGGCAGACATTATATATTTGTCGAATAGCTAAATCCAAATACGGAGATCGTAACTGGTTAAAAAGATAGAGAAGAGAGAAGTCAAGAGCAAGAGCCAGTGTATAGTAGTCATAAACTCAATGAATGAAAACATCTGGTCATATCATAATCAATACAGTGAAACCAGCAGGACTCTTAGCGCTTAGACATGATTTTGCTGTATATTAATAATATTTTTTTATATAGCACAAAATACGGCCGCGTCCACAACACAACGACACCCCATGTTATTTTGTCTCTAAGTATGATTAAGTAAGTCTAGAAAAAAGGTAATTTAAAAATGACATTACTCACATATAATTATTATATGTATTTATAATTACGTATTTGTTCAAATATAATAATATGTTGATAACAGTAAGGCTGAAATATAAAGAATTTATAATTAGATTAATTGAAAATATGCACTCGCCTAAGTGTGCCACGGTCGTCTCGCGAAATTGCGAGTGCCGAACAAGTAGATTATAAAGAATGTTACATTTCCTAAAATTGTGCTAATGAGATCTGTTTAATGTACCAACCTACGTGATAGTTAAGAACGATATTTTTTTAAAAAAAGTTATAAATGTTCTCCAACTTTATCTACATTAGATGAGCTCATGGTGGCGTAGTGGCTGGACAGCGGCGGCTCAAGCGCGATGATTGTGGGTTTTATTCCTGTTGGGAATAATTAATTGTTTTTATATCACCGTTTTCGCAAGACAAAACGTGTGGTTACTGGACTTTGTCTGTCTACCACGCTATATGTGGGATTAATGGCAAAGCTGATAAAAAAACATGTTTACTTATTGTATGTTTTAATATTTCTTGCGACGGTTTGTGGGTTCGATTCCCACTCGGCGAGAATGAATTAGTTCCATTTTCTTCGCTCTGGCTGCAAGGCAATAAATAATATTTCTTATATTCTTTGGGCTAAATTTCTCTTGGATATAGCAAGTATTTTACATTAACCTATAGATGTGCCAATCAGGCAAATGATCGAGTTAGGTAAGACCTGAGGCACTAAACTGTTATCTGAGAAAGCTGCATCGCACCGCCATTTCACGAGCGTAACCTCTATGTAACCTTTGATTTCGTTGAATGATGCTCTTAAAGACTACTCGGATACTGATACAAACTAATTTGAACTGAAAAATTTGCAAACTGTAAAAGCGCTTTAATTCATGAATAAATTAAAATGATATTATTAATATTCACTGAAATTTTATATTATTTTAATTGGATTGATATTGTTATAATAAGTGAGACAGCCTCGTTACTAGCTCGTTGAAATAAATTATATTCATTTCTCCACCTTTCATTTCTTCCAAAACGTCTCAGATTCGAGCAGAAAGTGGAGAATGAAGTGTTCTCGATTGTTCACTAAGTTTTCTCTACCAGCCATATAGTATAAATACCTAGTAGGGAGTAGGAACATTTTTTTTTAAAGTTATACAAATGGCAGAGGACACAAATATTTTATGTACTACATTTTTAACAATATATGTTTGGTGTATATTTACATTTTGTAAGTGGGACAGTAAATACATTTTAGTCAGCGTTAACCGCAAACGAGATTTCAAAATGTATGTCAATAAGTCACGTGACCACGTATAAATCAACTCAACACAATTCACACTAAATCAGAACTGAATTGTAATATCGATATATATTATATCGATATTATAATCGATATATTATTTCGATATTAATAATTTAAATAATAACTATGTATAATTACATAGTTAAGAACACACTCGTATGTCGTTTTACTTCCATGGTAAAAGAAATGGTTCTATACTCTTACGCTGCAAATGTATGTAATTATGGCGCGATTACTTGTTTTGTACGTTAGCTGATCGTAAACTTGGCCGTGGGAAACGTCGCCGGCCGGGTTTTCTTTTGATATATTAATTAAATACCCGAGCATCGCAGCTAGTGGTACTTTTATATTACAGCTGCTCTCTCACTCGCCGTACTTATAGTGATACTGTTGCGGAGTTGATGGATAGCGTTGTTTGAAAATATTGAGAATGCTTATTGTTCGAAGATATAGAAAAATATATATGAATAAGTAATAACAAAGAGAAAATAATGTGTTGTCACTAGGATTTTTATGCCTACTCTATAATTTGGTAGAGATATTTGAAAGTATCCTAAGCGTATGTTGAATTTAAGGCAGAGAGCATCTAGTAAAATATCACTTCGTCCTCCGCTTTTACTTAAACAGAGATAGTGATGAAGTAGCGATACTCTACTTCAAAAACATATAATAAAACAATAAATAGGATTTTTTTGTATTATTGTCGTCCTTTTTACAGTAATTATTGTTTCTCTATAACACACGTAACTCATACGTTGACCGTAACGCATAAGAAACAACCAGCGTATTATAATTAGCTCAAAGCGATGCGTTAACGGGTCAATGACACGGCTCGCGAGCAAAACTGAAAACGACTCGACGCCCATTATACTTTGATCTCTGAAATGGGATATTACTATTAGAATGCTAACCTTTTAATTGCTCTCTTTACAGTGGTTCCCTAGAAACAGCCTCACAACAGCGTTAAGTTATGTTTTGTCTTTGCAAAATATGTATTTATTTATTAGAGACTAGCCGGCTAGTAGTAGTAGCTAGTATCTCTAGTGTCATCCAGCACATTTATGTTAAATATCTTGTATTTGGTAGTATATACTAATTGTCTTAGTTATCATGGTAAATGATAGCTTATCAGATTGCACTTTCTGCAATTTAAGATAAATGGCGACATGATTTTTGTTATCGCTCTCATATGATAATTAATGTCAAATATTCTTATACATAGCTTATTACTCACTTTCTGTTTTATTTTGCACTAGTGTTTGTTATAATAATTTATCTTGCTAAATGCATAAGTTTTTCCTTTTAAATATGTTCCCGAACATAATATATTGTTAATCTTAACTTGTCTACTGAAATCATTAATTAATACAATTATACAGATTACGTGTAAATCTAGATGCGTAGATTTTATCATAAACATCTAATTGAGTCTAACTGAGTAATGGTTTTCTTAACACAGGTACAAAGGAGTTGGATACCTAATTAGAAATCAGATTTGTATTGTGTGCAATAATATATTAGCAATCAGGTTTTGTAAGCTATAGCTTCATGTACTATATATTATTGCGGGGTAAGCAGAGAGAATCTAAAGACAATGTGACTATGTCTATCGGAGACTTAAACTATTTCTATAATATATTTGCACTTTTAAATATTATTTTTTTTAGTAACTACGTATATTTCTCCTTTTATATAGTTAAATAAAATATAAATATGCAGACATGTGCCTTAGACAGACAATTAGACACTATTCGTATAGGTGCTTGATTGAATATTTAACCAAAAGTACTTTCCGCTATACCATGCTTAAGTTTTTCCCTTTAAGTTATATTTATGTTCTTCTGCTCTTTAATTTTTGAAAGTGCCAAAATTGATATTTACATTAAAAAAAGTCTTTTTGGGCCGCCGCGGCGCAGAAACATATCTGATTGCTAAACGCGACGTTTGTCGGGTTCGATTCCAATTCGTGGTGGAAGAATTTAATTCATTTTCCTCGTTCTGTTAACAAAGCAAATCGCCACGTTGAGTACCGCCAGTCAACACGCAATTCGAGAGAATGGCGGGAAGCGAGGAACGGAGTGTCTTAAACTAGGTTCACTCTGCCTACACTGCTATATGCGGAATACAGCGTGAAGCTTTATTCTACAAAATGAGTTTACTTATCTATTATTTACGGTGATGTAAGTATTGTTTACTGTGTATAATTTTCCATAAGAACCATATTTCCCACTGTACTTTCTAGTCGTGATGAACTGACACCGTAATTGAAAACTGCGGTCGGTTTTATGTTTGTGAAAATATTTACTTTTACCGTTATTTAACGCCAAACTAAAGATAAAATTATCTCATATAAAGCACTGGCCCTTTGGTATGCATAGAACATTTTATAGAAAATGTTATAGAAAAAGAAAATATTTTAAAAAAGTATTAAGAATATATTTTTTTAAATTTTATATTATATACGAGCAGTAGTGAGTTTGATTTATACAGCATCTGTTTAAAGTGAAGTAATAAGCTTTATGCAACACTACATCACCATGTTTCTTATTTTAACCATTTACGACTGGCAATCTGGTTTTCAACGCACTTTATGGGTCAAGAACGGACTTAGCATCATCTCTTTTAGTTTCATTCTTCAAGCGTCATATTTAAATTTTAATATTTGAACATAAACATCACCTTCGGTAACTAACTTAGTCGTGATTTTGAGTTCAGTTCTTTGATTATTGCGTTGAAGTAATGATTTCGTGACAGAGAACTTCTCAATTTGAAACTATATTACAACAGTTTGCACAAAAAACGCCTATTGTAATTTCAATCTGCCGTATATAACAATACACGTATAGAAATCTTGTTTTCTGTACGTTTGGGCGGTTCTATTTAAATACTCGCGACGTATTTTCATTAAAGTTTTGTAATTTTTTTTAGATTTGCCTCTTACGTACCCAATGTGTTTCTCATCTTTTATTATGTTAGTTTAATATCTTAATCTTAGTGTTCTAGTAGTTGCCATTAATACTAAATATTCGTCTTTGCTTTGTTCAGGAGGTGGTATTATTGAAAAAAAGTCATAAATACATTTATGTTAGAATAAATTAAAAAAAAAATTGCGGCTATTGGCATGTCTCAACTTTTAAATACGTCGACATCTTTTAAAGGTGACACAAAATTTTCTCACATTTATGATTTGTCTTTTTATTGATACGTCTTGATACGTCCCTATGATGTTTGTTTTTTTTAATTACTGTAATATATTTACAAAATATTATATTCTCCATACTGTCGACTAAGTTTCCACAGATTCTAATCCTCCATAAACATTGGTCTTTATTTCACCAGTGGGATTAGAATCGTTCATAACAAATCAATATTATTGATGACGACAATTAATAATATTAGCAGACAACGCATGGTGTTCCCGCTAGTGTGTCTACGTAACTGCAGCTCTTAAACACTTTTTGCTACAATTTTTTCAAGTATGTCGTTGTTTTGTTCTACTCTACCGTTCGTTCCACTTTCGCTCTTTTGCGTCGAGTTGCCATAGTGATGGATGTGTGCTCAATAACTCCCGCTTTGCTTTAATTTTTATATTATCATTACACCGCATTCGTTTTGGCAATCCTTTATTATAACAACTTATAAACGTTGACGTTTGATCAGTGTCGACATAAAGCATTTTTATGGACTATGATAAAGTTAAGCATTTCCTGCTTAATGGGGTGCATGCATCTTTATAAATACTTACAATAATTTCAATCTAGTCGCGGCACAGTGGGACAGCGTTTGATTGTAAACGCAATGGTTGCCGGTACGATCCTCATCTGGGGAACGATTATATAAAAATTAATTTTCATGTCCCCGCTCTGTATGTAGACGCGACATTGAGTTCCGCCTTTAACATGCAATGTTTCTAAAAATTTGATTGCGGGGAACGGAGTGTCTTAACACTTGGCTTCCATTGCCTACCTTGTTATGAAAACGTAAAACTGCTTTTTATAAAATAGTATATTTATAATGTACACGTAATTAAACAATGTAATTAAAATATTTGTCTGCTTGTATCATATTCTTATGTATTGGTTTTGCTTATTACGTCACTCGTCCGATAAGGAAATGACGTGTCCTCTAACTATTAATTTTAACTTTTGAATCGTTATTATCATTGTTTACCTAAATAAGATATGCTGAAATTTTAATAAACAATTTCAGATCTAACATAATAAGTAATTGCTTAAGGTTAATTATCTACAACCATATATATGGTATTAACCTTAATCATTATATATATATATATATATATATATATATATATATATATATATATATATATATATATATATATATATATATATATATATATATCATTTTCAACAAACAACAACAACAAATTAGTGTACAAAGTTAATCAATGATAGTATTCAATTTGATTGAATAAGTCTATATTATTATATATTTCATTAATGATTTTGAAAGCATGACCATATTTCACCTAGTAGAAGGCAGCTTGGATGGCTTACTGTGTCTGATCGTAGGAAATCCAGATTGCTTTGCCTACTTTGCTGTATTTTATTTAGCCCTTATTCTCTCTCATTTCTTTCTTCTTAACACCATAAACCCTTACGATCCCAAACAAATCTTGCACTTTCCATTCCAACTCACAGTACTGGCTTTATGTCGGACTCATTCCCTGTAACTGGTGCCAGGCCATGGAATGATTTGCCTGAGACTATTAGGAAACCGCCCTCCAGGAAGTCTTTCAAGCGTCAAGTGAAGCATTTGTTTTTTGCTAACTTATAACTCTATAATAATAAATGTTTATTAAGTTATATTGTTTTATTAGTATTTTTATTATTTATTAATTTAATTTATAGATATTTAATAATTTTATTTATGTTTATCTAGCTTATTTTATATATTATCTTCTTTTATATGCATTGCTGCACTTGCACTAGATTGTTGCACACCTATACATTTATTTCCCTCATGATAGGTTGGCTGGTAGAGAATGCTTTATAGCGTTAAGCTTGCCTTTTGTACATTTATATATTTTGTGCAATAAAGGAAAACTAAATAAATAAATAAAATCAATTAATTCAATTAATAATTAAAAAATTGGATTATACGAAATTATAAAATAAGCTTAATTTGTAAGATTATTATGTTATCATTGTTATATGAAAATTACATTGACGACGCTGTGGTATCCCTGAGACCTTTGTTTGGCCAATTTATTGTTCGCTCGTGAATAGAGCTACGTTTTGTGTAGCCTTCGACCATTTTTATTTGACACATGACGTTCGATAGAAATTGTTCCTATCAAGGCCACCAAATTGGTATTCCGATAACTTTAAATACATTCGGCATTGATCAAACGTGTTTAGTGTGTCAGTAGGTTGGTACCTTTCTTTTGTTGTTATGTACTTGGAATTTGAATTTTTTTTTTATTATTTTATCTAGATTTAAATTTGACTATTTTTATTTAATAACAATGGAACTTGTTTTAATTTATAAAGGTGTTTAATTGCGTAGTGTAGAAAACATCGAGCATTTAACATTTTTTTTTTATTTATGTTAATAATTATATAAAATAAAAGTTATTGTTAATCTTAACTTCTCTATTTATTATTGGAGAATGTTACTATTCAGTAATATTATATGTATTTTAGTTTTCTATATTGTGGATAAAAATCGATAAGTCTTCGCATATCTACATTGTCCCGGGTCAACGGAACTCGGTGTCACATTACGGTGTACTATTTACCATTTGAAAAAGCTTGTAAATACAAGTGGTCTTAATATAAATCACCCCCAATCTTTAGATGACCACATTCCTTGATTTATGATGAAGAATATTACATTTCCTTTGAACTTATCATTCTTTATAATTTACTCTCGTCCATATATTTTCATCCATTTGATGGATGCCCTTTCATGTTATTTGTTTACATCCTATAATAGACGCTTCGCGGCAGGCCGCAGGCTCCGTACGTCAGATTCAAGTTGCCCGAGGTCAGTGACCTTGTCCCGCTTTGTGTGCAGTCTTAGCTGAAGTCTATGGCTTATCATATGTAAACTTTCTTTTCTCTTTTAAAAAGGTTATTTTATGCTTTACGTATAATTGGTATTGTGTATGGTATACTTTTTTTTTAACTTCTTTATGTTGTATGTAATAATCTCTGGATTAACAAAATACTAATAAAACCAGAAATTATTGACTTCCTAGCAGTACTTCCTTTAGATTTTAACATGTTTGATTGTTCTAGTTGGTTTTTATCTCGTGTGGCATTTTATATTTCGTTTTTATCGCATAGATATTTATTATATTCGATTAGGTTAAAGAAGCGATAATATACCGAGAATTGATATCGGTTTTAGTCGACTCTATATTTGCGGTTTCGGTTTGAGTTTTTTTAACAAATATTTTGACATATTATAATTATAGTACAAAAATACATAATTTATGATTATAATTTATGATTGTTATATAATACAATGCATCGGCATTAAAAGATTAATTTCTTAAGTCTCAATATCAATAAGTTCACACGCTTCATTATCCCAGTAATATGATATTGTAGAATATATCCTCTTTGTACGCGTTACGCGATGGATTGCATCATCGTCTGCAAGATGTACGCCGCACCTGATGCTGCGATGCAATTAATAGTCATGTAGGTCGTTAGCACTGATTGCAGCGAAAATATTTATTTGCACATCTATTTTTAGTTGTATTTTATTTAACTTCGTTCTGCATAGCAGGGTAGGTTGAGAGAAGTATAGGACCTAGTGTTAGAACTCTTCGTTCTCTATTTTCCACTCGAATTCAAGACATTCACAGTCAGACGCTATATAATTTTATGAAATATTTATCTTTAAACATACTTAATTGCAAAATTGATGTTTTTAAAAAAAATATTATTATTATACTTATATTTGTATTACTATGATATTTTGTTATATGTAGCTATTCCTTATTTACTGTCACAATGCACATGGCAAATGATAAATGCTTGTTTTGACATAACGCTTACATTCATAACAGTCAAGCCGTGTCGTTAATTGTCTTGGTTGGTACTAAGATATTAATGCTTCCTTATAAATTTACATTTTTGTTGGTAACAAAGAAAAATAAACTTGGAGCTCGATTTTTTTCATTAATTAATTAATAGCGAATATATTCTGTGAAGCACAATTTCTATTGTTTCTTATTCGCGTCGTTATTGCCTAAATTGCCTCGGTTCGTTTCCATCTCCGCTTTAAAGTTAATGCGTCTAGTCTCCCCCTTCAGACTGTCAATGGGTTCAACAGATGTTGTAGTGTAATGCTTGTTTTATGTTCAGATTGTAGGTACCTTGTGATCGCTATGAGGCTAATGGTGTTTAAGACAAAGGTTCAGGCATACCTTTACACTGATTTCTATACAAAAAATATTAGTTTTCAAATATATATATATTATATATATATATATATATATATATATATATATATATATATATATATATATATATATATATATATATATATATATATATATATATTTATATACTCAATAATAGTATCTAATATTTTTATTAATATTTTATATGGTGTTATTTATGTTGAAAGTTATTTAAAAACACTTGCTATGTTTGGTTGAAATTTGATAATTTAAACAGATAACGTTGTGGCAAAAGTTTATATCGTATGAAATTGATTGATTGATCCATTAATGCATATTAACTATTTAATAGATAGTGCACAACTCCGACATGTAGATTACTTTTGTAACGTCAGCATCTGCAACGACTTTCCGGAAATTCATATGTTAAGAAATTGTTGTTCGATGATGGAGTTTGTGCGGTAGTTTTAATTTTATACATCTTTAAAAGAGAGAAATGGACCTATCTAGATATAGAGTAGTACCGACTGTTAAGTAACATATTTTAAATACATTGCTTTTCTTTTTCCAGGCCGAATCCACTGTGCAGTAGTCTCAGGTGTGAACCTCGAGACGAGATCGGTGACAGTGGAATGGTACGAGCGTGGAGAAACAAAAGGGAAGGAGGTGGAGATCGATGCGATCCTCGCTCTGAACCCGGAGCTCGCTGGCCAACGACATCCAACGCCACACCTTCAGCCAATGCCCAACAAACTAGCCAGGGTATGTAGTTTCTATTTTCTCATATAAAACATCTGGAGTTGATGCTGTAGGCTTTCAAATGAGCAAGAAAGCTTCTTTAAATGCATATTACACAATCATATTAAATGTAATAATGAGTTACAAAATATATTACAAATTTCTATTAATTTTTCAGTATTGTGCTAATATTGTCTATTATATCTTATAAAAATAAAAACTAATAAGTAAATAGTATTTGCAATTGATGATGCAACAAAACGAATTGAAATTTATTTCACGAATTAAATAATTTGATATGGCTTACAAATCAGTGAAATCCTTGACTATAGAAAATAAATAACAAATAGTCTATGGTATTTGTAGTTACTTACTGATGTGAAAAAAGTTTTCAGTTTTGTATTATTCACATTATTCCTGTGTCGTGTGAGTGACGCGTCGAAGTGGAGCAAGTTGTTGAGACCGCACCGCAAAGTGAAGCGTTACAGATGCATTCCTGTGTTCTAGAACAGTACAATTGCACCCACTATAGAACACTTTAAAAATCAAATTTAAAATTCAGTAATTGTTTTAAATATATATTTTTATGTGTGTTAATAATGCCGTTAATAATTAAAAAACTGTACTTTAATTTAATGAAGAAATTTTTCTCGGAACTAAAGTATATATTTCAATTTGTGATGTGTAAAGCTAATTTGTAAGCAAAACCTAGTTTATTTATGTGATGCATTCGTGAGGCGTGTACTGGCCAGCCACTAATCTATTTCAATCAGGTCAATGGACACATCACTCTTGCGGCTGTTAGTGAGACAATTTGCCAATTCATAGGCGGAAGTGGTTCTCAATCTATTCGCACTCCAAACCGTTACAAATTAAACAAAATTTTCACTGTAATTTTAGAGATTTAAATTTAAATAAATCTTTTGAATTAAAGAAAAAATTAAATAGGCTAATGGAAAAGTTCTCATATGAGTAATTACACCGTCACAAGTGTTCCAATTTGGAGAATGATTTGAACGGAAACATTATATCGATTAGCCAAGTGTTTGTACGGTACCAAGCCGCGATCACCCTCATTGTTTGGGTTGCGAAGCACGTTGCTAATCGACGCCAAACAGTTGGGAACACTAATTCGCGACCGCCGAATGTGCTACCAGCTCATGTGGTGCTTTATTCACATTATATATATAAAATTTTACCATTATACCATTACAATCATATATAATGTAGATCTAGTATTGTTTAACACTTTAATATCGTGAATCTTGTGTAGTGAATTCAACAGGAGATACCAAAAGTCCTCGCATCACTATCAAGAGAAACATGTAGCAATGTTCCCATTTATCATCAATTGGCAGGTGATCACTTGCAATATGCACGTACCGACCCATTGCTTGACAATTTGTTTGAAAAATTGCACCGTTCCCAAGGAAACACGCGCGCTCATCTCACCCAAACACTAGCATATACTGTTAAGACAAAGAATTTTAACGTTATATAAAATTATGGTAATTAATACACGTTTTCGATTTTCGTTTATTGAATGTAGGCTATAGTAGAGCATTCAGTATATTGTCCGATCTTAATGATTGATGTTCAGATGACCTTCCGATGTCCGTCGCACGACCGCCGGACGCCGTACCATCGATTTTCCACACTCGCGTTAGTCGGTTTCCCTTTTCACTGGAAGTGGACGATTAGAAAGCTCTCATTTAAGTGTCCAAGACAAATGGAAGCTTGGCGTGAAGTAAGTTTGAAGGTATTGTCTAAGGAACCGTCGGGTTCGTCGTCCGACGACGGCGGGTTCCTGCGCGAGGGAGCTGAGGTCGAGGGCGCCGGCGACTCGGGCCACACGCTGCCCGTGCGCAACTCACGATCGGTATTTCACGCACATAATACACACCTTGGACGCATGGAGCGGTGGTGCATCGCTCGCCCTTTTTTATTATCACTTTTTTTCGATCACGATCTTTGATTTGCACACGAACAGCTTCTTTTTGTTACATTATGATGCTTTGTTTGGCTGTGTTTTTAGTACCTAGTTATAAAAAAAATATGTTTAAGTACCATAAGTAATTTATTCTTCAGTCACCTGTTGCACTCTATATAACACTAACGGTATTTGTAAGTATGTAGTATGTAAAATTTGTTTAGTATTGAAGAAGTGTCAACAGTGATATCATCAAATACTGATGATTCACCATCCCACGCTTATATTTAATGTGATGATAAATTAGCTTGTTTGTGTATTTCTTTGTGTCTTAACTAAGGGCCTTCGGAACAATTGTTTTTTTTTAATATTCAAGTAAGAATATTGCTTAACATTTTTAGACGAAAGTACTAAAAGTGCTATAACGTGTTTGTACACACACATCAAATTTAATAAATTACATACATACATACAATACATTCGTTTAAATGTTAATCGATAGAAATCACGTTGTGCACGACGCCAAAGAACACTGCAATCGGTAATATATATGCAACTTTATTTAATTCCTGTTATTATTTAAGAATATTTTATCTTTAATTACATATATAGATATTAAATTACTGTATATTATAAGGTAACGGCAAATCAAGTAGCTTTATACTGATCACATATATATTTTAAACCATATAATAATTAGTATAAAGTTGAATTTTCCCCGGCAATCCCCTCACATGTGAGTCATCAGCTTAATTCGCGATGGCTATTCTGTCTATAAAAAGGCATTGCTTCCGTCGTCTCTTGACTTGTTTTCTGATGACGTTTATTTTGCCAAACTTGTTTTTTTTTGCTGCATTTAAATACGTATAAATTATTATGAGTTTGAATTAAATGCTTTATTATTTAAGTTAATAGATTTATTGCAATTATTTGGTAGTTTATTTGATTTATATGTGACAGACAAATAGACTAAGTATATATAGAGTTGTTGAAACGTATAGTTGTATAATATGTTTGTTGTATATAACACACACACGCATAACTTAGTTACGCACCACCTAAGAGGAATCTGGTAGCCTAAAAGCAGATTTCTTCTCCACATCCCACTACACTACACCGTACATTTGAAATACTGCATTGTGGAGAATTTTACACAGCAATTGTCTTATGACATTGGAAAAATGCTTGTCAATATATACATAAAACTTTACTGTTACTTAGTGATTGACTGACAGTTAACGCACAGGCGAAACTACTAAGTATAGGATGCTGCTGAAATGTAGGATTTGTAAAGTCTTGGGCAGAGTCTTGGGTAACGTGGGTAAGTTAAGCACTAACGGTTATAAAATTTTTACGTTTCATAGGCCACACAAACGATGTCGTGGGTTACAATTTGTCATCATTTTTTATCCTTAAAAGTGAACCTCCTATGCTAGTTTTTTTTTAAAGTTTTATATGAACGAACGGAGCTTTTAAACATCTTTGCAATTTGGGACACGTAATTGCAGGATATTACTGTTAATTTGCCGTAAAATTTAAATAATCACTGCTTTTTGCCTCGCCATGGCTGTGAGTTGGCTTTTTACGATAACTGTCATCGTGAGCGTAAATTACTCGAGTACCTGTCGTTTATTTGGGCTCTGTAGCAAATCTACCAGAACTTGCCAAAAATGTTAAGTATTAAGTGATATAGAAGACAAGTACATTAATTATTATTTTTATTTTGTTTTTTTTTTTCACTAAATAGTTAAATAAATTATATTTTAGTTGTAATGTTTTATTCATAATGATAATAGTTAAGTGGTCGTGGGTTCGATTCCCTCGGACAATAGCGTGATGTATGTGAAAATGTGTTCAGTTAGCAGTTAAAATTATTGTGAATGTTTTGTGTTACTTCACGATGTAATTTATGAATCGTCAGACATATTAACATAGTGTACTTAGTCATACGAATTGCAGTAAAATAAGCTTTCGGGACACTAAAGTAGAAATACATATGATGTGTCAATTTATATGAATTGAGCTTCATTATTCATGGGTTTTTATTTGATAGTATGCATCTTCTTATAATTCGGTTTTAATGCAAACTTTGAATAGGTGATATAGTGTATATAATACTATGTTTATGTTTAGGTACTGCATTAAATTTTTTGATTAATGCCATTATTTCGTCTGTTAAACTATCTTGGTACAAGTGGGATATCGTCTGACTGTATAAACATGGTGGTTGTGGAGTAACACACACTGTGGGAGTGGGACACACACTCGGGGATAAGAATTATTGGCATTTCTACACTCAGCTCTTAAATCAAAGAAGTCGTAGAACGGAGTGTCCTGACACACGATTCTCCTTGCCTACCTTGGTATAGGTGCATATATTATTTATTTCCACCAACATTTGTTTACACCAATTTATAAAAAGAAAATAGCGGGATATCTGCATTATTCTATTAGTTAAGAGTAAACTAAACCTCTAAGTTTCAAGTTATCATTTAGCATAATTTCGATATATTTTTTGCCTACAGACCCGCATGCGACTAAACCTATGCTTTCCAATTTTTATAGGTAGTTCACCATGCGGGTAATCATAAATATAGGTTTTTTTTCTTTTTATTTTTCTTGTTTTTTTTTTTTGCTCTGCTAGGATTTTGTATAGTACAGATTATGGTTATGGCTACATTTTTACTTTTGTAAATAGATTTTATATTTATTGTATTTTTATTGTCTTTGGCTTAAAAAATATTATTGCGATAGATTTAAACTCAACTATTTTCTTTATCAATATATTTTTTCTGTTTTAGGACATGACACGGCAGTCGATACCGGTAGCAACTAAAGGTAAGAAATAAATTAATTATGTGATTTAATATTAATATATAAATTGTGAAATGATTATTGTGAAAATGCTGAAATTATAATTTATAGACCAGTTATATTTTTTAGCACATTTTTTTAGATTCCTTCGCATATTCTAAAACGATATAGTACATACATACGTTTACACCTTTCAAGTTACGCAACGCATTTTAGTGCGGTTTTCTTTAATAGAGAGAGTTATATATTATATAGGTACATGTATATTGTTATTACTGTAAGCGGAAAAAGCCGCGAGCTAAGCACTAGTTATTAGTATAGGAATGACTAAATATATATAATGTAATATGATGTTTCATCCGAGTGTTCTGAGTAATCTATTAATATGACTGGACTCACGTTGACAGTGTGATTACAAGAAATCTAATAGTGTTCGTTCGTGATCCACGGGAGATGTGAATATCTTGTCTTTGGTCTTATACAAGTTATCATCACGAATAGATCATAATGACGTTTTGATAACTATAGAAAATAATGTATTAAAAATGTATTATTTAACCATGGCTATTGCCTACTGGTGTAGTTTAGTGGATGAATGCTATGAAGACTTGATACACTGTTCCACCATTACCGCCCTTGATCTTTGTTTAGGTTTTACTTGGGAACATTCAATTATAATATTAATACGACAGACTCCGTCAACGCGACAACTGTGGGTTCGATTCCTAATCACCATTAGCATAATATTCATGTCCTCGCTCTGGTGAGAAGACGAAATGCCTATGTATGTCTACCCTGCTGTGCGCGGTGTACAGTGCGAGGCTAAAAAAAATGGACAGTTATAGAGAAACATTATTATTTGAAATTTTATTTTTAATTTGTCATTTTTCAAAGGAAGTCTTTACTATTATTATTATTAATATATTATCCTGTTGACTATATGATAGTATTTGTCTAAGTATAGTTGTTATTTATGAATAAATTAATAAAATAACATTTAATTGATGAGAAAGTAAATAACAAAAGAGAAATGGAAAGTTGATGAACTCGGGTATGTGCAATGTGTGATTTAAATACAAGAAAGTTTATTTATTTTTATGAATTATTTACATTAGTATAAAAAATTAAGTTTTTTTTTAATTTCATCAGTAAATGACAAAAAAATTTAATTATTAAAATTAAATTAAAGTAAATTGCTTACAATAAAAGATGAAGTATCAAATCTTTAGATAAATCAAAAATAGTCTTTGTTGTACTTTGTTTATTGTGTCAGTAAGTAGTTTCGAGAATCGTCATGTGTGACTACATAGTACTGGCTTTTACATTCAAAAATAAAGATAACACTAAAATGTCAATACTGTTTACATGTGTCATGTATGGACATGTCTGTCGGGTCATGAATCACAAAGAATAATGCCATCCAAAGGAACTCGCCAAACGCTTAACGGTCCGCACTCCGAACACATCTCCGACGACGATCTCACATTATAAGGTGCTTTGTTCTGCTTTGGTTTATTTTTGATTGTCATGACGTGTTTCTGTTACATCTACTTTCTTTGTCAACGGCTTAATTCGATCTGCCCTACATTTTGTTTTAAGTGTTATTGTGTTTTTAAAGTACTTTTCTAGAAATCGAATAAGTGCTTAACTTATGCGGTGACAAATTTATTTAGTAAAAAAGTATACTTTAAGTTTTTTGATAGTTAAATTTAGTATTTTGCAAAGCCAATAATACCAATCCTATGACAGACAAACATTAAAAAATGATTTGAAGAAGGGAATTTTATTAACGACGTTAGTTTTTTTTTAAACTACAAAGATTCATTATAATTATCATATCAGCCTTTCAATAAGCACCTTTAGGCCTGCCATATACGGATAAACCGATAAAGATATATAGATAATAACAAAAATCTATAATAAAAGAGCCTACAGACTAATATTAATTGCTTTTGTTGTCTGTAAAAACAAATAGGGTTAAACTCAATCGATTTATTTAATGTCACGCGATAGTCCATACCGTGTAAAGCACACGTCAGCTCTCGTATCCTATCAAACGTCTGTCCAATGACGATGACGCGAAGATTGTTCGAAGAATATATATATTTATATTGGTAAGATAGCATAGCATCGATTTTAATTCATGAACTTAATTCTGTACTACGTACGTGTATATTGATAAATGACTATGATTGACATACATATATGCAAGGTATAAATATCTTGTTATTTTTTATTTGTCCATTTATTCCTGGGTTGCTGTTACCGTACGACGATTGACGATTAAACGATTTAGTTAATGTTTTGTTTTGTAGAAATATTTGTGACCTAGTGGAGACTCAATCATTTAACCTTTAAGGCTATTTAATTATATTATGCTAAATAATTACGTATTACGTTACCATTTTTAAAACATCAGAAATAAGTCACAGATTTTTATTTAATTTTATGAGGTAACAAAAAAAACGTTACGCCTCAAACACTGTCGCTCGAGGCATTGGCACTTAGCAGTGGATTTACCAGCAGACCGAGTAGGTATTCCTTTACAGTCTACTGGTAAAACCAGCTAGTGGTGTTTTTATTTGTATTATAATTATACATTATTATTTCACTGGCATATTACTTATCTATCTTTTTGATATACAGTACATTATTATCCGTTAAGCTGCAGGAAAGTGGAGTCTGTTTGTACACTCATGATTAATTGCGGAGGTCAATAGTCGTGCCATTTCTTAGATAAACGAGAAATGTGTGTATACTTTATTGTCTTTTAGTTGTATGAATGTGCGATTATGGTTTTTAACTTCAGTTTAATAAAGCTTAGTCAGTAGGACCGTCGTGGCGCAGAGGATAGCCTCTGCCTGTAAACGCGAAGGTTTGTGGGTTCGATTCCCACTCGGGGAGAGTGAATGAGCTTCATTTTATTCGCTCTGGTAACAAGGCTAAAAGTGCGGCGTTGATTTCCGCCACTTAACACGCATTGCCACGAATGGCGGAAAGCGGAGAACGGAGTGTTTTAACACTTGGTTCCTACGGTTCCCTCTGCCTACCCTGCCATGTGTGGGATACAGAATCAGATTTTTGTATATATTTATATAAAAATGTGTATTTGTCATTTTTTTTGGTGCCTTTCCGCACAATTTCCGAAGAATTTGCCTTCTTACCAGTGCGAGGTTTTTTTTTATTCTCATAAGTGGGAATCGAGCCACAATAAAAAAAATATCTAATCGATTAAAATAAATGCAAAAGTAATAACGGACAAGTAATTTCAATATATAGTAAACACAAAATGAGAGGGCAACGTACACCAACGGTGTCACCCGTAACGCTAATCAAACGTCGCTTTGGCTAGGTCGCGATTGTTTGCTCCGAACGCGATCTTGAATGAATACAAAGAATTATTAGATATTATATTGGAAACAAAGCTAGCTAGATATTATATTGGAATAAATATTAAAAAAAAAAACAAATTTAAGTAGCGATTAATTATTTGAATTTGAGTTTCTTTCTTATCTTATCTTCTTTCTATTCTTTATCTCGCTTCAATATTTTTGTTTGTATACATATTATTTTAACTATGGACTTTATTTTTTTAATATTTTAATAACAGTACCTTATGTTGTTACAGTTAAAGCATATCGAGATAGTACGATAGTACAATTTTGACATAGAAATACAAAGATTATAAAAATATTTTCCTCTAAAACAATATAAATCGAATGTATAAGATTTATAAAAAAACATTTTAAATCAACATATGTCTTAAAGCTTACGCTTTCATTAAATGGGTAAAATTTTAATTTTTTTCAATTTAATGAAGTCAATAAGTTACTGTCATTCTACGCGCGCTCTCGGTGACTTGGTGTTGCATAATTATAATTTGGCAACGGTTGCATGTACCAGTTACTTGTTTGGACATCTCTCTACTATTGTCGCTTCTGTGAGCTACTTTCATAGTACCTCGTGATGTAAATTATTATAAATGAGGCAAGCTGACAATATTTACGCTTTAAAGAGACATACCTAGAGTAATTTTGGTGAATTTTTAACTGAATACACAGTGAGGCCGCCAAGGGACAGTGGCATAGCGTATGAGTGTAAATGCTACGGTTGTGAATTCGTTTCCCAACTGAGCTAGTGAGGTGGAAGGAAAGCGGGGAACGGGGTGTACAACTAGGTTCCCTCTGCTATATGCAGGGTACGCATGAAACCAATTAACAGAAATCTCTTTTGACTTTGATAATAACAAACACTTACTGGCCCTGTCAAAATTAGTTTAGTTACAACACCGCTTACTTAGTCGATTTTATATTTTAATATTGTAAATTTTAAATTTGATATATATACATATATATATATATATATATATATATATATATATATATATATATATATATATATATATATATATATATAATTCAAATTGGTTATCTACTTCCGGTAATTATCTTACAAGTGTCGTGAAGAAATGTCGAAAGCCTCGTTTTTGCACCGTTTAACGTCCACCACTTACATCCTGGCCAGGGGTCACGGTCGCGTTTGTTATAATACAATCTTGACATTGTGTCGCCTTGAAGGCCGCTTAATGCATGCACGAAATTAATTTTACGTAAAGTCTTAATATACAGATGAAGAAGCTTTTTTGATTCCATAAAGCCAAGAATTAAGAATAAAAATTAAATGTATGCAAGTTTCCTTATCTGCTAGTGTATTTATTTTCTTTTTTTTTTACAATGGTCTTTAATAACTTACATTGAATCATAGTTAAGTATCGAAAACGCGTAGACATTATTCACGTATCTAAAGTTTTTATCATGGAAAAGCTATACCCACGCCCTAGTGAATACCAGAGTAAAGCTCTAGTTATTTGTAAAGCTTATTAAACATTAATATGATTTTTGATTGTTACGGACTACGGGTTACTTACTTATTTACAAAAAAATGTCCAGTACAGAAGTGTAAGCTCTTAATGCGATAAAAGAATTTCATTTAAAATTAATTTACCTTATCAAGAAGATGAAGGACCGCAGTTTTTATCTTATGATTTAAAATAACGGTATAAGGCAACCTTCTTCAATATTCTCCATTTGGTTATAGTCGCGGGCCTAGAACAATCATTTTGTCTTTTCATATACGTATATGTAAGTATATTATAAGCAGGACTGTGAGCGCGTTATGAGAGTTTCTATGAGTAATGTTGCACGGATGTGAGGAAAAATTTAATTTTGGTGAGAAACCAAGAATTGTTGAAATATTATAAAAATCAGAGAGATATTAAACGAGAAATATTAAAAGTACACAAAAGTTACTTTACAGTACAGTTTAGTACAGTTTTTATAAAAATGTGAGAGAAATATTATAAGTACGCAAAAGTTATTATACTTTAGTACAGTTTCATATTAATTGGATCGCAAGTTCAAAATCGTATCTGTAATTTTTTCCACATATTAATAGCTCGAGGTGATCGTGGCGCAGTTGAACAGGCGTCTGACTGTAAACTCGACGGTGGCGGATTTGATCCTTGCTCAGGACATTTTCCTGTTTTTGTAAGAGAAAGTGCGGCTCTAGTTCAGCCACTCAACAGTGTCTTAATATATATATATATATATATATATATATATATATATATATATATATATATATATATATATATATATATATATATATATATATATATATATATATATATATATATATATACCAATTATAACGGAAGATAGTACCTACTAATGGCACGCTTCCCACAATTACATAGGCTTTATAATAAATTTAGTGCTCCCGCCTACCTTTATTGCTTTATATTGGGTGCATTGACCGCAGGCGAATCTATACTAATGATAACTTGGTTATCATTCTATGTCAGTTTGTACATCACGCAATAACTATTATATACTATATTATATATTGATTTAGTTATTTTTGGGGTTTTTATCATTCATATATGATCAGTTCCAGTTAATGAGTTTTGTAGCTATGCCCAAAATACTCATTTAGATACTCGGCTCTTCATCTATTGTCAATTTCTATCGGCTGGGCCGATTGTTGACCTGGAATGGTCATCGGCCTGGACGTCAGTGTCAAATTAAAATTGAGTTGTTTAACGAGAATGCTTATCTATGTATTTTTTATTTTACACTTACGTTTAAAATCTACTTTGCTTCTGATTTGTAGACATTATTTTTAATAACTTCTTTTTTTATTAGTTTTTATTTGTTTATTAAAGTGCTTATTAAAAATTGTAAATATTATTAAAGAGCTAACAAGAGCTGTTCCAACAACATCTTCAGTAAAATTACAAATATATAATTTAAAATCCTTCATTAAACCAAAGTTCAACTACGTTATAACTATCTATCACTTATACATTTTCATTTATAAATCCATTCTATTTCACAGCATATTTATCGTTTTTATGTATAACAAATGACCAATAATAGTCTTATATATAGACAGAAGTAAACCAACCCTCATTATTAAATAATAACGGTTATTAAGGGTAGAACGTATAGGGCGGTCAGCAGCTATAAGTATAAAGACTGGGGGCGCGGCGGACAGTGCGCGGCCGGCCGCGTACCACACAGCCGCCTGGTACCGACGTAGACCTCGTGGAACAATACCAATACCATCGCTGCTAGTGTACACCTGACCTTTGAGGATACAGTGTAAACCAGAATGCCTGGACTCTATCAGAGATCTGACATGAGGGCAAATACACGCCGTAAGTTTCACGAATTTTAAGTGCAACCGATGCAACCGGTGCATCGGTTTTCCCGTTTTTTTTTATTATATTGTGTTTAATGTGTTTGCTGAAAGAGTTGCGGCGGGATAGTGCGTTGTGTGATTTTGTTAGGTTTTAAGTGTGATTATCTGTCAATTTTTCCTATAAATTTCACTTGGCATTATTACTTAGGAAGTGGCAAAATTCTTAGTTTTAGAATTATTTAGTAATAGTTTTTCAATGAGATATTTAAATTATTTGCAACCGAATTAACATTTGAATATTATTTCAAGCTAACCTAACCCACGTGCAATGAAATCGCGCATAATATTGTCTGTTTTTATTTATTAACGAGTACAACGTACCGTATTGTATGATTCAAGATGCAGCGTGTAGGCGCATGGTAACGACCGGTGAATTCTCACGGTTATCATCACTATACCTTGTTTATTTTATTAGAATTCCAGTCAAATTACATTTATATATGAACACTGGAAGGAAATAATAAATAAATTATGGTAATATAAAATCTAAAAGTAAAGCAGCTTTCCTCGTAGAGCTATTACGTCGATATATAAAGGATCATATAATTTTAACAAGTCAAAATAAATAAGAAATAGAATGCTTTATGTAAAAAGCAATTTCATGTGCAAAATGACATTAATGCGAGCATGTTCTATAAATTTACTATCGTAATATTAACTTGAAGTAGGTTAAAATAAAAAGGCTTATAAAATTGTTGAATAAAGCGGAATATGATGCTCTGGAATTTATTCAATGGAATTTATTTAATCAATTAAATTTATATAATTTTAGGTATAATTTATATAAATTTATATAATTTATATAAATGACATATCGGTGAGTTCTTCGTAATATTGTAAAATAATTAATATAATATGTATAACAAATTTTGCTCGAAACGAGAGGGGATAATTGTAATAATTAAACGTAGTGCAACTAATAAACAGGAAAGATGTAGAGTAAAATTTTTATAAATTATTAATAAAAGGTTACAGAGATCGTGAGATCATCAAATGGAACAAGATTGTCCACGCTCGATGTGGTCTCGTCTTCTTGGTTTGTCACGGATACGGTCACGTAGGGTCAAGTGAAATTCTACTTTTGTCACAGTTGTTGGAATAGATTGGTCGCTATTTTGATGCACGTAATTGTTGAATAGGAACAAATTACATAACGTCTTTAGTCTCAATGAGTAAATATTTATACTAATATAATATTAGAGGTATAGAAATAATCCATTACAGCCGTTTCCAGGCCGACAGGTTGGTAAGACTAATAAATTACAATAGAAGTGCATAAATAGGCCGACGCTCCTCGCTAGGAAACGGGCAGGTTTCACGCGCGATAATGCCTGACGTTGACTCGTTGAACACCTTGCCTAGCCTATCTTTCGTGCTAGGGCTAAGTAAACATAAAGGATTTATAATGGCCGTTACTTAAAATAGTGGTTTTTTTGTAATTTTTTTATAGAAAATATTATTTATTAATTAACTTATTGTTAGTAATTTTTGTTTAAGTATTTTTGTATTTGATAGATATGACATTTTACATGCTTTGTTAGTTTCGTATAAATAAAAAAATTACAATAACATGCGTAGATGGTTAATAAAGCAAAGCAAATGGTGGAAAATAAAGCAAAGTTATACTTAAAATTTATCAAGTACTTATTACATAGAAAAATGGAACTTTACACTTTAGATATGTCTAAATTGATTTTCCGAACGAGAAAAGGCTTTTTGTAAAGAAATCATATATTATTGTCAAATAACATCGAAACGATTACACAAATCGTCATACAAACATGATACTGAGCTTAACAAAAGCGCTTGCCAGTTTCTAATTTAATGACTAGGTATAGTAAAGCGGAGCGGGCACGGTCATGCCGCGCCTGCACTGCCAATCGCTATTTCCACGTTATGCGAATTGACGACGCTTTTATATGACATAACAGCTGATACTTCAATCTACTGTAGACTAGCAGATTTCCTATAAGCTATTTTAAAGTAATAAAAATATTCTATTAATATATGCATTAATTCACCGGGCCTTGGTGTACCGGGCTTTATATATGGTTACACAAAATTAAAAGTTTAAATTGTGTGTAACCATACATAAGCAATATATACACAACCCGCACGTTGTCAAATAGTGCTGCACGATATTTGAGCTTACCTATAAATCTTATAAATTTTATTTTTTTACGAAGGACTTACCTTTAGGTCTACTTATTAGATAAATTTTATTGAATTGTACCATATGTATATAATATATATGTATGTACTGTCGTCATCACGTCACGCGATGTACGACAAATTGCGATATTGATTCTTTAGGTGGCAAGTAAAGATTAAAGTGACAGTGTTCGAGAAACAAAATAGTAGAGAAACAGAAGAAAAAATACACCTTGTATATGAAAGTACATTCGTTTATTTGTTTGTCTAAAAAGCGTCTTAATATTATTGTAACTCTACCAGCGGACTGCAACTTCCTAATAAACTAAATATTGTTAATTATAGGTAATCATTATATAAAAGCACTTTTATAGTTAATGACATAAATTTTCTTACACAAAAGCTTATTTTACGAAGGCTACGTTAATAGATATGGAGGCGTTTTTCAGTCAAAGAACTCTGCTACATTAATCATAAAAGCCTATCGATCGATGCTTATCTGACGTCAGTGTTACATTTTTCATTGCGCTTCAACAGTCGACTAGACCAGCGTTGCTAGGTGGCCAGTCGTTATTTTCCAATTTCATAAGGTAAGTAGGTAGGTAGGTAGGTAGGTAGGTAGATAGATAGGTAGGTAGGTAGGTAAGTAGGTATACAGATTTGAAACTCGTACAATTAATACATATTGTTCAGCAACCGGTGACATCAGTTGTGTGTCTGCTATTGTGCCGGGCGCTTTGTTTCCTTTTTATGTCTTGGTTTTTCCTAACGCTTTTTGAAGTGGCTTCCGTTTATGATGGATGTTATTCTTTATTCACATGAAGGTTTTCACTATTTTTAATAGTGTAAGTCAACTGTGAGTCAACTTCAGTGGCTATTTTAAGAATACAATATGAGAACAATTGAAGGCAGTTAATTTTTTTAAATATCTTGCACAAACAGCTACTTCAACTATTTCAAAAAGTAGTTTTATTGTATACCAAGGTCGCCTTATGCCTCGTTTTGGGTATTGTTCTATATATGCAGTTTCGCGCACGGCCGTGGCGCGCGTGCGTCACGGTTCATTGCCTTGAGTACGGAAAGAGATCCTAATATGGCAGTCGGCGCAGGCGCAGGATTGCCTTGCGCCAACGCTCATTTCGAACTGTCCGTCAAGTAAACTACACATGTCAATTGATTAAAATCTAACTAAAATAGAAGAATATACTTCGAAAATGGAGATATTATAACTGTCAAAAATATTCGATCAAATTAATATAGAGACTGATATTGCCAAAAAATGTGTTGCTCGTGGTTGAGATGTCGACGACGAGTGGCTGACTCGGCGGACACGTCGACCCCCACTGAGGCGTTCGAGAAGTGTGACACTCCCGAACCGACGTTGGAGGATGGAAAGCCGAAGTCACGTAAGACGTGGGCTGATATCGCACGATACATTTATCGCTTTTGCACGGCTCCTTTCGTTTGGTTTCACGCGTTTTGGCTATTGTTATTATAATACTTTACAATAATGCTTACGATATTTTATCAGATGGCCATTCTTAAAGCGTATGTTTTGTATGAGATTGTGATGCCTCAATGCTCATTTTTAGATAATACGTTTTTAATCTTGTTTTTGTTCTATTGTATTGTTATGTTTTCGAGCACCTTATTTGTAAGTAAAAGTAAGTTATGCTTGGATTGATTAAGATGGTAATTTGTGTGTAATATTTCAGTATTTTCACAATTGTCTTTAATAATGTTGTTATTTAGTTATTTAATAATTATTTAATAAATATATTTATTTAATTTTTTAGTCGTACAGCCATTTTAAAGTAGTTTTATATTTACTATTTATTAATAACACCTTCTGTAACAATTACAGTTGCAGCACCATCCCGCGTCACCCGCAACAATCAGATGCGGTTGTCGAACGCGGGCGGCGCCTACACGAACGGTCACGGCGGTGACACCACGGGGCGGCGAGGTGCTGAGAATGTACCCCCGCCGCAAACCCAGCCCACGCCTAACTCTAGGATTACACAACAGGTGAGTTTAGATGATCAGGCCTTTAAGGTCGAATGTCGGGCTAAAAGGGCTCAGGCTTTTGCCCGTCCTTAGGACTTTAGGTTTAAATAAGAATAAGACTTTGAAGGTAGGTTTTTTTAGAGTTAGCTTTCTCTGGTCTCTTCTTTTGAGATATAGTAATATCTTAATGAATCAACGGAAAAAGCTTTCGAAGAATAGCTTATTTATTTCTTTATATAAATTACATTATACACATTATTTTTCAACACCATATTCTATTCAAATAACTTGTTCATTTTATTTACTATATTAGCTTGGAAAAAATTTATATTATAATTCAACCTTAAGCTCAATCTCACAATTTCCACACAATCCCTTCCTTCAGCAACCTCCTACCTCCGGCGGTCGTTCCCGAACAAGCAGCACGCCGAGTGCGGCCTCGGTAGTGCCGATGATGCACCCCATGCAGCCGCATCGACGGATGCATAATATAAAAGAGGTTCCTATCCCTACGATCCTTTGTTTCTTATCCTTGTCCCATATTTAGTTTGTCTTAATGATAATTCATATATCTAATTTTATATGCAAGCTTATGTCAAAAATGTATACGGTATCGGTATACGGTACGGCTATATATTTTCTTTATGATACCAATTATTCCGGGATTGATATAAAAAATTCAGAATTGAATGCAAGAAAGTTGATAATAATTGATCGTTTTCACTTCTTCGCTCTGGCAAAGTCAGAGCATGGCGTTGAATTTTGACACATATTAAAGCTATCTGTCGCTTCGGGTGGAAAACTGGAAACGAAGTGTATTGACCCAAGGCTTATCCCCTACCCTGAAAAATATTTCATGAATTTTTACAGTTCAACCCGCCGGTGTCGTCAGCGCGGCCAGCCGCAGTGTCCAGTACGGTGTCAGTGCCGCATGCGGTGGCGTCGGGCGCGGTGCGGCGCTCCAACGTCGTCAAAGAGGTGGAGAGGCTGAAGGAAAACAGGGAAAAGAGGCGGCAACGGCAAGCTGAGTTGAAGGAGGAGAAGGTATGTGGCGGGGAGAGTCTTTTTAACATTTAAAACTAGTATAGTTAACGACTTTTAGTATTTAGTCTCTAATCGCTAACAGTCTCACATAAGATGTTTCGGACCGTATATTTGTACATGTGAAACGTCTAGTTCCAAGGAGCCATGTCTTTGTTGCTATACCAATAAAATCTAAAAAAGTCAAAGTCAAATATGTATACTCTATGCCCTGCCCAGAAAAATCACTCAGTGTATTTATGAAATCACATTAAAATTCAGCTTTGCTTAATTTAAAAAAGGCTACTCGGCAAATAATTTCCTTATTATTGTTTTTTATACACTTCACTTGCTTAACTTTTTTGATTATATCACTATCCTCATCATCGTCCCCCAGGAAGCTCTAATGAACATGGACCCAGGCAATCCAAATTGGGAATTTCTAGCGATGATAAGAGAGTATCAAAATAGTATCGACTTCAGGCCCCTCACGGGCAACGAACCGGTCGAAGACCATCAGATCACAGTGTGTGTGAGAAAACGACCGCTGAACAAGAAAGAGGTTACTAAGAAAGAGGTGAGTTTAGTTTGGTGAGGAAGTCTAGTGGTAAGATATTCCATAATAATATTAGAGAAATTGCATGCCGTTAGTTTTTTTTTATATTCTTCAGCGATTTTTATTTGAACCATCATTCATCTCCTGCGGAATGACATACGACTATTATTCTACAACAGTAAGATTTTGAAAGTTTTAAATTATATTCTTTGTTTGATTCTTAAATAATATAATCTTTTTTTGCTACTTCTTCTTTCAACTTGCGCTGAATCCCTCCCGCATATGCCATAGTAGGCAGAGAGAACTCGGTGTCGAGCCACTTCGTTCTCCGCTGTCCACTTAAATATATTACTTAAAATTAAAATCCATTTTGTGCTGAGTGGCGGAACTCAACGCTGCACTTACCCATACCAGAGCGCGCAAGTGAAAGTAATTCCCCGAGTGCGTATGGAACACACAATCATCGCTTTTTTACTCAGAACACGCACTTCCTCTTCTTTACATTCATTTTTTTTCAACTTAGTTTCTTACTAATATTCAGGTGGACGTAATCAGTGTTCCAACAAAGGATCAAATGATAGTCCACGAGCCGAAGAACAAAGTGGACCTCACAAAATACCTCGAAAATCAAAAATTCCGATTCGACTACGCCTTCGACGATTCCTGCACTAATGAAGTTGTTTATAAGTAAGGTTTGCTTTTGTTTTATTTATAATAATGGTTACGCTTCTCAAAGTTGTCGTTTTGGTCAGAAGTATTGTATGTTGTATATTAACTATGTTATTTTTGTATAGCAATTTTTGAATCTATATTGTTATCAAAAAGTCAGGTAGGTTATTAATTTGTAATCATTATACATTTAATGTTAAATATTGTTTCACAAAACTTTACATATGCACTTAAAAGCAAAAACTCCTCCCGCCATGCATATTTTGAAATTGTCACTAAGATGAAGCTCTCCAGCTGCTTTATTTGTGGAGTTGAAAAAAAAAATGTTTGTTCTAATGCACCGTCAAGTTCAATAATTCTAGCGTAAACAGGAGAACGGAGTGTTATATCTTCTCTCTACTTACCCTGTTATTAATTGTGGAGTAAATCGTGAAGCTAGAACAAAGTAATAATAATGATAATTGTACTTCCAGATACACGGCCAAGCCGCTGGTGCAGACGATCTTCGAGGGCGGCATGGCCACGTGCTTCGCGTACGGACAGACCGGCTCCGGGAAGACGCACACCATGGGCGGGGACTTCCAGGTACTTGTGCACGTTGATCCCTTCTCCTAACTAATTTCATTAGGAAAACACATTTATATTTGAAAATGAAATGGATGGAGACGAAACGAGAATGTTATGGATAGGGGAGGTCATTTGAAGAGTGCGTTTAATTATAAATACATTATGTGGGGCTTCTTTAACGTATAATAATGTATGTAGTCAAAAATACTCACGTTAAAAAAACTTTTTTTTTTTAAGTTACCTAGGTCCGTCCGTCCGTCATCCGGAATGGGGAAATGCAGAATAAAATGCGGTGCCTTTTGAGGAGTTTCTGTTACCATGATTGTGTTCCTTTGGATCTAAAATAGCACACCATATTTTTTGTCACTATCCTTTACAGTACAGGGTTAAATGTTACAATAAGTAGAGGACGTATAAGTTTATAATTTTGTTACTATTGAATATAGATAAATTTTAGAAAATTAAAAAGGCAAAGTTCATAAATTAGTTTAATCTTAAGATAGTCTCGACAAGTTTAAATGAATATAATTAAATGAGACCCAACAACACGTTCCAGGGCAAAATGCAGGACTGCAAGAAGGGCATATACGCGATGGCGGCGCGCGACGTGTTCGCGTACCTCAAGTCGCCCAAGTACAAGCCGCTCAACCTCATCGTGTCCGCTTCCTTCTTTGAGATATACTCTGGGAAGGTGGGTAGCAGCGCCTATGGTGGGATAGACCGGGGCAACTCAATCTTGAGATACTTTGTCCTACCCATTTTTGAATCATTGCGTGTTCACTTGTGGTCTGCGGGTTTTGCAGAAGGAAGAGATTGGTTCAACTCAGTGCTCTCTGCCTACCCTGCTAATCAATATATACTTAAGTTTTTAAATATGTATGATTCATGTTCTTTTGCTATTAAAACTTATTATAGTTATTTTATCGTACGATTAGATATTGCACAATGAAACGCGATTCTTAAAATCAATTAAAAATATGTTTTAATACATTGAAATTTTAAATTCATAATAATGAAGTGGACCACGAAACGTGCAGGTGTTCGACCTGCTGGCGGACAAGGCCAAGCTGCGCGTGCTCGAGGACGGCAAGCAGCAGGTGCAGATAGTGGGGCTGACGGAGAAGGTGGTGGACAACGTGGACGAGGTGCTGAAGCTGATCCAGCACGGCAACGCGGCGCGCACGTCCGGCCAGACCTCGGCCAACTCCAACTCCTCGCGCTCGCACGCCGTGTTCCAGATCGTGGTGCGCTCGCCCGGCATGCACCGCGTGCACGGCAAGTTCTCGCTCATCGACCTCGCCGGCAACGAGCGCGGCGCGGACACCTCCTCCGCCAACCGGCAGACGCGTGCGTACCCCGCTACTGCCTACGTCACTCGCGTGCACGTGCCAGGCCCGCGCTGACGCTGTGTTGCACTCCCCAGGCATGGAGAGCGCGGAGATCAACAAGTCGCTCCTCGCCCTCAAGGAGTGCATCCGCGCGCTCGGCATGAAGGGCAACAACCACCTGCCGTTCCGCGTGTCCAAGCTGACGCAGGTGTTGCGGGACAGCTTCATCGGCGACAAGAGCCGCACCTGCATGATTGCGATGATCTCCCCCGCCATGTCCTCCTGCGAGCACTCCCTCAACACGCTCAGATACGCGGACAGGTAGACCGACACTAATTAAAAAAGAGTATAAAATCAGTGACCACTGTCATCTATACGTGTATACTAATATTTTTAAACTGAAGAGTTTTTGGTTGAATGTGTCGAATTGAAATATTATTTTTATATTGGATAATCTATTTATCGACAGAGGCTGTAGGCTGAAAGTATAACATCAAGTTAATCGTTTCGGTATATGTAACCTACTTTTCTCGATGTATATATCTATCTCAAACATATACATCTCGGGAAACAAACAGTGTTTTTTATACATAAAGATAACACATGAGTATATTAAATTAGCCGATAAAACTTACACATATATATGAAACATGAAAAAGTGAAGGCCAGTCCACAATAAACTACACCTACACTATATCTAGTACAATATATACATTGACACAATCTAAGAGACTGTTGCTTATATCTGAACAGCATAATAGCTAAACATTTAAGTAAGTTATATATGTATTCATTTAGTTGTATCATTATTATACACTACAGACACATATTAGCTAGTCCCGTTGTCACTCGAGCGTGTCCCGCAGGGTGAAGGAGCTGGGCACGTCGGAGTCCCGGGGGCGCGCGGAGTCCCCGCTGGCGGACGTGGAGATGGAGCCCGCGCACGACGACCTGGCGCACCTGCGCTCGCTCAACGTGAGTGCTGGCCGCGGACATTGTAGTACTTGTTGAGTTCTGAGACTGAGCAAATGGCGGATGGAGTTGTCTTGGTTATGATGAAATAAAAGTGTGTCTTACTTACACTTTTAAATAATTCACTAATAATATTATTATTAAGTACAATTGAAGAATATTCAAATATTAGATAATAAATATTAAATATTCATTAAAAACATTAACTTTATATTCAATTCAATATCATGGTCAATTTCCGCCACTTATGTCTACAATTTGGACAGGAACAGAGGAACAGAGCCTCAACTCTGTCTCAGATAATTTTCTAAATATGAATGCAAATTGAACACAGGAAGGCGACATGTCAGCGGAGATGTACACGTTCCACGAGGCCATCGACGAGATGCAGCGCGCGGAGGAGGAGGTGCTCGACAACCACAAGGCCATCTCCGACTACATGCAGCACGCCGCGCAGCGCTGCAACGCGCTGCTGACGCTCACGCGGGACGTCGACTACGACCAGGAAGGTACGCACGCACGCACGCACGCACACGCACGCCGACACCTTGTGCGTGTTAGGCGTGCATAAATACTTTACTACTTATCTATTATATGTTTTGTTCTATTCTTTAAAACATTTTTCTGTAGTGGAAACCTCGTAATTAATTAAAAACATTTGTATGTTTTGGTTATTATTATTGAAATTGCATAATATTGGAGTATGACGTCGCTTGATCCAATTTCAAGTTGCGAATGTCATCAGATATAATGTATTTACACACACAATACAGTAACGAGATCTTCACTACCCCACGACATATGTTTATGCTAGTGTATACTAATAGCTAAAAGCGTCAGTAAGTAGTAGAACACGCCAGAATGTTCTAGAAAGTGCTACTAGTTCCGCTCAGTGCTTGCATGTACCTGTGTGCACGTTGTTCGCAGAGGCGCGTCGCGCCAAGCGCCTGCGCGCGTTCTCGAGCTATGGCCTTGGCATGCTGAATGGCCGTATGTTAGGTTTGATACATTGACTTCGTACATCGTTTAATATGCATTTATCTGTGGGGTTTTGTGTGCGATATACCATAAATATTAATACTAACAATAACAGTAAGTTGTTACATACGTAAAAGAATTTCGCTCAAAATTTTATACGTTTTCTAAAATAATTGACCTTCCTTAGCGTGGGATAATATTTTAATAAGCTTTTAAAGTATTTGGTTTTATAAAAACGTCGCTACACTTTAATGATTTATAAGTGTTATAAATATCTCACATTTTAACAGTATCAACATGTAATCTAAATAATTATAATAGATTTCCTTAACTGTATCATAAAATAATCCAATCCTGCCCTTTATCTTATAATGTATTTGTTAAATTATATTTTGATTATGGTATACCGTAACAATGTCCCATGAAGCATAATTTCGTACTATTAATATCGGCCCATCGCTTCCGGTAATGCCAATGCTATCGCTCACATCATCGACTTTAAACACTAATTGTGGATTTTTTTTATAAGAAGATACACCAATTAATATACATATTTTTCTGTACTCTTCTATTCGTGTGTTTCTTAAATCAACCTTCTCTTCTTGTATTTATTTTACAATAACAATAATATTTTTGCTTTTAATAGAGCTCAAAAACGGCATTATATTTTAAACAGGCTATAATTATATTTTAAACGGCATTAAGTTAAGCAATTTACACTACACTAAATCATAACAACACTAAATATGTAGCACTAAAGATTATGAATTAGAAAACAATCCGCTTGAATTATTTTTAATATTATATTAATAATTAAGGTTAGATCATTAATAATTTAGTAATATTTAATATAATCAATTTGTATTTTTTTAATTAACATAATTAGTATAAATTTTTCAAATGAATTGTGTTGACAGTTTATTTTAAATGAGAAAATTCTTTGTTTCTAAGTTAAAATCGTTTATTTATCATCACATTTGTTAAAATATTTTGAATTTTATCCTTTCACTTATTATCTTCTGTTTTTGTTTCTTATATTTGTTATAAACATGCTATCCAAATTCTAGGTTTTAAATACTTGCATTAACTTATACTATACATAATTTATTCTACAGCCTACGCTACCCAATGGGAGGAGCTCCTCAACGAGCAGTTGGCAGTACTGGCGCAGTCGCGGGACCTCGTCGCGGAGTTCCGCTCCAAAATGCAACAGGAGGAGCATATGTCACGACGCATACAGCCATCGAGACATCACTAGCACATGCACACACACAGACACACCCACACCTACAGACCTGCACTCGCCCATGTGTATATTACACACACCTACAGAGGTCTAAACGTGTACAGACTAACGTGTACACATATAAATGTGGTATAGGCGCGCACACGTGTATTGTCGATATTGTATTCTCTGTTGTTTTTAGTCTGTGACACTATTTGAACTTAGAATGTTGTATGTTCCTAATTGTATATACATGTGTGCAACATTTGTGTATTTATATAAGATTGGATTTTGATTTCTTTTTTATTATCTTTTTTTGGCTGTTTTCAAGATGTTTTTTTTTGTTTTAAGTTAATTTTTGATACAATATCGATACTGCTTGTATGTGTAACCTGTACTTTACAAATTTGGTTTAGAATGAAGGCTTTTTTTAATGTAACAAACCTCAGTCTAAAAATGTGCTAAGCTATAGAATGTTGGTATGTTAGTTATGAAAAATTGATAAATAATTAACTCATATTCACATATTGTATAAGTGAAAGATATATGTCCATATTGTAATATCAATCTTGATTGTCGCGTTTTATGGGCTAGTACATTTTACTTCTAGACTGAGTTTAACAAATTATGGGATAGTAGCTGGCCTACATAGCTTTTGATGTAAAATGACAAAAAATCCAATAGAAAGCTTAATTTTCAAAGTAACGAATGCCATCATTTTAATGTAACAATAGTGGTGTAAGCACAAAGCCTCTATACCATCAACTTGGGATTATATCGATATTTTGAGGAATAAAATACTCGCATTCCCATTAAAATTGAAAACATTGTTTAAAATATAACGAACAGACATACAAATGGATGCTATATATAAGTTGTAGTATTAGTGAATGCGATTTTTCTATAAAGAATACGATATAGATATGTCTTGTGCCCTAACAAGTTAAATAGGGACATGATATAGTCGACTTGTCGCGAAATCGATTCTAAATCGATTTTTAGCTTCAATTGTTTTTGTCTTGGACTACCCTGTGTGGTGCGACGTTTAATTTATAGACTTTTTTTTAACAATTATTATTACTATTACTCGATTTATATTGTTGTGATAGGCAGTATTGTTATATTAAAAAATAGCTTGTTTTCAATCGAAGATTTATAAATATGGATAGCGTTACACTAAGCTAATAGAATGAAAAAAACGATTCAATTAGTCATAATAATATAAATCGAGAGAAATGACCCTTAACTATGCATTTAACTTCGCTAAAGGCCTATATATAATGTTTGTATAAAACGGGAATTTCCCTTCGTCCATGAATCTTTTGCATGACATTTAAGTTTATGTATGAAAAATTTGGAAATGTTGTCATGATTTTGGGTTATGAGAGACTATTTCAACTAATCTTATTAAATACTAGGTTTTTTTGCCTGTGGCTATGTAGATTTAAAGATGCCATGTGAAAAATTCATGTGTTGCTATTAAAAATGCTGTTTAAAAATATTTAGTTGGAATAGTTTCTGATTTAAAATAATACTCGTGCAGTTGTGAGAGAGATTGGTGTGAATATAACAAGGCTAATTTTATTATCTGCATTTCATTTCAACATTACATTTCATATAAACATTTTATTTAATCGGTGTTCGTTTTTTTTTGTCATTGTACAAACAGTGAATTGTGCTTTACTGTTTGGATTATAAAAGAAACTACTGAAGGTAATTGCCATCGTAAATTCAAAAGTCTAACTTAGTATCAATTAAAATATATTGTTTATAATTTATGTATTATATGATTATGTCGGTCGCTAGTTGGCCATTAGACGAACGGTGAAATAAATTTCTATACCTACATACGTTTTTTAACTTTTTTAAGTATATATATTAATGGCTTTTTTCGTTCATCTCATAAAAATCGTAAAATTATAATTTTAAAAATAGTAAAAGCACTCAAAAGACTAATGATTGTAGGGTTTTTTTTTCAAGTCAATATTATATTTCGTTTTTTTGTAATACGACTTATTTATTATGTTGTGATAATAATTGTAAACGTATTTGTACTTTGAACTGCGTTCGTTCAGCGCCTTCAATAAATCTCGCTTGTAATAACAAATTGTTTGATTTTATGCTAATGTCTGTCCAATCTCATAGATTATATAAATTTTCTTCATTCTTTTTATGGACAGAAAATTAAAAAATAAATTTTAAATATATACTGGTGCTAGGTTACAATCGTTTAAGCCTCGACGGTATCAAATTTTATAGAAGTTTTTTTGTTTTAATTAAATGTTCCTAAATTTGACTAAGACGTGGCATAGACAGCCTATTAAGTCTTTCGTTCCTGCATTCAAATATTTTATTATAAATATAAAAAAAATATGTAAGTATGTTTAAAATCTAAACCGTCGAGGTAACAGATTCAATTTCTTAGATAGTGCTTATTAATAAATTAAAAAAGAAACATCGGTTCTCTGTATCAGAGGGACTGTATACGCCGATATAATTTTGTTTGCTTTGCATTGAAATGAATAGATGGAGTGACGCGAGTGCTAGTTGAAATGCTTTATTATAATAAACATAATTTAACATTGCACATTATAATAAATTAATCGAAATTGAATTGGCTGTGTTATTTTTATTGCCCGTTATCCTTTTTTTTTTTAATATTCTCTATTTGTGTATCTGGATCTTAAAAATTTTATCTTTAAATCTTTTTTCTAATTTGTCAAAATATAAAGCCTCAAATGTTTCAGGTGCTGGCCTTTTAATTTCTTTTTTTTAATAGTATTTATAAGGTTAAGTAAAACAAAAAAAATTGTCACAAATTTGTTTAATAAATGTAAAGATATAGCAGATTTTGTACTGGTTCAGAAATTCATAGATAGGAGTTGAAATTGAATTTCGATGGAAGACCAACTGTACCGTACATAGTGCACAACTGTTCAATTTTTTTACTGTAGTTTTTTTTAAATTTAATTTACAAAACTAATGATATTGATGATAATAATATTTCTAGAACTCTTGAAAGAGCAATCATATTTTGATTTTGGCAAAATTAGTCGTAAATTTCAAATACATTGTTAAAATATAAGGAATATTTAAGAAAAAGAAAGATATATAATAAAAAAATTAACATATGTTGTTACAACATTAATTCAGCATAAATGCACATCACTGGTGGCATTACAATTTGTGACCTAAGACACTCAGTACTATTCTAAAATAAATAACTATAGGTGGATATCACAGAACATTTCTAGATGTTAAATCAAACATTCACAAATCCAAAAGTTTAAATAAATTATATATAATATTTCAATATAATTGACACATTTTTAATAAGTGGAAGTATGCATTTTATGCATTATCTGGAATAAGCTTGTCTTGTGTCAATATAAACAAATATTAACTATTAAAATTTGTGAATTGCATAAAAATTGATATTATCTAATAAAAATATATTATTTACAATCTTTTCATAGTAATACATTGTAAAATAAAACCAAAACAAAGAAAGAAGTAAGTAATAAAATATCTATTACACACTTACAAACATTCTAAAAGTAAATGATTACTATAAATTAATATAGAACAAATAATTATTTACTGACAGACTAATATATACTGTCTATCCAAATTATAATATGATTACCAAAAAATACATAATTTGGCTATCCAAATCTCTTCATTAATAAAACTTTTATATTATATCTTCTTCGAATCCTTCTCCAGTAAGAATGTGTGGGTCGCCTATAGCTGGCACACTAGGACTGTATTCACTTGTCGCCCAAAGATATAAATTCAAAGTTCTCTCTGTACACTGTGCTATAAACCTGTTAATATAAAAATCAATATTTAAAAACTCTGGGGCTATGTTGAAAGTGCAATACAAGCATATATCTAAGTTTATTTTGCTATAAGAACAGCTTTTCGATTGGATTTAACGAAGCGCGGGTTTAAAGCTTACGGAAATGAAATAATTTAATGTTCTTCGCTCTGGTAACTAGACAAAGCGCAGTGTTGCATTCCGCCTCTAAAAAAGCAATTACTCAAAAAGCAGAATACAGCGCTATGCTAAAATAATGTTGAAATTGCATTACACATTTTATATGAATACAAAAAAAATTTTATATAAATATAATTTTATATGAATACAAAAAAAGCAATGGACATATTAATATACCACAACCACTATATATTTATTTGGTGTTTAAATGTGGCAGGCGTTGTGATTTAGTAATGGAACTTAATGCCAGTCTTTGTCTGTTCATTCCAGAGAAAAGCAGATATTCAATAAATGTAAACATGACTTAAGTAAGAATCAAACCTAAAGCTGTTATGAAATACGACAAACAAGAGAAGATACTGAATTATTATCATTCGATATAAAACCTTAAATTGAATAAAAAGTTCTAATTAGCATATGCATGCTATACAGTCATAGGATATGTATGATATGCTATTACATTTTAGCATGTAGCTCTATTTAACATATATATTATGTAAATATTAAATATTACCTAACAAAAGGTCTAACATCTCCTTCGTTAGCAGTTTGTAAATGCTGGTAATACATATGTCTGTGTTGCTTAGCAATTATTACTGGAGGATAACCAGCTTGCATTAGAAGTAAGTTCATAAGGAGTCTGGATGTTCTGCCATTGCCATCTATGAAGGGATGGATGTAGACTAGCTTGTAGTGTGCTAGGGCTGCGTATCTGGAACATATTGATTATATATTATGTTGAGAGAAATAGTGTTATAATGATATGTAGAGAAGCTGGTATAATTATTTTAAACAGAAGAAGTATGGAGAGGTAAATATAATGACATATTATGTTTTTTTTAAAATAAATTAATCTTGCTTCAAATGTATTAATTAATACATCAATTTAAGTCAAGGTAATATTTTTACAATTTGTTATTAATACAAAAACAAATAATTATACTAACAATCCATGATTGCTAAAAAAAATTAAATTTAAATAAATATTATATGCTAATAAAAATAAAACCAACCTTACAGGATGCAACTCCAAAGCATCCTCAGAGTTCAACCAATCTAAAAACTGTGTCATCAATTTTTGTATTTCTGATGGCCCTGGTGGTATGTGACCACCCACATACACCTGAGTTCTTCTGAACTGCCCTCCCTCCACTGGGTCTACATGTCCTAGCACTCGCTTATGAATCTCTAAGATATCACCCATAGTAATATCCTTTAATCTGTATAATAAAGTGGTATTAATATACTTCATAGCTGCATCTAAGCCTAGAATTTCATTGTGCTCTGCTATACTTTTTCCAGCAACAGCTATTCTAGTTTCTAAAATACTCCGAGTCTGTTGTAATGTCATAGTATTTCCTTCAATTGCAACTGTGTGATATATATGTTGAAAATAAGCTTCTTTCTTAGCTCTACATAGAGCTGCATTATTTTCTGGTATTGATAGCAAAGTGTCACGTTTTTCGTCAATTTTTTTTAACATTTCTCTATCTAAGTTCTCAACAATGCTTGCTGTTCTTTGCCTATTCATTAGAGCACCAGTGTGATGTGGAAAGTTACTTAGTGCCAATGTGTATAACTGATCAGCTTTCAATACGTCCTTTTTGGTTTCCTCTAAAAATTCTCCATAGTGGTTTAATATATCTGCATGTTTTGGGGAAAGGGCGAATGCATGTTGAAAAAGTTTCATAGCTTTATCAGCTTTACCATGTTTCTTCATTTCCAATGCTGCGTTCAAGGACACAACAGCTTCAGCGTCGCGCGCTTTATCTGCTTTTCTAGAGGGAGGCGGAGATTCTTCGACGAAAGGTTCCAAATAATTTCCATATAATCCAGCAGGTATGGGCGAAAAGGGTTTCGATAATCTGACATCGTGGCTCAGTAGTTTGTGTAATGAAATTAAAACGGCAAACGTACAAATCGCACTAGACAAAAATAACACGGTTTTACATTTATCTACAATCATTTTCACGTGAAAATACCTAGTTTCTTCCTTCATCGTTTCTGTATGTGTACTTCTATCTAAGAATAACATTTTTACTATAAGTGAAACTAACGCTTACTGATAAAATCTCAGGTTTAATCACTGGAAATAATTTAGATTTCATCGTGTAATGCAATAAAATTTCCTAAACCAAATAACAAAAAAACACGTAAGGCCATTGCTTGACAACTACTTGAATGTTGACTTTGACAGTGACATTAACAGCTGGATTTGTTTTTTTATGATTGAACAGGCAAAAGCTGAATGGCGTCATTCCAAGTATTCTTTTATTGAGTCGTATTACATATTATGTAAACAACAAATTCTTTACGTAAGATTCATAAGTGACATAAAGTGGTGGAATTTAGTTTTATTCACGTATATTTTAAAGCATAATGCGTGGTGCATAGTATTAATAGTGTAATTGTATAATATGATTTTTTAACATTTGTAGGGTTTCACATGTCAAAAGGAAAAAAAACAAAATCCATCACTGAAAGGATTCATTTCAAACTTATACCTGGTGTAGTTCATTTCACACAAATTAGTGGATATTACCGTCTATTTATATTTGTAAATTTTTATAACTTGTATTTTCCTTATATTATCAAAAGCTACAGGATTTTATAGTTCCTGTTGACACAGAGTTATGAAAATTGAAATAAAGTTACAACTTATAGTACAAATAAAGAAAACAAACTATCCTAAAGTTCATTTCAAACAAAATACCCATATTTTTATAAATTGTACTTTTCGCTGGGGTACCGGTATTGTAGTTGATACAGAAGTTCGGCGCGCGAGTACTACTCGCACTTGACCGATATCTTTTAATGAACAATAACAGTCATAGTTAATATCGACTTTTAGATTTTATTTTAACTTTACTAATGAAGGAACTAGGAATTCAACTATCTCTTGCTGCAAATCTTCAAGAATTTAATTGCGCACAGAAACAAAAAATAGTTGAATTGCGCAGACATACCTATAATATTTGGGTTTATAGCACAAAATAATAAAGTATATTTATAGGAGCCAGATATTTTTGTCTGTTGTTCACTCTTTTTGGTTAATTCAAAATGAGCAAATTAAGCATAACTTCCTGAAATGAATGTATTACTACAATACATTAATATAATTGTAATATTACTATTACATATTTTATGTTCTGTATGTTTTATGCAGGGTTCTAATAAATAATAATTCGGATGTCACTCAGAGTTCAGATTGTTTTATTTTTAATTTAGATAAACGATTGACTGTCCAGATGGACAAGACTTGAGACGTCCATTCATCCTCCAGCTAAAGTTTCTTATTTTAATGAGTGAAAGATGACGCTTCATTGCATATTTACAAGGGATTCATTTTGATTTTTTCGTAAGATACTTATCAGGATTAAGTTACAGGGATTTTATATATATTATGAAATAAAAAACGCGGCGCAATTTTAATCGTATATTTCGTGTGTTAATACTTTCATTCTCTCGAATAAATAATAAAACCTTACAATAACATTCAGATCATCAATACATTAGATTAAATACATCGCTACACACGTTAAAATAAAATTTTAAATATCAATTTGTGACCTCAGCCTACCGGCGTAAGCTGCTTGATCGCAGGTGCTATCTGAAGGGTCAGTTCAACGTATAAGGCAATTAATACTGCATTTTAACGATCACACTCCGTTTACAGCTGACTAGATCGTTGGAATCAAACATCTAACAAGTTTAGAAAATTCGATGAATAGAAATACGATGTGCAGCTGACCTCGTAAATACTGGGTTTAGCTATTATAGCCCGGCATAGGTTCAATTTACTCTAAGTTAGAAGCTAAAGTTTATATGGCAGTAGACAAAAAAAAGCTGTCAATTCGAGATCTTATCAAACAGCTTAGGTTGCGGCTGATGGTGACATACATTAGGGCAAGAATATAATCGCCAATTTTCTTAAATAATTGGCAACATTACTTATTTATTAAATACAAGTATATCTTCAATAATATATCTCCTAATTTTGAAAATATTAAGATATGGATTAGTCTGAAAGCATTACAATTTGATCTTTTCAAACTAATTCATATCTTGTATTTACATAGTATGTTTAACTACTAATTTGCTTACACCTATTATTTATATAAGTTCAACATCTCCATATTTCAGTTCGTGCGACCAGCGCCTCAATACCCAAATCGATTAGCTACATTCTAATAATTCTATAATACAGACCACAGCCCGATATCGATATCTAGTACGAAACTAGTAATGAAAACCTACGATGGTAATGAAATGCACTCTATATATGTTTATATATTTTATTTATGTAAAATTTTAACATTGACGTTTAAATAAATAAAATAAAAGGTTTAGTGTGTTTAGAAAAAAAAAGAAAATTATACCTATAATGATTATGATACTCAATATAATATTTAACACTCAAGTATGAAAATGATTAATTTGACTATTAATATTTTATAAACGTAACTTAATAAACAAAAAAATATTCGATAACCAGTTACAATATTTAATAGGCTATGGTACAAGCATTCAAAAATAACCTGTTAATTATTTATCTGTTGTTAAAATATTAATTCCTATTATTAACTACAAAAAATGAATTAGAGTTTATAGAAATATCAGGAAATTATAATTCATATGGTTATTACAATTTGTCGATATGTTAAAATTAAATGACGCTTAATTTTTTACTTTGTAAAGATGTATAGTCTGTGTAAATTCGTTTTGCTAATCTGTAGTACTGTTGATAGAATTTCAACAATAACATAAATTCTACTGCATTAACAACAGAATTTAACATTATTCACAAATAGTAAACACTAAGTTAATTCGAGACTTTGAGTTGACGCTAGCCATACTGAATTTGTTTAATGGCACATTGAGTCCACCAGAATCATGGTGGAATAGAAAGAGCACCCTAAAGTAATCATAGTGCCCATAGCTATAGACGAATGGTAGGCCCTGAAGGTCTTCAATATGCGAATGTAGCGGGGACAGTGGGCCAGCTCACCGAGGACTAAGCGGCCAACCTGAAATAAATAGAAAAATGTTTTAATAATAATGTCTTGATAAATAACTTATAGGAATGATTGATTTTGCTTCATTAAATTTCCACTCGGGAAAATTGAATTATTTTCGATTTCCTCGCTGGTATCAATATAAAGCACGGCGTTAAATTCCACAACAAGTTACGTTCTAAATCTTATACATTAGCGCAAAGCAAAAAAAAAAATCGCAACGCGTCTATGACGCTTCAAGTAAGAAAGCACTTTAAAAAGGCAGAAAAAAACACGAAAAGAAAAATAATCGATTTTAAATATAACGTTATCGATAAAAAAAATATTTTTTTTTATAATTCTACATACACAAACGTCTATTTATTATCAATTACTTTTTGCTTTATTGCATGATAAATGACACGTAAAATATTAAGGTAACTAAATATAAATAATCGTTTAAAATGACATGCCGCAAGTCGTTTGAAATTAAACACTAAACACGTGTTTTACATTTGCAAGATGATTGACAGTAAGACACTGTTGCTAAGTTAAATAGCTGTCTTTATTTAATTTTGTTCGTCATTAATAAACAGGATATTATAGTATAATATATTCTTATATGAAGGTAATAGGAGGTTCAATTTTAATATACACTTTTTAAAATATTTCATTTATCAATTAATAAATTTTAAAACAGATGCTTAAAATTCTTAAAATTAATTAATGTATGAAATATTCGCAATCATTAGAGCGTGTATGGGTGACTTAATTAGAAAATGTACTCATGCATCGACATTACCAAATAAAGATGTCAGAACTCGTTCAGATCTGACATATTGGGGTCTATGTGTCATCTATGGGGCTTTTGTAACCTCTAATAAATATTTGTACTAGCTAAATTATTTAACTGTTAACAGTTCAATGTTGATACGTGTTTCGAAACAACGTAATTATTGCTCGTGACTTTGTAACTTTATTCGCTAATCTGACAACATTGAGCGTATCAAAAGTTTATTTAAAAAGATGCGTATGTAGATGTATTAGATAGTGGTATCTTACTATATCGATTGGCCATAATAGAGATTATATCAGGGTTTTCCAAACTCGTGGACAACAGGCTGTTAGGCCGTGCAAAGGAGTTCCCCTACCGCGTCTCCGCGTGTTAATTAAGTACAGTCCAGCTTGCTTTACTTTACTTTAGAAAACAAATGTTTATGGCACATGTTTATTTTAATATAATAAATTAGTTATGAAATTCAATCTAGTATATCTGGTACTAGTTAGCAACAATACTGGACATGTTATACATAAGTTGACATGTCATATATTTCCACCTCGTCATAATGTAAAGATAAAAATACACTAAATATTTAAATATTAAATACGTATTTTTAAAACATTGTCAATTCCAAAAAAAATGTGTAATCACCACCTTGTTTTCCAATTAGATACTACCAACTTGAAAACATTGCAAGTTGTATAAACACGTTTCTTTGCCTTAATTAACTAATTATTAAAAAAAAACCAACTCACTTCCTGTCCACCGCCGGCGGCTTCCTCCATTTGTGTTTTGACGTGTTTCGCGCGCAGCATCGGTCTGACGAGACAGAGGCGGACGTACGCTTCGATACTGAATACTACTAGCAACAGGGCTAGCTGTAACAAAGGATAAGGGAAATTATTATTATATAAAATAATTATTTTATACTCATTAATGTCTGTATGGATAATAGAAAATAGCATTCGTTTATAATAAATATATGTATATGCTGTTCTGATGTATAAGCTATATTACTACAAAGTTTCATCTATATACGTTCAGTAGTTTTTTTTTGTGAAACTAGAAGAAACACCCATGCTCACAAATTTTCACATTCAGGAGGACACCAGCATAAAGTAGAGTGTGAAGACACTTTGTTCTCCGCTTTCTGCCCATATTCCAGATATGCGTGTTGGGTGGTGGAACTTAATGCCGCGCTTTAATAAGAGAGCGAGGAATTGGAAATTATTCATTGTTATAAATAGAAATTGAACCCGCAACCATCGCGCTTACAGACAGACAGTCCAACTGGACTATGCTAGCTTGAAGACTAGACTGCGGAATTCAGCCCCGCCCTAAGCATCGAAAATGAATGGAGCAGAAAATAATAGTTTTTTATATTAATCAAAATACAGTATAATAAGTTATAAATAAGTTATTTAATATTCTTGCTAAAACCTTAGTAACGAATTACACATGGATCTACTTGATGCTAGTATATGATTTATGACTATACAATAAATATGCAAATTTTACAGTTCAATGAAATATATCATATATTTTTATTATACTGTCATATTGATATTTATGTTTCTGTTTATTTGTACTAACACGAACACCGCACTTTGCTTACCAGAGAGGGGATTCGTGGGGATAAAACCCAGGAATCTCATTCTTGGGGATAGAGTCCTGGGGATAGAACCCACAACCACTGCTTAAGAGCAGTATCTACTGTAAGCAGTAGATACCATTCCGCCGCGATGATGAACGTACAATATTATTGCTCACAATAAATCATATTTGTTCAGGTATCAACGTTTCTTCCATATCGTTCGTTTGCATCAAAAGATCTTAAAGAAGCTATTTTCGTTTGACAGTTATTGATAGTGTCAATGATAGATATAACGTTACAGTATGAATTATTCGAATGTTGCCTTTAATTTATATTTATTTATTTATTTAGTCCATGGATTGCCGATTCATTGGTAATTATAGTTATCTTGTTTCATAATTGAAGGTCGTAGGTTCTATAATAGAACAATGACGTTTCAATATTAATATCAATATCAATATTATATAGAAAACGATTTATTTTTCTGGAAATATTTTTTCTAGATACCCTTAAATTTATTTCTATATACAAATTTATATATATATATATATATATATATATATATATATATATATATATATATATATATATATATATATATATATATATATATATATATATATATATATATATATATATATATATATATATATATATATATATATATATATATATATATATAATATATATATATATATATATATATATATATATATATATATATATATTAATATGTAGATATATATATATATATATATATATATATATATATATTATATATATATATATATATATATATATATATATATATATATATATATATATATATATCTGGAGAGGTTGTCAAGTTATACGCGCTCATATCAGGAATTACTTTGAATTGAATAACTTTTTTGTTTATTTGGAGAAAGCTATACAATGATTTTTTTTGCTAAAACGAACGACTGTCGGTCGTCTCTTAGTTATTTTTGAGCCATTTGACCAAGCGGAAGAAGCCGCAGATAAAGCTAATATAAATAAAGATAAATAATCGCTAGTAGGAAATTTAAATTTTAGATATAATATAATAAATCAAAATCCTGCTACAAACAAATGATACAAAACAATTGTATAATAATTTAGAAACGTTTCAAAACTAACCTATTAAATTAACATCGACGTTTCATTATATTCTAATCATCTATTGAGAACTTCCATTTTATTTCAGCTATAGGTATTTGACTAATGATTCTGCCATTTTAGTTAAGATATTGCAATAACAAATTGCAATGTTACATTACCAGAAGCCTTGGCACTAATATAATAAATACTTTAAAATTTTATTTTACTAAGACTTACTTACGTTCACAAAAGTAAATAATTATAGTTTCAATAGATGAGTGCTATGGATTTTTATTCTATTGAAATATGCAGTTAGTTTAGCATAGCTTCGTATTTCAAATACGTAATGAAGAGACATGAGAGAGAGGGAGAGAGCGAGATGCTAGTAGGCAGAGAGACTCTAGAGCTGAGACACTTTGCTCTCCGCTTTCCGCTTGAATTCGAGATATTTCGTGATTAGTGGCTGAGTTTAACGCCGTACTTGATTGCCCTAACAATATTTACATTATAAGATGTGAGCTTGTATTACTGGAAGTGATGAAAAATCTCTTTGAATAATTTGAATTCAATTCATAATATATACCTAAGAATATATGAAAAATTTAAGTAAGATTAAAATTCCGTGAAAAAAACGTGTTTTTTTTTATTTATACTAATAGAAAAGGTCGTGGTCACATATATTTCGGAATTTCAATAAACATTTTAAACTGCATGTAATAAAATATTAAAAAAAAAAAACAAATAATATTAAAATTTTATTATCAGGCTACTTAAAAGCCACTATTTAAAGTGTCAATATATAAATTTAATAAATTTCTTAGGTTAATTGAATACTGTATTTCCCTTTATAAATCGAGCCTTAATCTTTACACTAAGGTCAATTGGCATAAGTACAGCAAAAAGTCAAACGTGCAAGGTAATGTTGGCGCCATTTAAATTGTATATTTAAATTGGGCTGCTACTTAAAAAAGTACATAAATTGAAGATCTCTTAATAATACTTAATAGCTTAAGTATGTAAGTAATATTAGCATATTAAAAAAATAATTATTTGTTAATATATTTACTATATGAAATGACCAACATTCAAATTAATACTGGCAACCCTGGAAATAATAGTTTAGTTATTATTAGGCAGAGAAGTGCTCGTTCTCCTATCTCCATTTTCTTATTTAAAATTCCTTTTGTCATTTTCCATATTAATTTACCCCATATACACTTATTAATTAATTAAACCATTTTTTGTCAAATTGAAATATTTTGATTTGAAAATGTACATTATTTTTAATTATTAATATACAGGAAGTGACAAATGAGGTGTCATAAAGCTAAGTGACTTAAAACTACTTAGTAACTTAAAAAACAGTATAAATAATTGTAAATTCTATAAAGACAATCAATAATGTCCACTTACTTGTACCCAGGAAGTATTCTCGAAGCGGGTAAGGCATTGCGTGCGGAAGTACGCGAGCGCTGCCAACAGGCTGACCAAGGAATTGAAGGCGTAGTACACCGGGAACAACACCGTCTGGACGCGACCGAACTCATGACGCGGCAGGGAGAAGTACAGCACTATGCCTGGAAAAAGAAAATGAATTAAAATCTATAAGCATTTCACACTATACATAGATTTCACGGTGTATCCCGTAGGCAGAGGCAACCTCGAGTTAAGACGGTAGCTTCTTCGCTTTATACCTTTCGATAATTATATAATAATATATAATAAATATATTGTTATTAATTATGTAATCTGTTATACTATTCCTAACAAAATGTTCCTTAAGAACTGAATTTGGATATCGATACTAATGCCTGTTAATATTTAATGCGAATAAAAAAATCTTTAAAACGATTATTTAATAAACATTCAACTAGCTGCTTCTAACCTCACTCAGTTGACAGTTTACAAGCCGAACGATTGTATGACCTTATCGCTGTCAAGGGCGCTACATAGTAATCGGCTACTTATAGAGGGATTAACGGGCCTCTAGGTGTAGTAGCCAGTGATTCTCATTGCATACGCCGGAGTGAGGTCGTGGGTTCTCATCGTATACGCCGGATTGAGGTCGTGGGTTCGACTCTTAACCGTCCGCAGGCTTTCCAAAAAATGTCACACGATATGTAAAATTGCCATGTGACGTGATTAATCTTTTTTATATTTGTATGTATTTAAAAATGTTTGTTAGTTGCCTGAGACCTATTTGGTTCTAACTGTTTGAATCAGGAAGTAATTTTTGCAATGTATAAATAAGAATATACACAAATTTTAAATGGGCGTAAAAAAAATGTAAGGCAATTGTAAGTAATTGCATAAGGCAGCTAGTGTAAATACACTCTGTGCTCTCTACTTTCCACTGATTTAGAGACAGAATTTTTTTTAAATAAGTTATATTATCAGCCATATAGTCGGCTCAAGTACAATATTATCATGTTAATAATTATTTTGGTAGGTGTTTCTTTTTTTATTTAGCCTTTAACCTTTTTACTTTCTATGTACAAATAATATGGTCTTTTTTTTTATATAAGTATATATTTTTATAAATGTTCTTAGTCAAATTAATCAAATTTGAAGAGTGACAGAAGACCTGACCTTTTTCATACAATATTTTATTACAACAATATACTTTTATTATAATATATTTTGAGAGTTAAGTTGTTGTAAGGTCATATCAATAGAATTCGGAAGCGTTGAGTCACAGACTGAATAAATTGCAATTGAACTTTAGTATAGGAAGTTCGCCATTTTATTTGTATACCACAAATAATAGTAAAATCTCACCTAGTATTACTAAATACATGCATCTAAAAACATTGCCTGCTAAAATAACAAACGTCAATTTGAAGTGTACTTATATTGTAGTATAGCATAAATTAATATAAAAAAATATTATTCGTGCCACAGTGGGACATTATCTGACTGAAAAACAACAGTTATGGGTTCCATTTCGCTCGTAGGATTAATAATTAAATTTTTTCTTCTCTAGCAAGAATTTAGTAAATGAAGAGCGCAGTGTCTTAATATTAGTTCTTTCCGTCCATCTAGTTATATATGGAATAATATGAGGAGCTGAAAGTTAAGAAAAAGTAAAATAATGAAAGTTAAACATACTTCACTTCAATACTCAGAAAAAAATGTGCCAACAAGAACACAGGACCATAAAAAGCGTTTAATTGATGCATTATCACTGCAATAAACCTGCTTTCGTTCGGTCGTTATGTGATTTTTTAAATTATAAAATATTTTCGTCATTATATACACGCTTGTACATTTGACCAAAATGAGTTATAAGTTTACTTGTAATTAGTCATTATTTTTTTTAATAATCAACTGTCATTAACAATAATATTTATGTTTAAAGTTTATTTATTGGAGCATCTAACGTAACACGTTGTTACAGAGCGTAATAACGATATTTTGAATCTGTGGTCGAGTGCAATGGCGGGAATGTAAAGTTATCTTGAGAAATAATGTAATTAAAGAAAATTTTAAACCTAATCTAAAACTAAAATTAAAATTTAATTTACGTTTAATTAATTATATATAATCAGTTATGATACTGTAAATTATTATTGATTAAAATATCATATATTTTCCGTCATTTCTAAAAGTCATGCTGCTCTTGTTCATAAATCTTTATAAAGCCACAGAATATATATATATATATATATATATATATATATATATATATATATATATATATATATATATATATATATATTGTGTAGTATATATGTTTATGACTATATATATAAGAAACAATGTATTATAATGATTTTACAAAGTGCAAATGTTCGTGCTAATAAAAATTAAGGAAAATTTTAGGAATCAAAATGTTACTCACACTTACTATTTTGTTACATATGAGTTACTATGATTTATTTCTCGTTACGTATGAGATGAGCTTAATATTTTAATAACTAAGTTGACCTTCACGTAATTAAAATAAATCATGATTTAATAAATGACTTTACTGTCAAATTGAATGCAAAACACAAGCATATTATATAATGTGGGTTTATTCGACAGAATTTACTGTCGTATAGAATGCAAAACACAAGCATATTATATAATGTGGGTTTATTCGACAGAATTTACTGTCGTATAGAATGCAAAACACAAGCATATTATATAATGTGGGTTTATTCGACAGAATTTACTGTCGTATAGAATGCAAAACACAAGCATATTATATAATGTGGGTTTATTCGACAGAATTTACTGTCGTATAGAATGCAAAACACAAGCATATTATATAATGTGGGTTTATTCGACAGAATTTACTGTCGTATAAAATGCAAAACACAAGCATATTATATAATGTGGGTTTATTCGACAGAATTTACTGTCGTATAGAATGCAAAACACAAGCATATTATATAATGTGGGTTTATTCGACAGAATTTACTGTCGTATAGAATGCAAAACACAAGCATATTATATAATGTGGGTTTATTCGACAGAATTTACTGTCGTATAGAATGCAAAACACAAGCCTATTATATAATGTGGGTTTATTCGACAGAATTTACTGTCGTATAGAATGCAAAACACAAGCATATTATATAATGTGGGTTTATTCGACAGAATTTACTGTCGTATAGAATGCAAAACACAAGCATATTATATAATGTGGGTTTATTCGACAGAATTTACTGTCGTATAGAATGCAAAACACAAGCATATTATATAATGTGGGTTTATTCGACAGAATTTACTGTCGTATAGAATGCAAAACACAAGCATATTATATAATGTGGGTTTATTCGACAGAATTACTGTCGTATAGAATGCAAAACACAAGCATATTATATAATGTGGGTTTATTCGACAGACTTTACTGTCAAATTGAATGCAAAACACAAGCATATTATATACAATCAATGTGGGTTTATTCGACAGAATGCGTAGCGTAATAATTTTCTTCATAGTTACTAATTATACATGGTGCAAAGACTTTCATTTCATTATCACATAATAGAAATATATAAATAAGAAATAAAACAAATTAAACTCTATATTAATAAGTACTATTCGTGCAGCAAATTGCATTAATTTTGAAAAATTCGCTATAATTTTAAAAGCCCGTCTTACGAAAAACATCTTTTTATCTTAAGCTTTTATTTCGAAGGCATAAAGTCTATTTTATTGTATTTTTATATGAATTATCTAATTTGTTCTCAGAAAAGTTTAAATGGAGATCTCAATTAAATATGAATACGCATGTTGATAAGTAATTTGTGATACTTAAATTATTATATCTATATACATACAATATATATATATATATATATATATATATATATATATATATATATATATATATATATATATATATATATATATATATATATATATATATATATATATATATATATATATATAACGTATAATGTATAAATGAACATATAAACCTTCTTCTTGAATCATTCTATCTATTAAAGAAAACCGCATCAAAATCCGTCGAGAAGTTATAAAGATCTTAGCATACATAGAGAGAGACAGCGGGAAGTGACTTTGTTTTATACTATGTTGTGATAGCGATATTATCATATAATATATATTATTTTATCTTTTATTTAACGAATTGAAGTATAGTATGTATAAAAAAACGTTGCTTTTCTTTAGAAAAATCATATTTTAAATTATCAGTATATAATATTATATGAGCATTTTTAGTTTTAAATTTTGCAATTAAACTGGAAGAATGTCAATAAATCCACGTTCAGTTCATATTTGGATTGTTTCCGTTGTAGAACCATCTGGAGTGACTCAATCTAACTTGATTGAAACGGAAATTTCTATATATAGTAAATAATTTTATTTAATTAGAGAGGCCGCCGTGGCGCAGCGACTCAGCATACTGTAACATACGACTGTCGTGAAGGTTGTGGATTCGATTCCCACTTGTGGTGTTCATTTCCTCGCTCTGATAACAAGACAAAGCGTAGCGTTGAGTTCCGCCACACAACACGTAATGTATCAAATTATAGCTGGAAAAAGAGGAATAGAGTGTCTTAACACTTAGGCTCGCCATGCTTATATTGCTTGTGCGTTAAATAACAATGTAGCTTAATAATATTTTAATAAAATTTTTAATAATAATATTATAATAATAATAAATGTAGCTTTATAATATTGGTCAGAAAATGTTAGATGAATACTAAAAAATCATAACATAATATATTTACTCACTATCATATATTATATATTTATTTTGTGTGTATGTATATATATATATATATATATATATATATATATATATATATATATATATATATATATATATATATATATATACACACAAAATAAATATATAATATTAACCACTGCCAGCCACTATTATATTTTTTTTACATTTTTTTGCGATAAGACCGCCTTTTGTAATTCCATTTTATAAATTCCTTTTTTTTTCTGTAATTTAATTAAAAATAAAAAAATACATAAATAGTATACAGTGTAAAAACATAAGACCAAGCTACTTAAGAGAGTTCATAAGTGAGTGTACTGTTCGAAAAAGAAACGTTCGTTTACATGTTTAAAGTTAAATGCGAGGTTATATACGTATACATTGCTGGTCTAATAAATAAAAATTCTTCTCTCAAATGTCTCAAAAATTCAGTGGAATGTAAAGAACGGAACGTCCCAACACTACTCACTATATATTCATAAATATTTATTTTATTTGCTTCTTCCAAATGTATGTAAAACACAAATAACCGCTTTCGTAAAATTAAAAGCATATTAGATTTTATCACTTCAAAAAGTACCCAATAAAGTATATTCGTATATATATATTAAATAATTTGAATGTTTGAATACATATTTTTCAGCAGACTGTACAATGGATTAAGTTGTTTTGATGCAAGTTGTATTAAAAGCTTTAAGCTGCATACTAAGTAGTTAACTTGAGGAAGCTTATAAAAAAATTAACTCTGCGTTAATTAATATATAATGACACAGACACTTTAAGTTATATTATTCAATGAAATAATTAATTTTTACTTTAACTGTACTTTAAATAATTAATAATAAAAATTTCTAAAATTCTAGTTGCTAAAATATAAATACCATTAAATATCTAAATTCTAGACTTATCGCCAACTATTGTTAGAATAAAAAAAAATAACTCTAGCGAAATATCGCTATAGTTATTCTTCTGAAAATAAATCGTGAAATTTTCCACTATATGATTAACCAACTGTTAGAAATATATATATCGGTAAAAATAAATAAAAATAAGTGCACATCTGAATACAATTTGTAGTAAAAACACGTATTTTCTAAGAAAAACAAATCCTCAGATAAAAGTAATCGCTGAGAAGATTACTGTAGCAAGTACCCATATATGCTTATCAATAATATATTTGTACCGAGAAAATTTTAAATAATAACACAAACGTAGACTAGTAAGGGATATAAAAAAAATTAATGTTTTTTTTCTCCCCTATTAAGGAAAGCTTGATATTTTTACAGGCTATGTGTAAATTAGAAACTTAGGAACTTTGAAGTTGGTATGAAACTGCATTTTTTTTATAATAGGCAAAATGATAGGCTAGATAGGCTTAGATTCCCTTGCCTTAACTTGAATAGATAGGCTTAGATTCTCTTGCCTTAACGGAAAATTACGAAAAATGTATATATTTTTGTTATCTTTAAAATAGAGTCTCAATTCTTTCAAGCACTTTAAATAGAATTGACGAATCTTTTATAATACCAGTTCAATAACTGTATTTTTTTTATTCACAGCTTCACGCCTTATGGGACCTAGTGTCAGGACACTCCGCTTTGAGAATTTCGCTCGAAGTTGGCAATTACGTGACTGGCGTAACTCAACGCCGCGCTTTGTCTTGCCATGAAAATATTTCAATCCCTTGAGGAAGGATGGCTCCATGGATGGCTAAGACATTTACATTTACAACCGTACAAAATTATTTCTTGTACAATTTGCTAAGTGTTATGAATAAATAAATAAATGAATAAATAAAAAAAAATATTTTATTAATATTTTTATTTATCTTTTCACTCTGAGTTTTTTGACTTGAAAGTAATTTATCATTCTGTAATTTCCACGTTATCTGATAATACAAATAATAGTCTAGTCTCAAGATTTTGAGTTATCGTTTTATATAATATATGTATATCTGCTTAACATATCTTATTATAAACATAGTAACTAACTAATCCTTCGTTTAATTTGTATTTATTTTATATTATAATATTAAAAAAAACGTTTAAAAATCTATTAAGTATTATATATACGCCAGCAAAAAATCTTAGATTCCTTATCAATAATACAATTAAAAAAAAAACAATTCCTTAGATCTACCCTACCGTACATACCTGATATTAAAGTCATCCATATCTGAGCGCCCAGGTGGGTTGCGACGGCTCCCACGTACAACGCCTTCCAGCCCCTCAAGTTAGCACTGGATCCAGATTTACTTAGCCACGCCGCGATTACAAGAACAGCCAGTGCTACGTGGAACGGTTGCGTCGTTTTGGTTGCTATGCTGTAACAAAAAGAACTTGTTCTAATCTTTTGTATGTATTTGATAATAGAGCAAGGCGGGCGCCACTTGTATACGTATTTTGATCAATTTGATCACTGTCGATATATGATGATAACAATAAAAAGGTGTTATATAATATATTCTTTTTAATATTTTCATTATTCATCAAAAACGCCTAGTCCGTAACTTGTTATAACTTTTTTTTATAACTTTTTTTTTTCTTGGCCTTTTATGTAACAATTTATTTATTTCCTTTTTTTTTGTTTATTTAACTGTTATTTTATTTTTAAATATTGTAATTAACGATATTACAAGTAAATACTTGTTTATATTGTTTCCAATACAAAATTATTCTAATTATTAATTTTAGATCGATAAGAACGTATGACTTAATTGCCTAGTGCGCTTGGACGGTACCAACGATAATTGATTAATGTTTTATGTTTTTTAGAATATTTCAATCTGTTTATACTTTATGTTTAGCTCTACTTGATAAGCGACGAGTTATGTTATTAGGTATAGCGACTGCATATTAAGTTTTTTCTTTTTAATCATTTTAGAAAAAAAAAACATCTACTTTAATATCAGAAACAGAAAAAAATACTTAAATATATTTATTGATAAAGTTATTGTAATAAAATGTTATGTCAATCAATTATTGTCACATTAAAAAAAAAAGGTAAAACCTCTATCGCTTATAGTCTATACTACAAACAAACAAAAAATTGAAATTACAAAATAGTTTATTTTACTTTTAACGGTATGAATTATCTCATACATTTTTGACTAATAGGCATGAAAAATGGTCCGATTATGATAAATTTGGATTTAAGGACATTTCTATTGTTACTAAAACAGCACACAAGACGTTTGAACAGGCCCCAAGACCTCACGAGGACCCCGAATGTGAGGTTATGAGGCTCAAAATAATATGTTTCACTCATTCTAAGAAGATACTGGTGACAAATTATTTAAGATATAATTTATTCAATTATATAAGAAGAATTCGGACCGATAAATAGAATATGTAACAAATTCAAATTCAAATAATTTTATTTAAAATAAGAATACAAGATTCATTTTTTGAACGTCAAAAACATTAGCACCGGTTCACTAAAGTTAATGCCTCAGACCTGAGAAGAACCGGCGCAAGAAACTCAGCGGGACTTAATTTTTATATAGAATTTTACAATTATTTTATTTTTGACAATGATACACTTGAAATAGACTAGAGCGACCATTTTATTCCCAAGCTGTGTTATTATATATTTACAAAATCATTAATTAGATAATAACCTTTAACACACAAACGTCTTTTCACAATTCTTTTAAATTGTAATATAGAACATTGTTGGCCGTAACTATACTATACTCTATCTATACTTACGCATATACAAGCGTTAGAATGTGAAAATAAATCACACTTCAAATTCAATGGAGCACGGTCCATTGAAGCCAATGAAGTCAATTGTGTACACAAAAATGATAGATTGGTAACCGGTCGACTATTTATTGGATAGTTTCTATACGGTAAATATTTATGTGATATGAAGAATATTCATCTATTATAATATATTGAATTGATTAATGTATAAAATATTGAAAATGATATTTTAAAAATTATAAAAATAACATTCTCTCTTGCCAAATGCAGCATTTGGGCAGTGGAAATTTGTAAAAATCTCCCTACAGAGATGTTATCAACGTAATAAATTGTATAAAGCATATAAGAATTTCGACGCGGCGTGAGGAACGCATGGCTTAGTGGTCAGAGCGCTTGGATGGTTTACATGCGTTAAACGTAAAAAATAAACGTTTTATATGTTTTTTTTTTCCATCCTTAGTGTAGATTAACACTTTAAAAATCATTAAAATAAATTATATATTTTCATTTCTTTGCGTCGGTAAGGAGATAAAATGCGGCGTTGAATTCCGCCACAACACACGCAATGATCCGAGAATTGGGCGGAGAGTAAAGAACGTAGTGTTTTAACACTAGGTTATCTCTATCCACCTATATGTGAAATATATTGGCACCAGCTTAATTACAGTTAAATTGATATCTCTGAGTGTCGCTTATAGTATTATATGTTATTTAGAATCGATATCACAGTATCAATTGTAAAGGCGACGTGCGATCAAGCACGCTACATTATGATAAAACGTAGGACCAATTAAGCTGGCTTAGTTTGTAAATGAGTTTGATGAACTACTGGAAAATACTGATAAACTTAAGAATAAAGTTCATACAGTCTCAACTCTTCTACGATAGGTATATTGATATATAGTATTTTATTACTGTATATGGGTCTTGGGAACACAATATAATTAATTTAAATATGGCGGGTTCAAAGCCAATTAAGGGGACCTAAGCATCTCTTGTTTCTCGCGTAGTTTTACGCCATGTCACAGCATTGCAAGCATTCTCTGTTAAGATACTTATCACACAAGCATATTATTCATACTCAGAGGGAACTATTAATACATATATATGTATTTACATACCTGCAAGTGTCATTGTGGTAATAAAATAGCATTCTCTATGAAAAATTGTGTATATATATATATATATATATATATATATATATATATATATATATATATATATATATATATATATATATATATATATATATATATATATCTTCTTCTTCTTCTTCCTGGCATTAGTCCCGGCTTTTTGCCAGGGTCTGCCTTCCGACTAAGACCAATCGGTCCATATGAGTGGCGAAGTGGTTTTTTGTGGAGCGACTGCCATCTGACCTCCAAACCCATTACTGGGAGAAACCAGGAAAGGAAAGGGGATAGGAGGCAGAAAGACTTGGAATATAGGGGAGGGACACCACTTACATGGATTGGATCGGGTTATGAAAGTGGTGGCTCGAGGTCCCGGGGTCGCGTACCCGTATGCCGGAAACCAAATATCGGACAGATAATTGGCTAGACACCCTCTGAGATGCCAACGCCACGCGGTGTTCCCAGGCGGTCACCCATCCAAGTACTGAACGCGCCCGACGTTGCTTAACTTCGGTGATCGTACGAGAACCGGTGTGTTCAAATATATATATATATATATATATATATATATATATATATATATATATATATATATATATATATATATATATATATATATATATATATATATATATATATATATATATATATAGCGCTTAGTGATGACCCACGTCTGTAGTCTATTTGTTTTCGATAAGAAATCAATTTGTCGATAATTACCGAACTATCGCTTAAGTATTACATTTTTGTGATGTAACAGAGGAAAGGATTCAAACGTAAATGTATTGAAAGCATTCTTCAATTGAGATAACGAGGTGACTTTAATTGCCTCTTTTTGACAATGTTTATATATATATATATATATATATATATATATATATATATATATATATATATATATATATATATATATATATATATATATATATATATATATATATATAAACTTTATTATAATAAAAAATAATTGGCCATTGTGGCGCAGTGGGACAGCCTCTGCCTGTAGACGTGATGGTTATAGGTTAGGTTATTAATTAATCAGGTAAATTAACTAAAAGAAAAGAAAATTCTTTTTCTAATAGAACGAAGGGTATGGTCTTGTGATTATTTTGCCCTGCTGTTAGTGGGAAAGAGGGTGAAGCTAACTAATCATTACAAAATTATGAAGCTAATAAATTATTTCATTAGCAATTTAAAAAACATAGTGAATTTATCGTCACTTTGATTTCTTTAAACACATATATTAGGTCTCTCATAGGCGTAACAAAACAGCGATATCGATAGAAGGAATATTGAGATGCTATACTAAATTAATAATTTATATTAATATTGTAATTTATGGTCAATAGTAATATTATATTAATGAATGAATGAATATCAGAAAGTACTGGTCCGAATAGAAGTCTTTTTTGTATTAGATAGCCCTCTAATTGTAGATGGGGTATAGGCTATATAACATCACGACAATAATTTCGGTCAGGGTTAACATATCAATACATAGCTCTTATATATGTCACATTTAGCTAGCTAAGTTAACGCTTAGCGCTAAAGCGCTTACAATCAGGTCTTACCAAACACGCCAAACGTCTTTATTACGTCAATAACCTATATTTGAATAATATGTTATTTATGAAATCGTCAAAGTATTTATAATTTTTAGTCTCTATGTGAACAGTCTAATTTTATATTATCTATAGACACATAGCACCAGACTGTCATGTGACTCATTCGTTGGAAAAATGCGAATTGTAGGACAATTGTTGTTTTAATGGAATTAGGTGGCCTGCTGTATATACATATACATATATATATATATATATATATATATATATATATATATATATATATATATATATATATATATCGAGCAAGTGTCTGTACGTTACACATACAATTTCCAATGGAAAGTATGAATTATGTATTTATAAAAAAACGTCTATAAATACCACACGGTCGTCGTGGCGCAATGACATAGTTTAACTGTAAACGCGACGGGTGTGGGTTCGATTCTAAAACTCTCTCTCTCCCTCTCAGCAGACAAAGCGCAGCGTTATGCTCCACCAATACAAGTAATGGCTGAAAGTTGGAAAATTATTACAGCAATTTCTTTATAAATACGAACCGGCGCGCTCAAATTGAAGTCGGTAAATCAAGCATCTCATTTATTATACCAATAGCTTACAAAACAAAATTCTTGTGATAAATTTATTCCGGCCGCGTCCATTGTAATCGAACAATAAATAAACATACACTGTTTTAGTACAAATCAAAATGTCTCACACGACGCGCCGCTTCAAATTTTGCGCAATACACGAACTGCCAAGTGAATTATACATTTTTCAATTTTCCTTGTCCTCTTAAAGCCAGTTTTTGTTGATGTTTTGCAGGACTTTGTATTCAAGTTTCAATATAAAGTATCAATGGAAGTATAGGGATGGGGAAATACTGTAGCTTGGAATAGAATTCAAATAGATTCTCAATATATAGTACGTATATTTGTTATTATATTATTAAAAGCTTTAAATTGTCATATAGCCGTGGCTATACGCCATTATAATTTTTTAGTTTTCTTAAAGAATTTGGCTGGCGGAGATTAACACCGTACTATTTCTTATAATAATAACTATAATACATAATATAATGTAATAGAATAGAAATCCTGCAGAAATTTAACAAAGTAATATCACGCTACAACCCTAAGACAATAATGAATTACAAATGGCCGTTGCGAATCAAAATTTGTCAAATAAAAAATCCGAGCTCAGTGCAGTGTTTACGGATGCGACTTGATTGCTTTGGACAAAAAAAAGAACTAAAACAAAAATGACTGACTGAATGACTTATCGTATCGAAAATTTGAAATACGAGTATGATAAGTTTATTGAAGATTTAGAGAAAAATGGACGTTATAATGGCATAGTATACCTGTATGTATACATATTGTATTTATTTTTTTTTTACATGTTTGTATTTATTTAAGCTTCAACTTAATCCTGCATATGGCAGGGTAGACATAGATTCTCATTCTCTTCTTTCCGCCAGAATTCTATACAAGGTGGATAGAGATAGAGATAGGTAGAGAGCGGTATAATAACAATTTTCTCCTTAATCACATAATATCTGTCTGTCTGTCTGTCATGTGAAATATTAAAAGTGAATAAAGCGAAGAAAAAAATTTAAAAGGAAAGGCTTTTAAAAGTATTTAGAACTATTTTAAAATTATAAATAACTTACAAATTAATTATTACAGTTTTATAACATTTTTAAATAACCCATTGTAGAGGTGTTTTACACTTAACATAATATTCATTTTAAAAGGAATTTCAACGAAAAAATTATATAATAAATAAAAATTAATTTGCTGATGAAGTAATAAAACGCATTGAAACACTGCATGTGTAATAATATGTAATTAATTTTTTACATTAATAATGTAATTTTGACTGTTACACGGAGTTCAATTCGTATTTAAGATACGTATTTATAATTTAATGTGTTTTTAATGATAGCAAATTAAGTTTATCAACGTCGTATAGTATATATATATATATATATATATATATATATATATATATATATATATATATATATATATATATATATATATATATATATATATATATATATATATATATATATATATATATATAGCTATACCGCCAATCAACAAGCAATATCTCGAATTGGACAGAATTTTAGAAACGGAACGTCTTTACAATAGGTTCCGTCTGTCCATCCAGCTATATATCCCCAAGAAAATGCGTAAACCTGCCTTTTGCTTTTTTATCTTCGTATGCGACAGAAAGAACATAAAGTGAAATTTCCCATCTTTCTTCACTTTTAATCATTTTAGTGTTAACTTGCGTAAATAAACGCCGCTGCAAGCTTTAAGCTACGTCGATACTGTCCTTGTTTTAGACTTTTGGTAAAGTTTACTTATTCCATCATGGATAGTGCTTAAAAAGCTAAGTAGCTTGCGTAACTTTTCATAAGTTAGTTCCCATACGTTAGGAATGTTTATATGTATGTATGTATGTATGTATGTGTATGTAACTTGTTACATCTTTGTATGGTAATAACTCGTAACTCACAAACAATAAAGGTGAAAGATTACATATTTTAGTGTCATAAGAAAGTTAAATTAAAGTCCTTTATTACATATCTGTGTAAGTGTTTGAAAAATTGCTGCTACAGATTAATGTTATATAGGCAATGTGATTCGAATTATTGATACGAGTGTAATTTTAATTTAGCTTCACGCTCTATCCCGCTAATAGCAGGTTAGGGATCCCCTTTAGACATTGCGTATTGAACGGCGGAACTCAACCCTGACCTTTCTCTACTTATATGAAAAAAATACCGTACCCCTAGCGGAAATCGAGCCCGCACTTATCTTGTCTATAGTCACACTGTACCACTACACGACGAGTTCGAATGATTTCAAAATTTTTTTTGTATAAGTAAAAAAGAAATGCCGATAGATTATTTTATTATGTTAAAGTTATAGTAAAGCTGTTAATTATATTCTATAATTTGGACTTATCCATAGATAATTAATAAATAATGACTTATACATACAGACATATTTACTACGTACTTATTAAAGCAATATAATTACTATAGTTATTTATTATATTATCTTCTTTGTTAAATATATATATATATATATATATATATATATATATATATATATATATATATATATATATATATATATATATATATATATATATATATATATATATATATAGCGGTAAATCCTATGCTATATATAAATTTGTACATAACGGGTCTCGAACCCGCACCTATCGGAAATAGCTCTAGTTCATATCGAGTTAAGTCGAGATTTTAATACGTTTGCTTAAGTTATTTTTGTTATTTCCATATGTTTATAAATATTTCTTTTTTTTAGTATGTAAATAACACCTTAGATATGTTCAAAAGTTTGTGCAAATATTATAATTCACTGGCTGGAATTTGAATCCAGGACCATTTCGTTCATTCAGGGTGATCCTATATGTACATTTATAGTGTAATAGCTCATTAAACACTATATCTGTATATAGAGTTTCCCATAAAAGGAGCTTAAGCACCATTGGAAAAGAAAGCTTTTACAAAAGTATAAATAATGTTATATAATGCTTGTTATGGGCCTTTTAATATATGTACGCTAAGGAGAAAGTCCCATAGAGCGGTCACACGATATGTATATAAATGATTGTATGTAAACTTTGTTTGTTGTTAGCAAGTGTTTACAAAGTATTATAGAGATTTATATTTTAATTTTATCCGATTTTTTTAAAGAGTTTAGATTTTTTAAAGCACGCTTCTATATGTGGAATATGACGATGATATTGGTAAGAGGTCCAGCATGAATACTTCCCGAAGGGCATGTATGAAGAGGTGGATGTGGTGAATGAGATGGGCAAGGATGGCAAAGTTTGCCTAACCATTCTTGCTGATTACCCAAAACTCTCTCAAAAGATAAAATCTCTTATAATAGCGGAATATAGATGTTTTATACGAAATTCAAACCTAAAAGCTTTTGTAGAAGGGTAAATGATCATATTAACAACTGAGCTGTATTGGAAAATTCTATATATATATATATATATATATATATATATATATATATATATATATATATATATATATATATATATATATATATATATATATATATATATATATATATATATATATATATATATATACTTTAAATTAAACAATTAATTAGCTTCCCGCATAATGTAACTAGCACTTTGTTCTTCGCTTTCGAGTGTAGCGGAACTCAACGCCGCTCTTCGTCTTTTTAACAGAGCAAGTAAATAAAAAAAGTAAATTGAAGAAGAGAAACCACACACCAAGTAATGGAATTAAGGATGCATGGTTTCCAAGCCACAATCCTCGAGTTTCTCTTGTATCGTCTTCATAAATTTGACTTGTGTATATTAAGCTTTATAATTCCTATACAATTTATTTATGAGAGGTCTCGTTCTCGGCACAGAACAACGTTTCTTCGTCTAATCCTCTTTTGGAGAGGATCAAATTCGATTTTTTTAATAAGGTAATATATTTTGTTATAAAGGACCTCTTCCTTACTAAGCTTAACAAGGTATATCCTAGCCTTTATAATTGGTCACGTATTTCTAGTGAATTGTAGAGTATAAATTACGTTTTTTTTACATATATATAATATTATAATACTCTCATTTTACTTCCATTATTATCATGTGAAGCTTTTTTTTGTGACTTTCATATGTATGTACGTATGTATGTACTGTTGACTATGTATGTATTGCTGACTGAATTTGCTTAAGAATATACCTTTTAAAATTATTTTAAATTCAATATGAATTTTTATAATATAATAATATTTTTGTATTTTTTTTATTTTATCTAAAACAAGTCTTGTTTGATTATGTTTCTATAGAGTACGATTAAAATGTACCATGTGTCTGTACGGGGTAGCTGGAGAGGACGGAGCGCCAAACGCTGCGGTCCCTACATACCTCTTTCGCCTCGTCCACTGTTTTAACCTCATACGTGACCTTTCTCCAGTACTAATAATAATCGACATTGTTAATAATGTAGATAAATGTAATAATTACTTCAAGAGATGTCGCCGTTATTTAAATACTTTTAATTTACTAGAAGACCGTAACGCATTAAGTCAAATTTGTTACGGCTTGTTCGAGCGATCAATGTCAACCGATGTTAAAGGCTTACTGTTATAGCCTGCTTTGACATTTTATGAAAGCTTACTTTTCACTTTAGAACTATCCTTTTTTGTATTAAAAGCTCCTTAGGAAGCTTGGTTATAAATGCGATAGTTTATTCCACGCCTTCACGGAACGGGCGGAACTCAACGCCGCATCATTCCTATTATAACGGGCATTTGAAAATAATTATGCTTAAATATATTAATTTTTTCAAAACTAAACAAATGACTGTACTAACGTACAGTCATTTGTTCACATGAGAACATAAACTACAAATTGTCAAAAAAGTACAAATTTAAGTTAAAAGTTTAAGTTAAAAAAATCTTACCACGAATGCTAATCGAACCCATAACCGCCGCTGTAACAGTTACTACTCTAGATCTATCTACATCACAACAGCCTAGACGTCATTTACAATACCGGAAATAGAAAAAAAAATCGATTCTGCCCGATTGTGTGTTTAATCGAATACCTGTGTACTATATTAATATGTTGAGATTGTATTTCGATTTTCGCTTTATTTTTTTACTTAATTACAATATCGATACGTGCTATTATTATTTATTTTTTTATTATTACAACATTTCTATATTGCAAAACAAGATTTCTTAGAATAATGCAGCTGTTTGGCGCCACTCACTTGTTTGTGTCTGTTGTATCATATTATAATATATAAGCGTTTTTTTGTAATATATACTCTAGCTATTGCTCTAGCTAGTAAGTTAATTTACGTTGGCTATAAAATGTAAATATTAATGATCTGTATTTCAGCCCATTCTCCGGCAAAACCCTATTTTTTCTAATTTTTCTTAAAATTTAGAGAAATCCTCACTTAGGGCCCATCCTTTCTTGCCTCTTCCCTTAAATGCCATATTTAAACTTAAAGCGGTTGAAAAAAAAGTTATATTCATTTTTGAACGGTGATCTCTGAATAAAGTGGATGTGATACTGTAGGACAGACAGATAGACATGAATCTATAAAAGGAACCTTTTTTTTGCAATTCGCCTAAGGAACCTTAATATAACCTTATAATTGGTTGAAAAAAATCAAACAGTGATATTCCAAACAGCCACTGGGTCTCCCACAAATGTTTATTTAAACAACCGGTACAATAAATATTTACATTACAAAGAAATATAAAATTGCATGTTTGTTAATATAGAGCCACCGGTTGTTACGGTTTACGGTTTGTTACCGGTTGTTGCGTGTGTCTACACACGGGGGAAAACAGTCAAAGATTTAAAAAAAAATTATACACAAAAAGTTTTTATACATAATTTTATTACTATGTTATAAATGTTAAGATCGCCTCTGGCTGTAAATGTGAAGTGCAATTCGTACTGGAAGGAATAATTATATATAAATAGGACCTCATAGCCTCAAGACCTCAAGACCTCATAAAATTTTCGAAAAATGGTGTTATAAACCAGAACATTTTAACATTGGGCTTTTTGTATATAAGAAAAAAAGCAGAAAGCAAAAAAAAACTTCGTCTACAATTTCTGTTGCCTACCCATCCATATTTATTCACAAACTTCAATTTGATTAGCAGTAATAAAAAAATTATCTATTCTAATTATATATTATCTATTGTAAATTGAATTTTAATACATTGGATTAGAGTTAATTTTAGTATAATCCCAGTTTATGTAGTCTATTACTGTCATGGTCATGACGTCACTAAGTTGTAATATATTGTTAAATACCCGTTAGTATACGTGTCTACAAGCAAATATTGTTTTTTTTAAGCGTTTGTATTGAAACATATATAAAGGATTTGAACCCGCACCTCTTGGTAACCGACCATGCCGTCTGTCCGCTTGGAAATTATGCTTCGTTTAATTTTCATTAGTTTTCTAATACGATTTCTCCATCTTTAGTGTGGATAACATTATTAAGAAAAATAGCTATATTTAAAAAAAATTGGTTTATTTAAAGTACTTGTTTGTAATTCTTAATATATAAGTAAGTAACAAGTAAATTTTGGTTGAGTCGATATGATATTTGACACATAAATAAATAGTTCTAGAACAATTTATCTTAATTTCTTTTACAAATATTTTTAAGTACCATACATCTTTATGGACACACAAGAGTACTCTTTATTTCAAAAACATTAAGGGCCAAATTACAATAATAAATTTATTATAAATGGTAAAAGCTATTATACAATATGTATCCAGTTAGAGTCGAAGGATATTAGCCAAATATTCTGGAAGTACTGATAAGTAACGTGCTAATTTATTTTAAGTGCATTAAAGATGTGCGTAGAGTAACATTATCTTATTTCACAAATTTACAGGTAGAGATAACCTGCTTATGACGATGACTAGGCCGTTGTGGCGCAGTGGCAGCTTCTGATTGTAAATATGATGGTTCTATGCCCAGTTCGGGGAATAAATAATTTTCATTCCTCGCTGTGTGTGTGTGTGTGTGTGTATGTTGGGTGTGTGTTTTACCACGTGTATTTAGGTGGAATACGGAGAAGTAAGTGACTTTACTCTTATTTCTCTATGTTTACTACTCTATATGTGGGATGTAGCAATCTGTTAAAAAAATTAATATTGAAGTAAAGATAAATTTACGTTATTTCCGCTTATTACAGAGTAGACGGAGGTTACCTAGTGTTAAGACACTCCATTTTACGAGAACGTTCATTTTTACGAGAATTTGCATGTTAGAAAGCGGAACTTAACGCCGTGCTTTGTTATGTTGTTATGTTACTAGAGCGAGGGATTAAATAATAAATTCTCCCATCATGGGAATGGAACCCACAATCGTCATGTTTATAGTCAGACGCTATGTCTGTATGTCGTTGTTTAAAATAAATAACATAGATATGACAACTTATGTCACATGATGTAAAGATATATAATATGTAAATAAAATTTCAAGCTTTTCAGTCAATTTTATTTTAGTAGCAATCACGTTAAAAACGGGTGTTAAAAGTTGTTTTTAGCGCTGTCAAAGCTCGAAGCTCTGCGCCGAATGCATTCACCCAAATAACCGAAACGTGACCAATAAAGTAAAGCCAATTCCAACAAGTGTCTGTGAAGTATTAAATACCGTTAGTTTTTTACATATAATTACATTTTTACTGCAAAATGCACTGAATTGCATGAAATTTAAATTTTTTCATATAAATAAGTGTGTTAAAGATATAGGCAATTATAATAAATGTACGAATCAAGAGAAAATTTTGCAATTTTCGATTGAAATTAGTTAAGGCTTCGTTACATATAATCTTTTAACATAGTTAACATTTTTTTCATTCCCTCGAATGAAAAAGAACCTACAGTAATAATAATTAAGAATTATTATAATTTTTTTTTAGCTATAAATCTTTTTTTTCCATTGTGCGTTGAATGCCGCGCTTTGTCTTGCCGAGAGCGGGAAAATAAAATGACCGAGTGGGAATTGAACCGACTACCACAAATGATATATATTTAACATAAGGTACATTGCATATATATATATTAATGAATAAATCAATTATTAATTAAAATATTTATCAACATGTTGATATAGAAAGTCAGTCAGTCACGCTGCCTTGGTAATAAAATTCCATGGTCACTAATTTCGATAAGGATTTTGACATGTAGCTGTTTACAGATTAATTTAAATTTAAGAGGCGGCTAAGTCGGCGGCGGCTTGTAGTACAGTATCTGACTGGAAACACGATAAGTGTAAGTTCGATTGCTGTCGTTGATTAAAAACGTAAGGTCCCCTCTGTCTACCTTGCTAAAGGCCGGACCAATTGTTTGCAATTGATTATATGAGGACCGTCGTGGCGCAGAGGCACAGCGTCTGGCTGTAAAAGCGACGGTTTTGTGGGTTCGATTCCCACTAGGGGAGAGTGAAATTATTTTTTTTCAAAGCATACCGCTTTGAAACCCATAAACCCATTATTATCGCCATGTCATTTACAAGACACGTGGTCGATGGATGACGTTACGTAAAGTAACTGTTGACGTGTGCGTCGTAGAGCGCAGCGACAAAACATGGTTAGGTCCATATTTGTCTATTGTTAATATTTAAAATATATTATTTACAATCTACATCTAAATTTATAGAAAACAGTGTAAAGCTAAAACACAACCACTTTGTCTGTTTTTTTATAAAAAAAAATGACATTGCATTAATATTTCATTATCTTAATATTTAAATAACGAAATTGGCAGTGCAAATTTTGTACGGTTAATATTTTTTAAATTTTCTTTCAAAATTAAAGGCTGACTTGACTTATCTTATCATTTTAATGTACATTTTTGTACGATCATAAAATATATACAAAAACGACTATACAGTTGTTCTAAAATGATGTATAATTTTTGAAATATCACTTCCCTACTCTAAACAGATAAAACACGGCGTTAAGTTCCGCCACTCAACGTCAAAAGCCACAAATAAAAAAAAAATTATATACAAAAAAAGAAACACGAGTCTCGGTACATCAATAATGTGTTAATATAAACACTTCTACTAAACGATCGCGTGTAACCATTTTGCAAGCAATTTACAAATAGATTAAAGGAAATTTATTCTTTATGAAAGTATCAAGTCCGTGAATTAGCGGTATATAATTATATATCTAGTATATATCGCGTTTTTAATTAATTATAATAATATTGTGGACGGTCGTGGCGCAGAGGCATAGCCTCAGCCTGTAAACGCGACGGTTTGTGGGTTCAATTCCCACTCGGGAAGAACGAATGATTTTCACTTTCTTTGCTCTGGTAAAAAGGCAAAGTGCGGTGTTGAGTTCCGCCACTCAACACGCAATGCCTCGAAACGCGGAAATTGGGTAACGGAGTGTCATAACACTAGGTTCCTACGGTTCCTTATGCTAACTCTGCCATGTGCGGGATACAGCGTGAAGCTAATTTATTTAATTTTGTTTTTGACGTTTTTATGAGACGAGTACATTGAGACGTATTGTTATAATACTCAATGTGTTTGTAGGCGTTAAGCTCTGCCACTTAACACGCAATGTAGGGGAACTTAATTCTAGGTTCCCTTTGTCTACTCTGTTAAATACAGGAAACGTGAAGCTAATGTAAGTACCTTTTAAAAAAAGCATTCTTTACTATATATCTCGGTTATTATGATAGGACGAGATCGATATAATCTATAAATTCATAGAATGCTTTGTGCACAAATATTTTATTTCACATATTGTAATCATGCCAGTGCCAAAATTATGAGCCACATCATGAAGCTCTTCGAGCGCATAATGGGCCTCAGGCTTCGCCGAAAGTGTACTGTCTCTGAGTCTCAGTATGGGTTTCAACCAGGATCAGACACTATGGACGCCATTTTTGCCTTCAGAACTTTGATGGAGTTTGGATGAAGTGCTTTAACATATCTGTCCCTGGAGTTAGATGGACGCCCAAGCAAGCGATGGCTGGATGTCGTGACGCAGGACATGAGAACCAATAGATTGTCCACTAAGGATGTTAAAGACCGATCAAAGTAGAGTAAGCTTAGTTGATAATTTTAGCTAGTAGCCAGTGGATAATTTTATTTTGTTTGTCCCTATCCCTTTTAGAGGTTAAAGTGTACAGTATTTAAGTGACTGAAATGCAGCTTTTAGTTGCATAATATTGTAAGTAATAACAATTTTTTTTTCAAATCTACAAATTATGTTCTATAGAACACAAGTTTATGTTCTATAGAACACAGTTTTTCTACGGCTTTAATACTTTCCTTTTAGGAAAATTTTAAAGTTGTAGGAATATTATAAATATATATAGATGATGAAAATACAGATAGATGATGAAAACGAAGACGTAGTAAGAATTGGTTATAGCGTAAATACTTGTTGAACAATGATATCTTTATCAATCTATCTTTGTCTATATATTTATCTATATCTGATTATATTATATCTTAAAGAAATCATTTGGTACTAGCTTATCTTATAGTATTCATATAGAGTTGATATATTTAAAGAATATAAAAATTCTACTATCATTGTCCACTGTACTCTGGTTTACCAATAAGCTAAGTATGTACCACTAGGATCTCCTTGTATATTCTGCTATAGTCGGTTATGTATTTAGCCAAGTGAAGTAATTCAATGAATTCACATACAGTTTTTACTGATTGCACGCTTCGTTTGTTATTTGGCATATAACAATTTGATGATAATGTAGCTTCTTGTGGCTTTTTGTTATCAATATTTAAACGTTGAGATATTTTGTCAGGGAGCCTCCATTGCCATTGATTTATTTGGAAATGATATTAATTTAAAAAATCAAAATAAATGTGAAATAAAGTAAAAAAATTGATCTTTCTTGATTTTAGCTTTATTTATGGGATGGGCACCAGATTAGTCTGGGGTGGGCACGGACGTACGTGTGTCGCAATATAAAAGGAGGGAATTATTATGTTAAATAATAAAACATTGTTATTCTAAGAAGGATTAATGACCTCGCAATTGCTTGGAACGTTTTAAAATCTTGGCAAGTTGAGCGAATATTATCAATATGTGTCAATCAGAATTATCTTTATCACCTACATATCTTATCATCAATATTCATTACCATAACATCTGATTGTAGCCTTTATTTCAATAATGATTAGATTTATTTCGCTTTGAATAGGCAAAGTAGTTTCTTTATCAATATCTAACGATTTTTGACAGCTTTGACGTACAAGAATCACGTAAGAGGCGATGAAATTGCTTAAACTTAACTTATTTATTCTTAAATTTATTCAGAAATTTATTTATTCAGAAATGACAATTGAATAAATAAAGATCGGAAATAGTAAACCAATTGTAGCCCGCGACTTCGTACTATGAAATGTAGTCTCGTTTTATCTCGTTCCCGTAGACATTTCCAGAAATTGCTTTTTAGTGTTTCCCATGAAGTTCCTACGCTAGCCAGTCAGTGAGTCAGTGAGTCAGTCAGTCAGCCAGTCAGTCACTCGTTAATGGAAGATTTTTATAATTTGGCAAGATAATGTACGATATTCACTTCCGGCACTCAATATTTTGTCTCAAAATCGATAACACCCTATTTATATACTTATATTATCAATGTTTCTTAACATTATACCTACTGAAATAAAAAAAAAAACATTCTTTTTTCATTTATAGTAAACAAAAAAAATCATTCCCTAAAAAAACTTAAAGATGCAACCAACGTAACGATGTAACTATGATTTAAAAAGCCTTCTCCATGTATTATAATTCTCGTTTAAAGTAGCTTCTATATAAAATTAATGACTGCTCCATAATTTTCAACTAAAACTAGTCACAATTTGAAATACTGCTAATCGAGTTTGCATATTTATAAATACATGTTGTTGTATGTGTGTTATATATATATATATATATATATATATATATATATATATATATATATATATATATATATATATATATTAAAGTCAACAATTTATTCCCCTATTGTTATTGAAATTTGAACTTTGGCAGTTTATTTTAGTTTATTACTATGGTATGGGCTTGAATACACCACGTCTTCATAAAGCATTCTATGGGCTATATATAAGACAAATGTTGTAACTAATTAGGCTTTTACTGGTAAAATATCCATATACAATATGCCCGTGTAGATGTAAAGTAGAAAGAATATGTTTAAAACGTCGCTTGTAATCAAAATTAATCTACTATTTTACAGCTCCACGCTGTATCCCGCATAGCGGAGTAGACAGAGAGAATGGTGGTGTTAAAACACTTTGTTCTCTGTTTTCTCTTCATTTTCTAGACATTGCTTGGTCTCGATAGAACGGGGCAATAAAAAAATCACTCAACTATGCTTTTCAAGATAAGTGATAAGTGATTTTATAACGAGAGGACCTAATATGAGCGAAATTTATACTCGAAGATATTTTCACTATTCATATTTAATTAATAAATTTCTCTCCGTCAAGTATGACAAAAAACGTGAGTCCCTCTTTATATTTTAATTTAAACCTATCCATTGCTAGAAATCCTCCATAATTTAATGAATTAATACTAACGACATCTTTTCTATTGTAAACTGATTAACTAAACAAAATGTATTTATTTTAATGATCAATAGAAAGTTCTAGAAAATATTACAAAGTATTTTTTTTTCACTAAAGTTGCCGAATACACTGACGTCTGATGTTTAATAATAAAACAATTATCGTTTATGAATCTAGGCCGATTTTGTCAGATCTAGGCTAATCTTATTTAAAAATGTGATAGTAGAGAAATTTCTTAAAGATATTTTTAAATTATAAATTGTTGTATTTTGCCTACAGTACAGTTATACGTCGTATAGAACGGTAACTATTGAGTTTTCAATTAACAGTCTTAAAACTACTAGAGGACCCGTTGACGCGTCAAACACGCGTTGCCATAGCAACGTGTATGTCACTTTATAGAAAATTTATATTGTTAAACATATGGTAGTGTGTGTAATGTTTTATTTATTGATTTAATGTACTTTATAAGCGTTATTATTGAAAAATATTAGCGTTCTGCACTTCTTCTGCACATAAACTATAAGTGTGCCAAATTACAAAGTTTTTGCTTCACGTATATAGATATATAGATTCTATACAATGTTAGAAACGAGGCAAATTACGAAAAGTAGAATGCCTTGACACTGGAGTATATCTACACAGCTATATAAAACTCTCCTTTGATTTGTCTTAAAGCAAAAAAATATATTAAAAATATTTCACTATTATTTTAGTATTCAGATGATATGGAAAAGAAGTGTTCATTTAAAGAAATGTTACATATATTAATATTTTAAATTTACAACATATACATTTTGGTTGATTCTATAATTATATGAATGCCAAGAAACAAACAGGAAATGCCAGTAAAATATACAGGGATATTTAAAATAATATAGTAACCGAATATATCTGGAGCAAAATTTATAAAATATATATATAGGATACAAGTCTTCTTGGGATATTAACATGAAATTCAATATTCCTATGTGTCGAAACTTATCTTTGGTTTCCGGTTAAAAAGTTTAAAAATAACAAAGTGTTTTTAATCTGGTATTGCTTTTGGTATCCGACCTGTCTGTCTGTCTGTCTCTCTATTTTGTTATATAAGCGATACTGTTCTTATTTCAGTGGCGAGTTATTTCAAAATTCTTCTTAATATATTTTTAAATATAAATAAATAGCTTTACGCTATTTCCCGCATATAGCAGAGTAGACAGGGGGAACCTTAGTGTTCAGAAACCAATTTCGAGACATTGCGTGCTGAGTGGTGGCACTCAACGCCGCGCATTATCTTGTTACGAGAGAGCGAAAAAAAAATAAGTAAGAACCCACAACCGTCGCGTTTACAGTGAGACACTGTGCCTCTGTGCCACGACGACCTCTTTATTTTTTTTTTAGCTTCATATTTTAAACCGTAGAGAGAAAAGGAAGAGTCAAGAGAAAACATAGTGTTAAGACACTTTTTGTTGGCAGAATTGAATTCAAAAATGAAAGTATCACATATTGCCGCCAACAGGCACATAAATTAGAGTATTGTATGACGTCACAGCATCTGATAAGGATAATATTGCTGTAATGGATAGAAATAATAGGGATCAACTTCAATTGATATAAATGATTAGTTAACGGCCTTCGGTTTGGTAACTCGGGTGAGGAGACCATAGCCACATATATATTTAACACTTTTTTATTTTTAAGTTATTAATAGATATCTATGATAAGGAAGAAGTATTGAGAGCATATGACGGTTGTGGATTGGACTCCTTGTTGAGAGAAAGCTGAATCTGTGATTCAATATGTGATTATTGTTTTGAAAAAAAAAATAAACGAATACTATGATTACTACAATTCACGAAAAATCTAACTGGCGAATTTTTTTTGTGATTTTTTGACATAATCAAGTTATTAATTAATTGTATATACCAAACATACACCTCTCTAGTAAGAATGAATACCAATATAAACCATTTAGTGTCTCTACCTTTAGAGTCATTAGAAATGGCTGTGTTTATCGTTTTACTAAATATGAGCTTTCACAAAAGTACGCCAAAAAAAGTAAAGGAAATTCATAGCTCTCTACATATACGATATAAGATTTGCATATATATACATATATTTATAAGATTTATAAGATCTCTACATATATATATATATTTGCATGCATATTGCATATCGCATATTGCATATTGCCTACGTGCATACGTGCTGAAAAACGTGAAACCTCTCACGTAGGTGTGTTTACGATTGGTCTTGTTACATCAATGTTGCTTGCAATCTGCTGCAAATAAAACGATTGTTCCAACGACTCGACTCGTGACGATAACGCAGAGGCGAGTCATGTTTGATATTGTAGATAATAGACGTTGACGTTATCGTGACGCGGACGGGTGAGTGGGTGTTTTGTTGTGTTCAAGGGCTGCAGGTTCGATTCTTTGCAATGGATGAAGGGGAGAAGCTGTACGACATCGAGTCATCTTTGCCTGATAGCGCAGGAAATCGATAGAGGAAAAAATAAAAACAAGTGTGTGATATAAAATACAAAAGTATCTAGATGATAAAAATTATATAACAAACCTTAGTAAAAATAATGCTTGGACAGACAGACATACACCATTGAGCCATAGGCATCTATTTCACAAAGTGAATAAGCAAACGAACGGAGATGGCTATCAAGAGAATATCATATTGCACCCATAAATGACGCTAACGATAGATGTAACCCAAGACCTCCGATTGCAGGCAGTAAATTTAAGCATATCTATTTAGATGAAGTCACTATAAGATATATCTAACATATTTATATATATATATATATATATATATATATATATATATATATATATATATATATATATATATATATATATTATATATATATATATATATATATATATATATATATATATATATATATCTCTTTTTTTAACAACGATAGCTTAGTAGCTAGTATAATAATTGGCAAATTAATCGAAACTGGGATTTTGGGGAAAAATGTAAAAAAAAAATAGAGATTTAAATAATACGGATATGTATAAAGTTTCACTGTGACAGGTCGACGTGTAGCTTAAATGGCTAGATCTCTTGGACGGTATCCAAGAGGCGACTCATTGTATTCTAAATTTGATATTTTTACACTACATTTTAATATGCTTGTTTTTATAGCTTCACACTTTATCCGTAACGGGATAATCGTGCCTCTTTTGCCTTGTCCATTGTCATCGACCTCTTTATAAATGCCCTCCAGTATATCCTCATGTTTTTACGTGAGCTTCCTCCTGTATTATCGACACTATGTCTTCAACCGTGTTTCTTCCAACTGACTGATAATGTTACTAAATCAATATATTCTAATAGCCAATTTGGACTAGAAGTTAGTTAATAATAACTTGATCATTTAAAAATAGTAATATTAGAGCACGTCATTAAAAATAAAATAAATATTCGCAACTAATTTAAATTTATTTAACTATAAAGAAGGTATAAAATTTTTATTAAAAACGTTTACAAATGTCTGTTGTTGAGATAATTTCTGGATTTATACTCTATGTTAAGAGCTTTCAAAAGTACATTATTCACTTGAGACATTCACTCGAGTCAAGTATTTACAAAAAAAAAAAACCAACTTACTAATACTATTAACACATTTATTAGATATATGGAAAAGTTATGAATGTGAATTCATAAAAAGTAAATTGAAAAGTAAATGTGCATTTATGAGTATAAAGAACATAAATATTATTACGATTATATTTCAGAAATAAAATCGCGTGATATATAAAATATTCAATGAGTAATAAATCTTTTACTTTGAATCTTATTTAAGATATACGATAACGAGATTCATTACTGTACACCATAATTATGTCTCACAAATATCCCATGGATTTCGTTAAAGGTGTAGGTTAGTAGGGTAGCTTTTGCGTAAAAAAGTTCACACCTATCTATACTAGCTTTTGTGAATAGGACGGTTAATGTACTAAATTTTAATAAGGTCTTTGATATTCACGGTATTTACATGTTTAAAAGGAAAATCTTTGACTTCCGCTACCCAAAGATTATTGCAAAGAACAATCATTTGGCAAGAGAGAATGATATTTTAATGGTTTTTAAAGTGTTAATCCACACTAAGGATCCGTCCGACGGTTTCCATGAGGCGTGGCTTCAAATCTCGTTGCGATAAAAATTTTATATTGTTTTGTTTAAAAAAAATTTCTATCCTTATATATGCACAAGATGATCATGTATTTCTGTACAGAAGATGTAAAGCTTTGGCAGCAAACGTCTCATTAAAAATGTACACAAGTAACCTTCTAGATGCGTGACGTTTGGGTAGCTTCCAAAGTCATTGCAAATATAATTTTTTTTTGTGAGGAACATCATAGCTTTTGAAGTATTCATTTGTTTTTTTTAGCACCACGCTCTATGATTAATTTCAAGATATACGTGTGTCTACATACAAGGCTTCTACTTGTTGGTCAGCGGAACCTATCGTCGCACTTTTTTTACCAGAGCTTTTTTTTTATTAATTCCTCGAGTAGTATGGAACCTACGACCGTTTCGTTCATAGTCAAACGCTATTCAACAGCGCCACGGACTCAGAACTCAGAATATGATAAAAATAAAAGAAACATCACATTTCACAAAACTAAGTTTATATATATATATATATATATATATATATATATATATATATATATATATATATATATATATATATATATATATATATATATATATATATATATAGTATATATATATATATATATATATATATATATATATATATAGATATATATATATATATATATATATATATATATATATATATATATATATATATATAGATATATATATATATATATATATATATATATATATATATATATATATATATATATATATAGCTTCCGAGCTAGGTATAAATTAAGAAATTCCGTTGTTGTCCGTGGTTAGTGTTACTCAATACCGTGCGTCGTCTTGTTGCAAAAGCGAGGAAAATGAAAAGATTATTTCCCCTGAGCTAGAATCGAACGCGCATCCGTCACGCTTACAGTTAACCCTGTGCCGTGACGACCTCACGGTCAAATACAAATACAAATAATTATATAATTTCTCACGAAACTATCGACTTACGTATGTACACTTTGTAAATAATGCATAATATTTAAAATATACTTTGACTGAGTAATTACTGGCACAGCGCCGAAACTGAATTTGAAAATGTTATTTCAGGAATCATTGTTTTGTCCATCTCTTATACTCATACTCATATGTTATAATAATATTTTCGTCGCCTTCTATAAAGAAGATTTAGATCAAGTTTATATATTTTGGCAAGTGAATTTACAGTGGTTTTATAGCTCCTTTGCGAGAATCATTAATCTGAATTACTGAGCTGTAAATAAAAGCTTATTTTTATAGTATAGCTATTAAATCTGATACATAGGCTATATTTGCTATTGAAAACTGGCTCAGCTGATATAGACTCGTAATAGACCAGCTAAGCCATAAGAAATAAGAAAATGGATCCTTAGCAAAAGTTGTTCTGCGTGATTATCACTTGCCGAATACATTTAAAATTCTAAAAGGTTTGAAATAGCTCATGTGGTATTGTAAGAGATCCACAGAGACACCACATCTAAGAGCTACAAACAAACTAACACTTTAAATAAGAATTTTAAAAGAGGGAAGAATACCTCGTCTGTATCGACAAGTTATTTGGGAAGTAATGCTTACGAAACTGAGTATGGAATAGGATTCCGAAATTATACATTGAAAATTACCAAAGCATCTTGTTATTTAACGTTTTTGTTATCATTTCTTATCAAAATCAGGGGATGCTGAAAACTCCGGGCGTCATATACCTCTTTACTTCGTTCCCAGAAAATTTCATTCTGATGCTGCGAACTGATTATACAACAATTAGGCGATTGAACACGCTATTTTAAAATGTCCTTTGATTATATATATATATATATATATATATATATATATATATATATATATATATATATATATATATATATATATATATATATATATATATATATATATATATGTAACATCTATTTCACATATATTAAAATATAGATTTCGTTTTAGCTTCACGCTGTATCCCGCACATGGTAAGGTAGCAGAGGGAACCTAGTGTTAAGACACTTCGTTCTCTACTTTCCGCAATAATTCATTCTCAGCAAGTGGGAATCGAATCCACAAACCGTCTCGCTTACAGTCTGACACTGCCCTTACGCAACGACGGTTCATAATTATATTTAAATATTAATTTAAGTAAAGTAAAGTAAGTAAATAGAAAATAAATAGAGCTGTGTTTCACTATTTCACTATTATACTATTATAGTATTCACTATTATAGTCTACTTCGTTAAATAGACTATATGACACATATACCTATGTGTGTTTGCGTTTTCATTTTTTAATCGAGCCCGTAGCTCCTGAGATTAGCTCGTTCAACCAAAGTCTTCAGCTCTATAATATTATTATATTATCTATGTATTACAACATTGTATCTATCTCAACATTTAAAACGTGACTTAGAATTTCCATTTGACCAAGCAAGTGAAGTGGCGGGTAAGAGCTAGTTACATTAAAGAACACTTTTATAAAGTAAAATAGCAAGTCTCCGTTCTTTTCAGATCTCTTTGCTATAATAATATATCTTATTTCTTTTTTTTTACACATTAATTTACAATCAATATAATTTACTGGAAAAATAGTGATGTCGATAGATACAGGTAAAGTACCTGACCCTATCTATACATAATATTATAAAGCTGAAAAGTTTTATTGTTTCAACGTAGTCATAAAAAAAAAGTATATTTGGGCAGTATTTTTATCGAGAAAGGCTATATGACAAACTGTACTTGAGCTCCGGTCAGATAACAACTGGCACTTAAAATGTGTTATATGACCACCACCATTCTTGATTATTTCCAATTGACTTTGTCGACGAGGTTGCCGTTAAAAATTAGGTCTAATACTAAAATATTAAATTTCCTTCGAATGTAAATTGAATCCGCTACCACCGCCAGTCGGATATCAGGACCATGTCAAGATGACATCAATTGATAATTTGGTCCCATGATTCGTTAATGGCGGAGACCGTCGTGGCTCATTGGCAAAGCATCTGTAAGCGCGACGGTTATAGGTTCAATTCCTACCTGGGGAGTTGATATTTTTAGTTCCTCGCTCTAGTAACAAGACGAAGCTCGGCGTTGAATGCCGCCACTGAACAAGCTATGTTTTGTAATTGGACGGAAAGTCGGGAAAGATGTGTTTTAACACTGAGCTCCCGCTGTCTATCCTGCTATATGCGGGACGACGCGTGAAGAGATTATTTTTTTGTAATTTGTTAAAGTATAGAACACTAAAGTCTAAATGAAACAGAAACAATTAATACAGACGGCGTGACAAATAAATGCAAAAACTAACGGCCTATTAACCTTGATTATTTTACATTCATATTTCTTCAACGTCGTTACACAGCTACGTCACATAATTTTGTGTGATCGATGTATGTATGTATATATATTGAAAAAAAGTAACGGAATTCAGTCTGTACGTGGAAGTAGTTATAAGAGATTATGTTGATCTGTCTTTTTGTACGTTTTACGTGAATAGTAAACTGAAGCGATTTTGGTTTTCTTTAGTATAATAGGTGTACGCCGTGGTCACAGGTTCTAAGATAGCATATGGAAAAAACAGACGTATACTAGATCTGCTAAAGCAAAGTACACTATTGTATAGGCACTTTTTAAAGTTTACATAAAAAACTTTACAGTGAATGTTAATGTAGACAAGCAATGTGCGAAATTACGAAATATCGATTCAGTTATCGATATTTGGTAATTTTAGTGGATTTTGCGGTTTCCGTCACCATTGGTAAGTTGGAAAGTGTCACAGTATAACTTATATATATATATATATATATATATATATATATATATATATATATATATATATATATATATATATATATATATATATATATATATATATATATATAGAGCCAGTTATAAAATTATGAGAGATAAAAAATATAGAATTATTTTCTCAACTAAGCTTTACCAAAACAAATATATTATAAAAAAAAAACAGCTATAAAAAAATACCAATAGTGGAAACATCAACACACGTATGTACGTATAAAAAAATATTTTATGGCAAATTTTTCCACATAAAAAATTATTAATATCATACAAAAAACCATTACAAAAAATTATCCTAATTAAAATTAAAATTGAAAATAATAATTAAAAAAAAAACACTCACGCATAAGCCTTAGTCTCTTGCAGCCTGACAACAGCTTGCTTGAACAAATCGTATGCCAATTTCGAGTACTGTGTCGACAATGCTAAAAGATCTGGTTGGTACTCGACTTCCTTCTGCTTTTCTTCATCAGCAGGATTGGTCTGTATATTATGCTTCTTCTTCAGCCTTTCCAAGGACTTGTTTGGTTTCACAGGCGCTGGAGCGACCTCCACTTCGCGGGTACAAACGTTACACATTTTTATTTGTATAAGATGAACGTATCGCTCTACACGCGGGTAAGCTTGAGACTGAGCGAGCGTTCCGTAGATTATAAGGTGCGGGCTATCCCCACCACCGCTACCAGCTTGTTGATAAAGGGTTGGTGTGGAAATTGGTTTGTGTGGAAATTTTGATTGATTTTAATTTTTTTTTCTTTCTTTTTATAATGTATGTAGATGTTTGTATTAGAAATGTGAGTTGAATATCGAGTGTAAGTTTAATAAGCATATGTATTTAGTTAAATTTAAATTTGCTAATAAAATATCAAGTGCTATAACAGAAAATCGGCGGAAAATGGAGAAAATGGAAAATTGAGAATTACATTCTCTCTGCCCTACCTACTATATGCCGGATACAAGGATGTTTGTTTATTCTCTTAAAAATAAAGTATATAGAATGTTTGGGGGCATAATGCAGAATGTCTTGACAATAGGTTCGCCCTACTTTACTTATTGCTGCGGGATATAGTGTGAAACTAATATGCATATATTTATATATATTTTCTGCATACATTTTCTACATATTTTATGCATTTATATATATATTCTTATATACTGACAGCCACTATAGAGCTTAAGCTCATTTAATAAAAAGTTACTAAAAGTAATATTTATAATTAATGGACATATATAATTATTAAAAATAAAATAAATAAAAACTTATTTCAAAGTCTTTCAAACGTATTTCAAATACCTATTAACTAGCTATACGTACAAACTGAAACAAAAGCTAAAAAGTTGAATGAATATAGTAGAGTATTGATAATTGTATATGTATGTATGTATGTACATATAGTTAACTATATATAGACATTAAAAAAACGGTAGATAAAATCAATAAAAAAAACATTACCCATATTGGAATTGCTCCAAAAATATCGAATCAGAAATAAAATTCGTTTTTTTTTATCATCAGATGCTGAAATGGTGACAAAGGATCTCCTAAAAATATGCTTTTCCAAACAAAAAAAAATCAATGCACAAATGACAGAGAAATCGATGGATAAACATAAAAAAATAATTATAAACGTCGAAAATCGGAGGATACCCTCTTTTTTTTTGAAATCCGTTAATTCGTTCCGTTAATTAAAAAAGTTATTTAACTTCAAAATTTTTTGAAGGATTTGATAATTTATATTTTATCATAGATAATACTTTTATAAATATTTAAAAAAATATGTTTCATACAGGCAAATCGAAATTCCTTATATATAAATAGAACCTGTACTTGTTAACCTGATTAAAATTTATATGAACTTATAAAATATTACCAACGAATTAAATAGTTATTTTACTACCGTTTACACAAAGTATGCTATCTCTTCGGTTATTGGCATTGTAAATCAAATAACTTTATTAAAATAGCTGTTATATTGCAACAGTTATCAGTAACGTATAAATTATGTAACTATTATTAGTTTATTACAATTAGATGTAGAATGCGACAATTGTTTTAGTTATAATGCTAGGGCGCAGTGGGAATGGGGTGGTGGTACCACTGGTGACGCGACGGTTGTGAGTTTCATTCCCACTTGGGGATAGTCTACTTAACATGGAATCTCAAAATTTGGGTAAAAAGTGGGGAAAAATAAAAGTGGGGCGTGTCTTAACACTAAATTTCGCTTTAGGGCTCTTATTCTAGCGAAATATTTTATATTTGTTAATATATATATATATATATATACAAAATGTCAAAATATCGTGACAAGTGAAAAGTTGGCACCTGCCATTATATCGGGTAATAAAATCAATTTTAATCGTAAAATATACAATATTATATTAGTTATCTGTATTTGCTAAAAGTTATATTAGAGAATGGACACCATTCACAGCGTGAAACTAGAAAAACTTAAGACATTTTACTTATTTATTAAGAAAATAGACGTATTTCTTAACAATACATTATAAGAAATACATCTATTTTTTTTTATTAAACGCTTTGCTCATTGTTTTATATTACATTTAGAATTATTATTTATATTTACAATTAATTTAATATTTACCGTTTATACAATTCATATTACTATATTATAATTTATTTATTCTTCTTCTTCTTCTTTTATTATATTATCATTCATATTACTTGTTCATTCTTCTTTATTCTAACCATCAACACTACATACTTATATGTCCTAATGCCATGAAGCCGCTATGGTACCATATGGTAGCATTTCACCGTAAACGCAATAGTTACCGATTCGATATATAATTTTTAATTTCCTTGTTCTAGTGAGGCATACTCACTATTACAACTCTCATGGGATATTTTTATGTATGAGGTTCCCATAACCAGGTAGCTCCTAGCGGTAGTAACCACCACCTGCACAACCACGAACACTCTGCCAAGAGTGCCTGGCTAAGAATAGTGAGGTAATAAGTTCCACCCCTCGTCATATAATTCTTTAGTTCTGCCTGCAAGATACGAGAAAAAGGGTTTTTTTTATTTTTTCCTCGTTACACTCTTCTCTTTTGTTCTCTTGGCTCTCCACTTGTCTTCAGAGTCACTGATGTTTTGCAGCTTTTATGAGGTCAATGTACCTTCAAATTAAATAAAATTATACTTGTCTATGGGTCAAGTGATTTGCAAGTTGAAAGCGATTGATTAGGTGTTTAGTTCATAAAACGCGAGATAGGGTGAAAATAATATCACATCTTATTGTATTTCCATGAAATACGTTTAATCACTCGCTTCTGCTTATATAAGGATGTTTAATAAACTGGCCCGGATTTTTCCCAAGTAAGATATTGTAGGTATGGGTTTTTTTTTATTAAATAAAGTATATATGCCTTTCTGAGAAAGCTATGCGGATGATTCCATTTTTTTAGCGTGACGTTTTTTTTTCTACCAGGGGTGGCCAGAGAGAAGGGGTCGCTTTGGTCCCTATATTGTTTTTAAACTCTGGAGGGCCCTCCGGATGATGGTCATGGTGTTAACATCATCTTCCCCTATTATTATCGACACTATTCACAAAGGTCAAGGGAGGTCTCATCCTACCTCTTTTAGTATCTACCTTCATCCTCTTAACGTTCTATTTACGAGAGAGAGTTAGTGTGAGAGATGGAATAAATGAATTTCAATTATTTTATTTGCACTGGTAATAAGACAAAGTGCGGTGTTGAGTTCCGCCATTCGACACGTAATGTCACAAAAGGTAGATTGGAAGTGGGGAACGGAGTGTCTTAAAACTAGGTTCCCTCGCTATTATTATTAACTACGAGCTATTTTTATTATTATCATCATAAATTCCACACTAGTATTCAATTAAAATAATTTGCGAATTTAAAAATAAACTAAACAAATAAATAGCTTTTATGCTGCTCTTACATTTTTTTTATATCAAAAGGCCGATCGTGGGAGGCGGGACTGGCCCTAGTAGATTACTAATAAATAAATAAGATACCTGGCGCAAAATCTTTGGACTTGGAAATTCATTACGAGCAATTTTAAGTCAACAGGGAAATTGACATCAATTTTATATCAATAAAGCGAAAATTAAAGTTAAATATTTTGTAGTATGGATCCGATTGTAAACGATTGTGACTGCTACAACTCCACCTACCAGCACCATCATCTGCCAACTCTGATTAAAGAAATCGCGGCGTTGAGTTTCGCCACTCGTCTTCGAATAGGGCTGTACTAATATTAGGTAGGTACTCTATGAAAATAATGCGTCAAGCCAAAACTAAGGCGAAAACTGAAATATAGTAGTAATCTGTTTGTATATCTTTGAGAAAAAGTAAAAACGTGTTTTAAGTAATATACGCGGGATTATTATCATTATTTTGTTTAAATTGTAAGTTGACCCAGTTATAGAGGCACTGACTGTAAACACGACGGTTGTGGATTCGATTCCCAATCGGGGGGAGTGAATGATTATCATTATCTTTGTCTGGCAGTGCCTACCCTGCCTACCCTGTTATGTGCAGGATACATTGTGAAGCCATAAAAAACAGATTAGTTCATTAGAGTATTTGTAGCTGTTTTACAACTAGGTATGGGTTGAAGTCTTATTAAATTCATTATAAAGCTGTGAATTTTTTCCCGTTTCCAGGAATTTGTTGATAGATCCTTTCATTCTTGGCTCCTCGACTTCAAGCCGTCTAAGCCAGTACCATTCTTCTTTGTAGGGTTCTTCATAGCTTTATATCAATCTTCATCATATTAATAATTCTTAGCTTGAATATTATTATGATTTATTCAAATAAAATAATTAAAAATGTATTGTTGCCAATCCGGTTGTAGAGCTGTAAAGGTCAAAGGATAATAATGTTTTTGGACTTTTTTGTATATGAGACGAACAGACGGGGATTTCCCAAAAATGGTATAACAATAAAATAATAAAATAGTACAAGTGGCGTAATTTTTTTTGGTTTTGTTTGCTTACCATACAACTGTGGGGGAGGAGGAGGTCCACAAAAAGAAAAGTGAAACTAAATCCCCTTATTATATATATGCAAATATTTAAAATCATATAATATTATAAACTAGCGACCCGACTGCAGCTTTACCCGCTTTAACTACACGAATATTCATCCAGCAAGATGAATTGCGTCCATTTTGAACTAATAATCTATGCATAAATATTACATATGTATATATCGAAACGCGCTTTTATTTCAAATATGTGGGTTCCACGGGAATCCCGATATCGAAAGTAGTGTATATGGGTCTCCGTAACCTTCTCTATCTTGAGACTGTTCCGGAGATTAGTTCGGACCAACAGACAGACAAGACAAGAAATTTTTAAATCGTTTTGATTATGTTTTAATGTTTATCTTTCCTTTATGATTATCTTTCCTTTATGAAATTCAAACAATATTAATTAAACCAGTTTGCCTCATTTGTGTAATAATACACTTTAACTTACTAGCAATTTACTTACAGTTAGTGTAATAGCGGCAAATTTTAAATAAAGGGGGGAGATATTAAAATAAACACGATTTTTATATCTTCTTCATATTAATAATCTTCTTCATATTAATAATCTTCTTCATATTAATAAAGAAACTGATTAATTACAACTCTCATGGGATATTTTTATGTATGAGGTTCCATAATCAGGTAGCTCCTAGCGGTAGTAACCACCACCTGCACAACCACGAACACTCTGCCAAGAGTGCCTGGCTAAGAATAGTGAGGTAATAAGTTCCACCCCTCGTCATATAATTCTTTAGTTCTGCCTGCAAGATACGAGAAAAAGGGTTTTTTTTATTTTTTCCTTATTACACTCTTCTCCTTTGTTCTCTTGGCCCTCCACTTTATGAGGTCAATGTTCCTTTAAATTAAATAAAATTATACTTGTCTATGGCCAAGTGATTTGCAAGTTGAAAGCAATTGATTAGGTGTTTAGTTCATAAAACGCGAGATAGGGTGAAAATAATATCACATCTTGTTGTATTTCCATGAAATACGTTTAATCACTCGCTTCTGCTTATATAAGGATGTTTAATAAACTGGCCCGGATTTTTCCCAAGTAAGATATTGTAGGTATGGGTTTTTTTTATTAAATAAAGTATATATGCCTTTCTGAGAAAGCTATGCGGATGATTCCATTTTTTTAGCGTGACGTTTTTTTCCTAGCAGGGGTGGCCAGAGAGAACGGGTCGCTATGGTCCCTATATTGTTTTTAAACTCTGGAGGGCCCTCCGGAGGATTGTCATGGTGTTAACATCATCTTCCCCTATTATTATCGACACTATTCACAAAGGTCAAGGAGGTCTCCCTCCTGCCTCTTTTAGTCTCTACCTTCATCCTCTTAACGTTCTATTACGAGAGAGAGTTAGTGTGAGAGATGGAAAAAATGAATTTGAATTATTTTATTTCCTTGCACTGGTAATAAGACAAAGTGCGGTGTTGAGTTCCGCCATTCGACACGTAATGTCACAAAAGGTAGATTGGAAGTGGGGAACGGAGTGTCTTAAAACTAGGTTCCCTCGCTATTATTATTAACTACGAGCTATTTTTATTATTATCATCATAAATTCCACACTAGTATTCAATTAAAATAATTTGCGAATTTAAAAATAAACTAAACAAATAAATAGCTTTTATGCTGCTCTTACATTTTTTTTATATCAAAAGGCCGATCGTGGGAGGCGGGACTGGCCCTAGTAATCTATAAATAAATAAGATACCTGGCGCAAAATCTTTGGACTTGGAAATTCATTACGAGCAATTTTAAGTCAACAGGGAAGTTGACATCAATTTATATCAATAAAGCGAAAATTAAAGTTAAATATTTTGTAGTATGGATCCGATTGTAAACGATTGTGACTGCTACAACTCCGCCTACCAGCACCATCATCTTCCAACTCTGATTAAAGAAATCGCGGCGTCGAGTTCCGCCACTCGTCTTCGAATAAGGCTGTACTAACATTAGGTAGGTACTCTATGAGAATAATGCGTCAAGCCAAAACTAAGGCGAAAATTGAAATATAGTAGTAATCTGTTTGTATATCTTTGAGAAAAAGTAAAAACGTGTTTTAAGTAATATACGCGGGATTATTATCATTATTTTGTTTAAATTGTAAGTTGACCCAGTTATAGAGGCACTGACTGTAAACACGACGGTTGTGGATTCGATTCCCAATCGGGGGGAGTGAATGATTATCATTATCTTTGTCTGGCAGTGCCTACCCTGCCTACCCTGTTATGTGCAGGATACATCGTGAAGCCATAAAAAACAGATTAGTTCATTAGAGTATTTGTAGCTGTTTTACAACTAGGTATGGGTTGAAGTCTTATTAAATTCATTATAAAGCTGTGAATTTTTTCCCGTTTCCAGGAATTTGTTGATAGATCCTTTCATTCTTGGCTCCTCGACTTCAAGCCGTCTAAGCAACTCCTTTAAGTTAATGGTACCATTCTTCTTTGTAGGGTTCTTCATAGCTTTTATATCAATCTTCATCATATTAATAATTCTTAGCTTGAATATTATTATGATTTATTCAAATAAAATAATTAAAAATGTATTGTTGCCAATCCGGTTGTAGAGCTGTAAAGGTCAAAGGATAATAATGTTTTTGGACTTTTTTGTATATGAGACGAACAGACGGGGATTTCCCAAAAATGGTATAACAATAAAATAATAATTTAATACAAGTGGCGTAATTTTTTTTAGTTTTGTTTGCTTACCATACAGGCTGTGAGGGAGGAGGAGGTCCACAAAAGAAAAGTGAAACTAAATCCCTTATTATACATACATATATATATATATATATATATATATATATATATATATATATATATATATATATATATATATATATATATAGATATATATATATATATATATATATATATATATATTATATATATATATATATATATATATATATATATATATATATATATATATATATATATATATATATATATGTACGGGAATTTGCGGTCAGACATTCCTGGAAATTATCGACCGGTCGGTTAGAGTTAATCCCAGAAACAATTTTGATCTGTTTACTCGTGTATGTATGTATATTATATATATATATATATATATATATATATATATATATATATATATATATATATATATATATATATATATATATATATATATATATATATATATATATATATATATTTTCCGCACAATTATTTTATATGTTTGTACTTATCCTTTACAATTTATCCTTATCTTCGCCATATATGTGAGAGCTCGTACTTTCCCAAGGTTCTCCACCATTACCGGTTCAGCGATGCTAGCCATCCAGTGGCTTCTGGTGACTATGTGTGATCGTCTGTCCATGTAGTACGCCCTCGCCCTCTGAGCGTCCTCTGGTTCATTGTCATCGGTACGGTGCCGTGACGTCATGAAATTTACATGCTTTTTAGTGTAATTAAACAAACTATGTCTAAATGAATTTGGCTGAAAATGTTTTATTCAAATTATTATAACTAGTTATGATGTACGTTGATAATTTAAAATGATTTGCAAATACCATTGGAAGGGAAATTTAAATAAAATTAAATAAGAATAGAGAATATATATCAGTGTATAAAATTCATTAATCCAAAGATTAACAGATTGAACCTACGACCTATCGTCTAGTATACAGTATGTAAACTAAGATACGTATAATTTGCCGCTCAATTATCGTAACTTACGAATAACTGTTGAAGGCAAATAAGCTTTAAGGTACCAAGAACTTTTTACTAAAGCCCTTTTTTTTTCATTTTCATTCATTTTCATTCGCTGTAAGGCCGTCGTGGTGCAGTGACTAGTATGGACCAAAGTGAAGAAGTGAATATTATCCATTGGCTCAAGTATACATATATGATATCTGACTGTGATCGCGTGGGTTATGGGTTCGATATCCACTAAGGGAAATTATTATGCGCCAAAATTGGGTAAAAAACGTATGGAACGAAGTATCTTAACATTAGTATCCTCTGGAATTCGCTTATGTTATTATTTTTTATATAGAAATTATTCATATCTGTACATTAATCTCACATATTGGCAATAATGAAACAATACAAAATACGTATAGGGCTAAAGTATATAAGAAATTATAATGCACTCTGGTCGTTTGTCCAGTTATTGGATGGGATGTATAATTTCCAAGATTGCTATTCAGATGAAGCGATTACAGAATATACTATAGTACAATGTGTGTTTTGCTTCGAAATATTTATGTAATATTTAGTGAATGAACTATATCAATATATCGTGTCTTACTTACTATTAATTCTCGTGACTTTCATTTGACCTTGAATATCTTTAAAATCCTTTCCTTTTTTGTATTAAGGTAAAATCCCAATGCCTAATCTCATTTGTATCGATATTCAACGATGTGTAAGTAAAATCATAAAAGAAAATAGCTCTTGGAAAATCTTAAGTGCTCTGATAATTTTAAAAGGTATATCGAGTATGGTTTAAGTAAATAGTTAATAGTATGTTATATACAAACATACATACTTATAGTTATATTATATTGACGTATTTTCCATTTTTGCCACTTATCTCAAAGATTTTTGAGAAAGTAAGTTCTCAGGTTATAATACCTCTTTTCATACGCACAAGTATATATGATATGGGATCTCTCAGTTAAGACATTTATTAAAATATCATCTACTGTATTCTTTTTTTACAATATTTTATAATATACAATACATTATATATTATAATATATAATATATAACATATAATATATAATATAGAACACATATTATAACATAAACATAATTCATTCACCCGCTGACAATTGACTACAACCGTCGCGTTTAATCCAACGCACTGCCACTGCAAAATCTATGACTACTAAATTTTAAATTTGAATTAATTATAATAATAAATATCTTAAACACGTACACCAAATCTAGCATAATCCTTGTACATACATAAGCATATGCTTAAATATATATTAGTCACAAAATTTCATCATAACACCGTCGCGTGACAAGATGCGCCCAAATAAATATCTGTGCCGCTCCACCAGTACCGCTAGTAACGTCGGCTGATCTCCATAGCTTATTTGTCAAGCGATAAAATTGTTATTGTATTATTTTGCATCTGTAATGCAGATGAGTTGTTGG
>JAXRJS010000030.1:305000-340000 GCA_037127375.1 Dione juno
GAAACTATCCACATCATTTTATGGTACTTTTTTTAAATCTTTTCGTGCTTGAGAGCGTAAGTTCTTAAAAGATATAGAAATTATCATAAAAGGTGAATTTTATCTTTAGTCTGGGCATTATGATTAAATGGAGGCCAGTGCGAGTTCTATATCTGCTGCGTGCAATTATTTAGCATTCCGTATGACCCAAAAGAAAAAAAAATAAACCCCTTATGGTAATTCATAGATATATCATAAAAGAAAACTATTACAAACATATATTAATTATTATTATTATTACGTATACAAACTATTGCAAATTTACAGTACAATTTACAGTATAAATAAATACTAAAATCAGATAATTGGTGATTTGTCGGTATCAAAGAAAAAAAACATTACAAACTTATACATGTAGTTAACGTTATACAAAATTTATATAAATTGATGTTTGTACAAGTTTGTAATCTTGTAACGTGCATTTTTCAGTACGGAACACTCAGGGTGCTATTTTTTTAAATATTCCTATAGAAAATAACAATGGCATGCTAATATATATTTCCTTACCGCAGATAACGAATACAATTAAGTGCACAATGCACAAGCGCATCAATAAAGTGCACTTTACCAACTTAAATATAAAGCCTTTAAAATTTCTCTATTTGATAAAAATTTCCGGCATTTTTGAATGACGACGGTGACTTGCTAAAACACTTGGTTATCGACTCCTTTGAATCGTTTTTTGCTTACATTTTTTTACTTTTCATTTATTTATGACATAACTTACACTTTAGACATTAGTCTATGACCACCTAGACAGGAGAAATGGAAATAATAACTAAAAATATACTTATCTAAATAATTACTATTTAAATTAATACTATACTTATTTAAATTAATTTATATAATCCATATATGATTTCGAGATTTGCCACTTGAATAATCCAAAGTCAAAATTAAACACATATTATTAACTTATGTTTTTAATCTAGAGTAGAATAGAAATTTGTAAGATGTAAAGTATTTAAAGCTGTTGAAGCTTACTCAGGTAGGACGACTTACACAAATGATTTCCGAGCCAGTTGTCAATATATATATATATATATATATATATATATATATATATATATATATATATATATATATATATATATATATATATATATATATATATATATATATATATATATATATATATATATATATATGTCCACAATTTTGAAGTTCCGGTGAGAAATTCCGTATGAATAAACGTATCCGGCATATGCCGCCCCCGATTGAAACAATTTTAAAAGTTGATCAATTATTATAACCTGTTATTTAATTTTATGAAAAAGATATTTAAATATTTATTGAAAGTATACAAATATAAATATTTTTTAAAAATTTTGTCTGTAGGTTATTAGTAAGTAAATGTTAAAAAGAAACTGATTTAAATACAAGCAAAAAACATCATAAAAAAATATTTTCACGGCCATATTTTTTTGGTATTCCATTTAATATTAGAAAATATACAAGTCAAATGATTGTAACTGATTTAATATAACAGCCTATAGACTATCTAACATTGAATGTATTTCACTATTCGAACCAATAGTCCTCGAGTTTACGTTCAGCCGACGAAACACTTTAACTTTATGAAATTACTATAGATTAGTATAGAAGGACAGATAAATACATTAAATTCATTTTTCTTTTTATTTCTATACTTTATTCTGGTTAAAAGAAATATTATATATATATATATATATATATATATATATATATATATATATATATATATATATATATATATATATATATATATATATATATATATATATATATATATATATATATATATATATATATATATACGCCTGCTTGTCTGTCCGTCCGTCTGTTAACAAGTTAATTTGACGTTTTCAACTTGCATATTTATTATTTAGTAATAAGTATAATGGAGCTCCAGTTTCTGACGTGTGTATGTAGCTTGTAATTTTGTTCGGACAGCCGCACTAATGATGCCTTCCGAGTATTGGAAAATGTTTTTTTTATATACGCCCTAGGTTCCGTATTATTTTTTTTATCCATTTCCAGGGCAGGCTAAGTGAGTGAGCTAAGACAAGTAGTTAACATAACAGCTAGGAAAAAAAAATAATTTAAATATTAAATATAATAACTTCAACGGGTTTTGCCATATTATATATACATACTACGAATCGTCTTTTGTTTACAAAAAGAACTTCAAGCTACGTCGTTTCTAAAAACAGAGCAGCTTAACTTTTCTTTTTTTTTTCTGCATAGCAGATATGACAGAGAGAACCTAGTGCTAAGGCACTCCGTCATACACTTTCCCCCAAAATAAAAAAAAATATATAATTTTTCCGAGTGGCATCGAACTGGTTTACAGTCATATGCTTCTTTCAGATAAGAAGAAAGTTTAAAATAAACTTTAAAAATTAAAGTCGTCTCATATTTGAGAAATCTATCTAATAAATCGATTAAAGTTAATATATAAAGTTCTAGACATATTTAATTGATCCCTAAAAGAGTACCAATGCACTTAAAGGTGAATGCGAAACCGGTTAAAGTACAGAAAACTTGTTATGTAACCGAAATAAAAATTTACAGAAGAGCTAAAATTAAGTGCGATTTTAAACTAACAGAAGCTTTGGCATTGTACTAACTATCGGCAAAGGGGTTATTGTGCCAAAATCATATAGCGCCTAAAGATTAAAACAATAGGATTGGGTTCGATTCCTACTTAGTGTAATTAATTATTTTTATTTATAGAGTTAAGACAGAAGAGGTAGAGAGAGAGGATATCCTAGGTATAATTCGCTTCATATATGATAATTAATTTATTCACATACGAGTATATTTAACGAGGTGTCGTGTATATATATATATATATATATATATATATATATATATATATATATATATATATATATATATATATATATATATATATATATATATATATATATATATATATATGTATATATACTATTAATGCCTACTATATGTCACATTTGTTTACATTGTTAAAATAATATTAAAAAAAACCCCAAGAAATAAATAAAATGACCAATTTATACGGAAATGAATAGAGCGAGTGACACATGTTATCAAATTGTGTTATCAGATTACGCTCAATAGGTAGGTTAACATAAACAAAAATAAAAAAAAAAAACACAATATTATTATAGATTCGTCATAAGTCACAATCAAAATATAACTGGATGATTTAAAAATCGATAATTTTCCTGTTCACAATACGTATACAGGTATTAGTGGGTATTGTTAGGAAAGTACGTATCAATTGCGTCGACAGACGTCACGCGTCAACGAACTACGAGCGACGGCACGGTATAAGCGAATCACGGTTATACCGCTTCAAATTAAATTGTTAATTTTATATTTAGAGAGAGTTGGTGGAAAATCTTTCCGTTTTCCACTCTCCACTTTCTTTTCTTTGTACGAGACCGAGATGTATAGTACATATACTAGTCGTCATGGCACAGTGGCACAGTGTCTGACTGTAAACGGGACTTTTCTCTTCATATGGTGAAAACCAAAAATCTTATTAATAATAAATATTTTGGGTGTGGCACCCATCCATCCACCCATCATCATCATCCCATCCCATAATATCGTACTGTACGTCTGTACGGGAACAGTATCTGGAACATCGCAACGAGGATATCGATAGTTTTAATTGATTTCAGATTTTTATAAGGCAATTTTTTTTAATTTATTATGGCGTCTATTTGCCCTCAATATTAATTTTTCTCATATATGTTCCACGTACAGACAGACTACGATTAATTGCATTTATTATATCTACACATATACTATATATATATATATATAAACACTATGTAGATATGAGTATGTCGTAACAATTCCAGTTAACATAATTAACCAGATGACTAACAGACAGTTAAAAATTTAAAAAAAAAACAGCAAAATCTAGACCATATCGTACCTAATCTATTCATATAACAGGCCTACGTGATCAGAGAGCGGGTCGGTGCACCCATTGCAAATATCAATTCACTTTAGTGTCCAATTAAATGTAACTTACATTAATATTTCAACTGAAAATAAATCCTATTTCTGGGCTAAATAAAGCTTAATATTAAATAACAGTATTTTAGATTTAAGTCGTTTTGGTTCAAATCGTGAGTTTCGCGTTCCTGTAATTGGTGCCTTCCCGCGTTGTCCCCCGCTCGTGTGTAATTCTACCTTTCGGACCATCGGTAGTGATGCCATATGGTTTGCTCTTACCGTGGATATTTAATTCGGGAGGTTATATATGGACTTTTTTTTAATTGCATGTATAATATTAAAAAGGTATCTCCGGTAATAAGACAAAACGCGGCGTTCAGTTCCGAGAGTAGGGCTAATATATAGAATATTAAATTAAAATTAATTAAACCATAAATTTAATAATTATTAATAATAATAGTCTAGTATTTTGCCATTTTTTAAATTCTTAATACAGGTATATTAATTATTTATTTACTTTAAATATATGTATGCAAATTATGTTTATCAATTTGTTAAGAATCTGTGCTTTCCACTTTCGAGTATTACGTACTGAACTATAAGTACAATTGAGATTATATTATTAGAGTATTTTTTGTAAATTTTATATAAAAAAATTATAAGTAAATGTTTATTATAATAATACATTTTTTTAATTAGCACTATCTTTTCATCCTTTATAAATTTGTAAATTATAATGTTACAGCCGTTACTGATACCATATTCGTTTATAATACTCTACAACACAAATAGAATCCTACACAATGGCACACTGAAATGACCTACTAAAATGGTCACCCTAGATACAATAGTAGGGTACGAGTTCAGTACAAATGCAATGGAATATTTAACGATCAAATATTGTTATGTTTTAATTAATATATTACACGCAAAATAGGTTTTTTATTGAAGCCTGTTAATATAGTGATGTACTATAATGATACTATATGAGAAATTATTTTAAAATGGCCTTTATAGCGCGGTCGTTGGGATCCCGTTTGACTGTAAGTGAGAAGGTTGTGGGTTCGATTAACCTCAGAGGTTTTTATTTTGTCCGCTCGAGAGGAAAATTGTACAGGCAATGTTGTAGTCTAGTTCTGTCTTGGTCATAAATTGACAAATGCAAATGAAAAAAAATAGTTATTTATATTAATATATTTTATAGACAGGTCTTAAAAAATTTGAATTTATCTTTAACGAATGGTCTAGGTATAGGTCTAGGTCATAAATTGACAAACGAAAATGAAAAAAAATAGTTATTTATGTTAATATATTTTATAGACAGGTCTTAAAAAATTTGAATTTATCTTTAACGAATGGTCTAGGTATAGGTCTAGGTCATAAATTGATAAACGAAAATGAAAAAAAAAACAGGTATTTCAATTTATATATTTTATAGACAGGTGATAGAAAATTTTGAAATTATATACAGATGTATGTTATCGATGTATGTATGATGTATGTATGGCTTATTGACAGAAAATCCGTATCGTTCCGTAATAAAATCATTAAAAAAAATTAAATTATAATATTCATATTGTTCGGTCTTTAAGAAAAATAAAATCTACAACTTGTACAAAATCGTGATGCAGTTCGGTTGGATTTCACATCAGTGGAATACACTATTTCCATTATCTCCATGTGGAAACAATACAAAGCGCGGCGTTGAGATCCGCCATAAAACACCATATGTCTCGAAAATTAGATGGAGAACGGAGTGTCCTAACACTACACTAGAGAACGTGAAGTTAATATAAAATCGATTGAATCTGCCCATTTCACATACATTCTTATCAACGTTTTCAATTATTCGCACGTAAAAGAATGCACCTATTAAGCCGTTATAAATTTGCTGTTAGTTTTTTAACCTTATTCCATTCGTACCAGTTAAATATGACATTATTGATAACAGATTCCTTATCATTATTTACGTCACGCTCCATTAACAACACTAATATCCAGAAACCCGATAAGTTTAAATGAAATTCGAGTTTGTTATGATTTTAAAAATATATTTTTACGAAAATGATTCATGATTCATTATATATTGTTTACTATTTTTTTTTTGAATATTTCTATTTGAGTGTTTTTTTTTCTGTTTTGACGTATTTTGATAAGGATTTCGAGATAAGAAATCTGGTTTTTACGTTTGACAGATTTGATTACGTAATAAATATAATAGACGCTAGATATGTGTCTCATAAGAAGACTCAAGGTCAAGGACAGCGTGCAATGGAGAGAGCAATGACATCCGTAGGAGAACAACCGTTATCGTTACAGCCGTTGCTTGAAGAATTGCGCAGCAGAAGTGGCAGTGGGCGGGAGACATAGCGAGGTCTCGAGTGGCCTCCTACTAGATATATCGACGATGTGGTCGAGGTCGCCAGAAGCCTCTGGATACGAGTAGCGCCGGACTGATAGTCATGGAGATCCTTGGGGAAGGCCTATGTCCAGCAGTGGCGGCTCTGATGATGATAAATGTAAGGAGATATGCGATACTGTGATGCAGTTAGCTATATATTATATTGTAAGAAAGTACATATGTACGTACAAAGTACATATATACAATGAGACTTGATACTATAAAAATAAGAAAATAAATGATTAAAATAAAATCTTCTAAATAAAACTATTAATCATAGTATTTGTCGGGCAGGCCCTTGCATGACGTCATATAATGCCTACAACTCTATATGTTTATCTGTTATAGATATATAGACAAAAATATATTATGTTATATTATATAGCTTAGTAAATATCTGGTGATGCTAGCAGAGGCTTTACCAACTGATGCATACAGATAACAAAATGGGAATGTCATGATAAGAGTAATCTAGTTTAAACAGTAATCTAGATAAATCTAAATTTGAATTATCATTGAAGAAGCAGTGTTGTATTCTGACGCCTTTATTGGCAGCAAAATGCAATAAAAATAATTTAAAAACAAAAACCACCGACCGTCCGACCGCTGAGGACCGTCTGCCTGTAAGCGCGACGGCTTGTGGGTTCGATTCCCATTCGGGGAGAATGAATAATTTTTTATTTTCTTTAAACTGGTAACAATGCAAAGTGCGGCAAAAATTCTTTAAAAGGTGGAAGGCGGGGAACCGAGTGTCTTAACACTAGGTTTCTGGGGTTTTCCTGCCTACCCTGCCATATGCGGGATACAGCGTGAAGCTATTATTATTATTATTATATAAAAACAAAAATCAGTCAAAAAGTATATTAACGTGGAACATTTAACATGAATCTTCAAATTATACACATAATCTAAATCTCTAAAAAACAAAGCGAAAAGTGGGGCACTGTCTACAAACAAAGTACACTTATGTAAGCGAAGCGATATGTAGACGCAAATATAATAAGAGCGAAGCTAAAAATGGAAGCAAAGATATTGTATACATAACAACACGGTTTACTTTTACACCTTTGATGTTGCTAATGCAGATACTGGGTACTGAGTTAACTTAACGTAGCTTTTTAGTTTTTTTATGATCTTTACCTTCTTTTTGAATGTTTTGAGTAGTTATTATACTTCCAATTTTAATGGTGAAGATGTTGGGTTTGCGTGCGATGGATGTAGCTATGGGCTTTGTGACTCAAATTTTGAAAAAGGAGCTAAGGGGTCGTGCCCAATCCAGACTAGTCTGGTGTCCATCCCGGAACTTATTAAAGCTAAAACTAGGGCTAATTAAAAATCATTATACTAAAAACTGTATGGTCATCGGGGCGTAGCGGCACAGAGTCGACCTGTAAACACTACGGTTGTGGGTTCGATAACCATACGGGGAGAATGAATTATTTCATCTTATAGCTAGGTTAGTTTCGTAAAATCCCATTTTAGCTCCGTTACTTCCGTTGTAAGATAAATTGACTACTATACAGGAGAAGCTATTAGCTATTAGCGTATTTATAATATTGTAGCAAAGGAAATTAAAAAAATTATTAATATTTACTTTACATTACGCTTTTTGTTCGACTTACACAATATTGTGTTTAGAATAAGCGCCTGGTGCAATGCACAAGAGTGTTAGGCACTGGTTGATAACGATATGTGATAAGCGAACTAACGTCATTGTATATATATAATGCTAATTGCTCAAAGGATTCTAGTACTTATTAATTATTACTAAACTTAATTTATATATTGATTTATTACCATTAAATCACTGTGTACCTTATGTTGTCTTTTTAATACATACATACGTTTAATAAATGTGATTTTTTTTATTTTATAATAGTATTATGAAAAAACAACTTCACGCTTTATCCTAAAGATCAGGGTATGGGGAGGGATACAAAGTGTTGGCTTTATCCTGTTTATAGCGGGATAGGCGAGATATCGTGGATATGGCCTCTTTTTTAAAATTAAATTTCTCATAAACTATTATACTGCGTGAACAGTATTTGAAAACAACTATATGTGTAAAAACTAGCTGCGCCCACAACTTTGCCTACGTGAAAAAGTATACTTGAAATTTCAGTTATTTTATAGTAGTTTCGTCGTACAAAATATATTAACTTGCTATATCTTATGTTACTTATTAATCGATTGAAATAAAACAAGTTCTTAATATTAAGTGAGGCTTATTATGATCGAAAACTCAAAACTGCAAATCAGCCTTTCAGATTACATCGAATAGAATAAGTAAATATTATAATTTTTATAATTATCAAAAGTTAATATAAAGTATAATACAATATTAATTAATAATTATTAAATATAATTATTAATAAATATTGTATCATAGTTTGTAGGGATATATATATATATATATATATATATATATATATATATATATATATATATATATATATATATATATATATATATCTATATAAAACCCTTCTGTTCTTAAGTGACTGACAGACAACGCACGGGAGATAAGAGAATGGGAGAGAAAAGAGAGAGAGGGAGAAAAAAATTGAACTGTAGCTGTTGCCCAGCTCGTTCGGAATATATTTAAGAATAAAGTCACGACCATAATTATTTTACAAAAAAATATATATGTGAGTTATAAACAAAACATCCAAAAAAGCTGTGCTCTTTATTTACATAAACATATATTTATTCATTTTTTCTTTTTTAAAAAATATATTTATAAATATTTTATAACATTGCTGGAATTTTATATGTTATCTAAAAGAAAAAAATGAATTTGCTTGCTTTATGTTCTGTGGAACGTGTAAAGTAGATTAAGAAGCTGTATCCCCCGCAAACAGCAGGCTAGGCAGAGGGAACCGTAGTGTTAATACACTCAGTTCTTTCCGTTTTTCGAGGCATTGAGTGTTGAGTGACGGAACTCAACGTTCCGCTTTGCTTTATTGGCAAAGTGAGGAAAATGAAAAAGAAAATAATTCATACTCCCTACTCCCCGAGTGGGAGTCGAACCCACAAACCATCACGTTTACAGGCCATACAGGCCACAGTGCCATTGCGACGGTCGTCTAAAATTAGATGTATAGTAAATTTGAAAATTATAAAAAAGGAAAATCCTTAGATCCCCTTAATGTAAGTTAGATTTTGATTAAAATTAAATTTTGGAGAAATAATAACAACATTAAATTTAAATAGGTCACGATACAAAGGAGCGAAGTAGGTTAGAATACCAATATTGTATTTTGGACGAGGTCATTTTGTCAAGGATACTCCTCCATCGTTTCGTGCAAGGAACAATAAATATTTATCAAACAAGTATGTTGCAATCGATACTGAAAATAAATTAAAGTTAAATTCTAATATACGTTGTACTTATATTTATACAGAGTCTACTGCAGGTGTAGTCTAAGAGAGCTCTGCATGTGTGATTTGCTATGGGCCTCGTCAGTGTTTCTGGTGGGCATTATGATCGAAACCATCCAGGACCCCTGAAGTCTATATTGAGGTTATCAGAGACACCAAACCCTTCGATTATAGTAGGGGTTGGGCAAGGCTATGTTACTTAAAGAAATATATAAAAATTATAAAGGCAGCGGGATTTGAAGCCGCGCCTCATGGTAGCCGTCCAACCGCTCTGACCACTGAGCCATGTGTTTTTCATCAAGTTGGGTCGAAATGATTACATAGGTTTTTTACAATTCAATACGTAGTTAGGTCTTAATGCGCTTTTATTTAATATAGTGCTAGATATTGTCTCGATTCACATCCAGGACCACCCTCTATAGCTTATAACGTATGCTGATGACATAGCACTCATAGAAGTTGGAGCAGAACTTGAACGTCTGGAAGCATACATATGAGAACGATGGTCTTAAACTAAACGTGTTGAAGACCGACTGTATGGTTTGCGGAAGGATTTAAGAACTTTTCATCCTGAACCAGCTGTTAAGTAGGAAAATTTCTGGTACTTACTTATGGTTACGTAAACCATTAGCCTAGAGAATGTAGATGAAATGGGAGAATGCGATGGACCTGGGCCAAATTTCAGGAGGTGTGGTTGGCGACCGCAGATTATTGTTTCGAGCCCAGCTCACACCAAGTCTAGCCCAAGAAAGAGGAGGTGGATATCGTGAGGCAGGATATGAGAACCGATGGACTAACCACTGCCAATGTTCAAAACATATATTTGTATTTTAGATATAATATAAAAAAATTAATGTTTCTTATTTATATACATTGCAGTGATAAAATGCTTTTGTTAGCATTTTACTTAACTGCTTAATATCTGAATGCGTGCGTTATGACACAGAGCTATCAAAACTGAATTTGAATGAATTAAGTCTTGAAAAAAAATGAAGAAAAAAAGACCACCCAAATTTCCTGCCCTTGGCAGGCACTGTGACATTTGCTTTTTTTTGACATTTTCAAATATAGACGATGTTCTTCTGTTTGGTGTGGAAGTTAAAGTTATATTTGAGAAAAAACACGTTTGTCTATTTATAATATATTATTTAAAATAAGGGCACAATAATTGTTTACATAGTTTTACATATATCTCTATGTATATGTGAATAAAAAGCTACTACTCCTTCTTCTTTTTCCATTGATAATATTATATATATATATATATATATATATATATATATATATATATATATATATATATATATATATATATATATATATATATATATATATATATATATATAAATTAAGATTTCAGCTACAGATCTATTGTTATACAAATTTTAGATTGCATTTAGTGTCTAGCGACCTCGTTTCCTATTATAAACATGCAACTGCGGTCAGTCTTCATTTCGATACTTGAAGATAACGTTGCAAAATCACCTTTATCAAAATGCATATAGTGCAAATAAAATGTTAATCCAAATTTAAATTAAAAAAGAAAATATATTTTACGTTTCACCCCGAAGAGACATTGCGTATTGAGTGGCGGAACTCAACGCCGCGCTTTGTATTGTCCAAGCGTTATATATTGTAGTTGTTCCTCTAAGTTGGGATCGAACCAAGACCTTTCGCGTTAACAATCAGACAATTACCCTCAGAGCCACGATGGCAAATGGATTTATAAAAACATCAATTCAAATTTAAAATATTAAGAATTATTTAGTACATTTATACTATATATGGAAGATTTTTACAAAAAAAAAAATATTATTCTGAGCATCTATCAATGTAATAGAAGCCTAAACAACGATATTCTTATTTTTTTCTCTTTGTCTGTGCGCTTGTGCACGTCAGTCTCAGCAACAGCTTAACCGATTCAAAAGTACTATTCACTATTTTATTAGATAAACGTGTCCTTAATATTTAGAGTTTGTTTTATTTAATTATAAATAAATTTATAAAATTTACAAAATGGCTGTTATATTGAATTAGCTGAAACTTAAAATTTACTTTTCCACGTAGAGAAAGTTGCGGGCGCAGCTAGTGTTTAATAAAACTCATTTTACAATCATTTAATCAATTTATGTGAAACTCGTGTATAAATTACTATAGATACACTGTACGTACATTGTGTAACTAATCTTAATACAATTTGTGTACAAACATGTATTATTATATTGTATTCAGACCACGAAGTTTGAAGCATGAACGGTGAGAAACTGATTTACTATTAGTTACTTCAACTTCAGTATCCAGACATCTCCAGTGTTTTAGTATAGCGTAAAATACTGCAATATTTTTATTTAAAGACCCTAGCAAATATGGTCTTATATGGCTTTTAAGCTTAGACATTTGTATCCGCAGTTTCGCCACATTAGGCAATTAAAAAATTAAGTTATGACACATATAAAGTGCCCAAGGCTACTTAGACCGCCGATAAGATGGGTTAGATGTAAAATAGCCTATAGCCTATAGCTTTCTTCGATAAATGGGCTATCCAGCACAAACAGAGTTTTTTTTTAATTTCATTAGATCACAGTTTCTACAAAATAGACCGAGTAACTGGTTAAATGCACTTTATATATATATATATATATATATATATATATATATATATATATATATATATATATATATATATATATATATATATATATATATATATATATATATATATATATATATAAATATATATACAAATTACTTTCTCATTGCATATTCATAATTCACTGATAAATGGAGAGTGGAGAGCTGCGTGTTTTTTTTATTATCATCAAATATAATCATATCACAAATAATCCATGCTAAAAGACAACAGAAAACCACACTTTTGCAGCAAAAATAAAAAAAAAAGTAAAAATACCAAAAAGTAAATCCAAATTGTATTATTATCTCCACTCCTTAATAATAAATCGGTACTTAGGTACATTTACGTCTGTTTATCTATATAGAGCTATTAAAAATGCAGCTTCGCTCTTATATATACCTATATACTATGGAGGTGCAATGCCGAGCGCTGGGGTCGTCGCTGTCCTAAATGGCAACCGGCTTATTCGCACAGATAGGTGTTCGTTTCCATTGTTATTGCACGATACGTTTATAATATTATTTATTTTCATATATTTTTCACATTGTTTTCTTTAATTTTTTATGTGTGCTAATAATTTTGTATTTGAGGCATTCGATTTAAGTTGTATATTATATAATGTTATATTTTAAATACATGTACTAAAAAAAAATCTTCATAAGGAAGTTGAACTGTTGTCGCAATTTCCTTTCCAAATTCATGACTGAAACTAAAAATACAGCTTATGACAATATTCGGTTCTATTTTCATCTTAGTAGTGATTAATTCATGTCAAATTTAATCTAAATTTGTGGAGATCCTTAAAAAAGACCTTCACCCAACAGTGGGCATAAAAAAATTAAATCTGTATAATATTTACATTCTAAAAAAAAATAAAAATTTCTTCCAACGATAATAATAAAGTAATCACATATATTAAGCATCTTACGCAATCCCATATAACCTTTGCAAATCCTATACAGAATACTAGAATGTAATTTTATTTACACTTTCTAATCGTGTGCCAATGGAGCCGCGCCGTCCACTGGCGTACGTGCGCCGGAGCACGTCTAAGATTGAGTTCCCGGTTCGCGATTTAATGCTCTTTATCATTGTAATTAATATTTTATAGACACATTCATATATATTCTGTGGTTAATAGATCAAGTTATTTTAACAATCGCGATTAGTACATGGAATAAATAAAATTTATTATAATTATTTTATGTTAATGGATGAGTTGCTAGACGCTATTGTCGAATGGAACGTCTCTAGACGTACAGTGGTCGGTCGTAGGTTCGACATCTTCCTGTTAATTGGTTTTGCTTTGGACTTTATTTTTGCGTGGAAACGGTCAAGTCAAGTGTCAAAATATAAAATGACCGTAAGACTAATGTCTTAATAAAATATTTAATTTACGCATTTTTTATACATTTTCAATGAAACGATTTAACCGGATTAATCGCGTATATCGAGTCGACCCGTGACCTTGAGTGACCTTGAGCGACCATAAAGTGTTCGAGACGTCGTCGTTTTAACGCTACTAATCCGGTTAAATTGTTTTATTTAATTTTCTAGATACAATATATACTTTTAAATGAAGAAATGCTTTAATAATTAATATTATAAAGGACCGTCGTGGCGCAGCGGTCGAGGCAGATGCTGTGCCTCAGCGTCAGTGTCTCCTCCTTCCTTCCTTTCTTGGAGAATGAGGTATTTTCCTTTTGTTCGCTCTGGTTCACTCAACACGTATAGCCAATGGCGGAAAGTGAGGAACAGAGTGTCACTAGGTTCCTTCTGACTACGGTTCCCCTCTGCCTAATCAAATATATATATATATATATATATATATATATATATATATATATATATATATATATATATATATATATATATATATATATATATATATATATATATATATATATATATATATATATATATATATACGAGTAATTAATTAATGATATTTAAAAAAATTATAATTACTCGGATTTTATGTTAGTTACCAAATAATTCTACTCGTTTTTCAAGAATTTGATAAATTTAATGCCCTTTTTTGTCATCAGTCATTACAATGAATGTTGCAGGAAGTTTGTTAATCTGTATTTTTTTAATATATCTACATACAAATTTTTCCGCATTCCTCAAAATATATACATGTATATATAGATAGATAAAATTTAGATAAATATCAAATAAATTAATCTCATTTAAATTTTTCGTTTTCATGTTAAGTTAGCCTTTAAGTGTGGTATACAATTTTGACAATAGTATTCTTAAATATATACAAGAATAAGAATTATTTTTGTATAACAACGTTGGCTTCCTATTAAACAAATAAATAAAATTAAATATTATTATTAGATATAAGTACTGTTACACTAGAACAAATTGTAATTGTGATGCGTAACTACTAGAGTCAATATTTATAAATACAATAAAACCAAAATTTACTATTTTAATATGTATGTTAGTTTAAAACTATTTAGAAACTAATTTCATTTATTTGGCATTCCGGTTATCTACATAAGGAAAAAAAAAGCGAAACTCTAGTAAAAAAAAAAAAACAAACATTGGCTATGACGTCTTTCTGTACAAATGATTCATATTTAATGGGAATCCTTGTACAAGCTTTGGTTTTGCAATAAAAGCTCAATTTAGCTTTCTTTTCTCCGTATTGACTATATAAATAATATAGAAGATGAAGAATTCATATATTAATTTGTCTTTAATGTTGGTAAAACCAGCATCACAATAAATTGTGTTGTTGAAATCACTTTCGTATGATATTAGAAAAATATTAATGTATCGATATTATCGTATTAATAGTTTTGCTAAGTCATCGTTTTTAGTGTCTGAGAAGCTTAAGGATAGAAATTATGTATAGACATGATAGTCATGTAAGTCTAATACTAAGTAAAGGGTATATATATATATATATATATATATATATATATATATATATATATATATATATATATATATATATATATATATATATATATATATATATATATATATATATATATATATATATAATTTCCTTTTTCATTTACAATGACATCTAATAACATAATACTCATATAAGATTTACCTTTGTAAAATAACCATTTAACTTCATGTTTCCTATACACATGTTTTATGTACAATTGACAATATATTTATAACACTCAACTCTCTGCTCTCCGCTTTCTGTCGGGACTTCGAAATATTTTATGATGAGTGAGTGGCGAAACAACGCTACGTTTTATCTCAACTGGGTGGAGAAATAAAAAAAAACAATTATTTTCCCCAAATGGGATTCAGACACTTTGGCTTCAAAATCCCTACTAAAATGCAATGTATATATAAAAATAAAATGAAATGCAGTACGTATCTTATAAATATATAATATTAAGAAAACAATGGATATACATACATACACAGTTTTGTATTACTGTCATTATATTTATCAAGTCCATTAACTCGTCTACTGTAGTCTGATAAGCAGAACTGTGACGTCAAACAAATACTAGGTCAACAAGTATAGTCTTTTGAACAAGCGAAATTTTGTTCGAAAATAATCAAATTCTTTTTACTTTTGTGACATTAAACAAAAAACTGTAGTTTGTAGCGTATTTTTTATCTTGTAAGTTGGTAGCTCTGTATGTTAGTTAATCTATTGTATAATGAGGATAGTGGTCTAAATTAAGAAGTGACATTTTTCAGCAAGTGTAACCATAGAGCTAAGAATAGGTCCTCTTTAATTTTAAGAGTGCAATATTTACTCCAATACATTAATCTAAATGAATGTTTATTTATTAACGTAACTAATTATTTATTATTAATTAAAAATATTTCTTAAGCTTAACTTATTTAAATTTATTAATTATTATATATATATAAAGCATATACATATACATTTAGTATTACATTCTAATAAAAACAAATAAAATAATTTATAAAAAATATATCATATATTACTTCGTGGCCACACACGATCCAGCAGATAAATAGAATCGAAACAGATCGCACTGCATAGTAACCGCACTGCAATGATGTATAACACGTTCACTTTAATATTGGTTATATTACTGCAATAAAAATTATATATATACTTTTGTTACTAGCTTCACGCTTTATCCCTAGCAGGGTAGCCTGAGGGAGCATGGATAGCTCTTACGCCTTGTCCACTGTCAATAGCCTCTTAATACATGCCCTCTGAGAGGTGCTCATGGTTTTTACATGACCTTCCTTGTTTATACTATGTTCTCAATTGCCAACTGAGGTCTCCCCCTACCTGTCAAGCACACTAAATTCTCCATAAAACACTAAATTCTCCATTTTTATATTAGCTGTTGAATTCAGTTGGACAAAATATCAGAATATGGCGCTATAGATCTCATACCGATACACAAACTCGACATTAAGGCAAAAATAGAAAGATTTTTAATGAAGAACTTTATTTTTTTTTATTAACTTTACTTAACAAGCCCTATACAAGCAAAAGTATAACTAAAATAAATAATATGTTCAAAAGCTCTTCAAGTGATTTCTTTAAATAAAACTATTTACAAGTGGTGGCGTTATGATGTCGTCACGCGGCAATGAACTCGCGCTCTCTCAGGGGCACGACAATGACGTAGCGCTTGCGTGGTAGCTGACGTATATTATATAGAGATTTGATATTTTCTCGTCTTTCTGGCTTTATGGGAGATAGGCCAAAGAACCTAGTGTTAAAGCACCCCGTTCTTTTTTTACCCTTTTTAGAAATATTGTGTTCCATAGCGGAATCTCATTTATTGATATTTTTTTAAATATAAAAACTCCTGCAAGTAATGATTGCAACCATAACCAACGAGTTTGTAACAGTGATGTAAAAAATTAAAAACATTAAATGTTAATTAAAAGAGAATCTACTAATCGTATCTACATAATATGCTATTTTGAAAATACAAAAATATATAAAAAACTATAACGTCAAAAGCTGTCACAGGAAAATTATGAGTTTATAATTTGGTGTTTATATTTAATTTTATACATCTTTTACCCATATTTCCATATTTTATTGAAAGCAAACAACAAAAACGAAAATTTTAATATGGGTAAAAAATTTGAAAGACCCACCAATCATATTAAAGCCGATGTCATAATATTAGGGTGTAGCCTACCTGGTATAGTCACGGCGCATAAGCTAAAGAAAAAATTCGGCAACACCATGGATATAGTAGTGCTAGATCTTGCTGGAAAACGCGATGCCATATCCAAATGCAACGTGGTATTCCAAGAGGAATGTGACGAGACCGTCGAAAGTACAAATGAAGAGACAGCCAGAGAGATCATAGATAACATAGCGAGACATTTCTTGACGTTGATATCCAAGGATTTCGATGTACCACTTCCAGATGCTATTATTGAGCCAATGAAGATAAGGAGTCAATTAAGTAAATTATTTGAAAACAAAAACGGCACGACCGTCGATTGCGAGAAAAATTTATACGATTTTGACTATTTGAACATTTTAGAGCGTTTCGAACTTAATCAATATCAGACACTTCTTGATGAGAAAATGAAAAATTTGTTTCAAGCCAACAATATAGATGAAGCGCCTGAAAGGAACCAATTGCTTTATTACGATCAGACTACGATGGAAATGGATATTTGTAGATCACTGCTTTTGCCGAATTCAAGAGATATAATGCGTAATATCGTTAGATTGGTTTGTGGGGCGTCTGCTCACACTGTCTCGCTGCTATTTTATCTACACCAGTGCTACCGGGTGAGTACTTCGCGCAACCATATAGATGGAAATAATACCAGGTTTCGTGAAAAACTATTGGGATATTGTAGGAAACGGCTGACCACTAAGCTTGTGAACAGCGTCGCTACAATCACCTTATGCTCCAAGGGTATACAAAAGATTAGCTCAAACGCTGAAGAGCAGGTTATTTTGAAACCATTGATAGGTGATACAAATTATGTTTGCAATTTGCTGGCAATGGCGTTGAAACCAGACGATCTTCACAATATTGAAGTTGAATCCCACTTGCTGTCAGATACAGAGCTCACTATCATAACCAATATGATAAAGGGAAAAACGAAAAAATTTCTGGTACAGTATGAGGAAAAGTTTTGGAGGGATCAAGGCTACAGTGGTGATATTCTCAGTGTTAAGGGACCGATAGTTTGGGCTACTGAGCGGCCCATTATGTCGTCAGAAGGTAGCGCAGAAGCTTACGCCGCGTTAATAGGCTATCTACGATATGATGTAGAAAACGACTCAAAAGAAGCCGTCTTGAAACAACTTGTAAGACTGTTTGGTAAGGAAGCAGCAAACCCAATAAGTTACAAAGAAACTGATATATCAGATATGTATATACCACGGTGTGGTGATTACATAGCTTTGAGAAAGCTCACGTTAAAGCCAAAACCTAAATACGTTGAATGGGGAGCTTTAGATATCTTCGCTGATGGTGATGTAGCTGCAGCTTTAGAAGCTGGGCATACAGCTTTTATACATTTGGTAAGTTCTTTACGTCCTCAAGCTCAAACTTATGAGGACATGAGCGTGATAGAGTGGCCGATTATTTTAAACGACAATCCGTTCCAGCAGATTCTATCTCAAGTGACGATTACAACGAGTTTGCGCTTACTTATGTATAGTGCGGCTGCCTATATAAGTATCAGAATTATTCGTTCATACATGCGTTAGTAAATAGTGTTTGTATTGTTTTGTATTCTTATAGATTTTTATAACGACTTCTTATGTTTGTGAGAAATTAAATGACAAAACTATTTTTATTAGTATTTTAGAACTGTCTTTCTTTTTAATCTAAGCTAAATTTGACAATAGTTAACATATTTGAATTCATTGGAACACGTAAAAAGCTATATTTAGGTTCTTTACATAATTATAAATATTTTTATATTAGAATTATCCTCTGTTAAGCCTACAATTTGAACGCCCCCGTGATTTTATACGGAAAAGGCTTCTGTTACTGAAGCTCAGTTTCATTTATTACGCACTAGTTGGGGCTAGTTACGTCGTTTATGTTGACTTTATAACTTTTCCATTAAACATCAAAATTTTTAGAGTCCACAAAGGCATGTTCAAGACCTTTGGTTTTTTTTTACTTTTACTTTGGCGCCATTTCCATATTCTTTATAGATTAGCTGGTCTGGTAAAATTCCACGGGAGATATGCCAGGCGTTAAGTCATCGGTAAATGTTTATCACTTGTATTAACTTTTATTAAGGAGCCTTTTTTATTTTCTATAGCTTAGCTCGTGTCTATTATAGCTCTATATCAGATATATATCTCTATATTTTCAGCCTTCCCAGGTTTATCCGATTGAAATGCGTCCAGTATTTTTAAATATATGTGTGTAAAAACAATTAGCTTTTCGTTATTACTTTTATTCAACAATATAGTTTATAGATTACAAAAGTTTTCAATATAGTTTTGGATAAGCTTTATTAGTTTTTAAATTTAGTAACTCCAACAGCTTAATGTTTGCCATATACAAAATACAAACATATAAACCGTCTGCTTAGCTATAAACGCTATGACTGCGGATCCGATCCCAACTATTATAAATTTGCCATAATAACAAAAATATTGAACCTCTTTAGTGAAATTTGAACTTGCTACCATCGAGCCACCACTATAGTTTTAATATAATTTATTACAATGTTTTCCCCATTGGGTTGTAGAATTGTAAAGTTTTCCTTGAAATTATGAATTCGACTAGCGTAATGAACACTATCACTCATCAGCTGACCTGTCCTAATTTAGAGCGTATGCTAATAAAGCCTGACCTCTGAGTCACGGCTAACGCAAATAGGTCAAGTTCGACACTTTCAATGGACATAAGGAAGGAAGGATCGTACTTGTATATCAATTTACTTAAAATTAAATATATTATATAAATATTTCATTTGATATATATTATTAATGAAGATTCGTATTTTGTTTGGTTAGAATTTAGATTTAGATTTATGTTTTTAGAGTTAGATTTATGTTTTGGAAGAATTCTTAAGTAAAAGATGTATTGAACCAGAACGAAAGTGAAGAACGAACGAAGTATACTCATATTGACACTAGGTTTTCTCTAACTATCCTGCTATATGCAAGATATGTATGTATGCTGAAAAAAATCCGACCAAAGCTACTTCGGCCCCATGGTCAAAGGGATGTAAGCATATGTAGTGTGCCACGGTGACTCTGACGACAAGTGTTAGGGGTTACATTGAAAGGATTTACGTGATGTGATATAGTCTATAGTTTTCCTCGTTACATAGACGAGCTATGAAATACTAAAAAAAAAACAATTTTAATCAGTAGCTCTTAAGATTAACACACTCAATTAAACAGTCTCTTTAGATTCATATATTATTATAAAGATATCTCACTAACGATCATGATATAAGACTAAATCACGAGTTAAATTATTTTTGATGATGATTTCCTTATACAATATACATAGCAACAAAGTGGCTTGTTATATTGCTATAATATTAATAAGGCGCCAAAGCTATTGTATATAAGTCGAATGTAGATATATATTTTGTTTAACTTCACACTGTATCCTGCATAAAGCAGGGTAAGCAAAGGGAATCTAGTGTTAAGACACTCCTCTTCCCGCCATAATTTAGAGACATTGCTCGTTTTCTCTTACCAGAATGAGAAAATGATAATAAGTTATACCTCAAAGCTAGTTTCGTCCTAATTAAATGATATTACTTAATAAAACTGCTACCACACTGTATATACCACATGTAAGTAGTTATATTTATTTATTAATCTGTTAAATATTTTATCAATTATTAGATATAACACCCTAACCCTATCTTAAAATGCTATTTCCTTTGCCCTAAGGTTGCCTGGCAGAGATTGCTATTTGAGCAATAAGGCCGCCTTTTTACTGTTATATTTATTTTTTGGCTGTTTTCTGGATGTGCAATAAAGAGTTATTATTATTATTCTTTCAAGTGAGAATCGAACCTACAGCCATCTATGTATAAATTGATCGTGACATTGTGCATCGATGACGTTACTTTACTATAAATCTAACTACTTATATGATTTATGATCGACAATAATATATTATAAAACAAATATAAAATTTTATAATATTTTATCGATCATAAATTTACGTCTAATCGTCATCTTAAGTATTAGGTTCTTACAAATGAAGTTGGTGCATTGTCGTACTGGCCACTTTAATCACAAATGTCTCTGCTTTACTTAGGAATTCCAAATTCAAATTTATACAGATATTTACACATGTTTTTGTGTTTCGTTTACGTCATTCATTTGTTTTTTTTTTCTTCTGTTTTTTTTTGTTTGCGCCATAGTCATTCAGCTTACAAAATGGAAAACTTTGAAATATCGCGTTATTTACGAGTACGAGTTCCACCGTGGCACCAGTGCTGTGGAAACGGCTCTAAGGGTTAGGGTTTAAAGAAAACGGGACCCTTATGGGATCACTCTGTTGTCCGTCTGTCTGTCTGCCTGTCTGTCAAGATGCCATTTTCTCCAAATCACGTGGAAGAATCAAACTGACATTAATACCAAATATCCAAGTCGATGACCTCTTGAGGCACAGTAAAAATAAAAAGATTTTTTTTGCATTTTGCTGTTTTTTTGCATCATAAACTTATATTTGTAGTTCATTTCATACCAAACGGATACGGTGGATACGACCACAAATTTGTTTTTTAAGTTTGTCAATTTTTATAAGTAGTACTTTCCTTAGGGGGACCTATAATCTTGAAATAGGTACAGAACCCTCGGTGCGTGAGTATTACTCGCACTTGACCTATATTTTTGACATCATTTGAAACCATGGATGTTTTCGGATTCACTCTAATAATTTTTTATATTTGTATATATAAATCTGCCTTTTAAGTTATCTCTGTTTATGAAAAAATGCATATGGCTTATTTCATATGGTGGGTAATCATGTACGGGATTCACGGGATTCCCCTGAGATCGGAAAGTCTCTATCCTGGGGGATTCCCAGGATTAAAAGCCTAGGAGTTGCTCCATAACCTCCTCTACCTTCCAGACAACTCCCAAAAAGCGGTACAGCTGTTCCGAAGATTAGCCCGGATAAACAGAAATTTCAAAATCTTGTGTGTGTTTTATTATCGTGTTACTTATATAACTAGCAGTATAAGTATAAGCTCATATTAAAACTCAATTATTTTGAAATCACAAACAGACAATTCAATTTAATTTATATATACAGTAGATAAATATTATGTAAGTAAAAATAAACTTTGAGGTCTAAACTCAGGAAGTGTACAAAATAGCGACCGCGTTAAGGAAACGGAAGGCATTGTTTACCGTCATTCCGCGCCACTGGCTTACTTAAAAAATATTTTAAGACAAATGATAAAGAATAGTTGTGTCATCTTGATTTCCGGAATTAAATTGGATCAATGTGATTATTTTATCTAAAGCTTAGATCAAATAGAAGGTTCTACTACTGTCAGTTTTTTGAATTCCTCGAGTATTTGCCTTATTTTCGTACTATATTGTACATTCTCTTGAAATAGTACTGGGTAGTAACTATTCGCTTTGTATTATTAATACACTTGACTTTAAATTAAGGAAAAGACTAAAAAATACAACAAATGTCGAACATAATATCCTCTTTAACATACATATACATACAAACATACATACATACACACACACATACACACATACATACATATGTACATATATTAACATACTTTAAACTAAGTAAACCAGAGTAACCATTCACGTTCAACTGTCACGTCACAATGCTGTAACTCTAGATAGATTGTAGGTCAGTCATTACGTGTCGATTATAGTCGTGGCATATTAATATATATTGTGTAAGCAACTTTCCATTCATATATCATATATTATTGATTTGTATTGCTAACTATTATATATGATGCTTCATTGTATCTGAATAGGAACTGGATCCTGTGGGACGTTTTTTTTTAAATTATTAAAAGTAGGCAAACGAGCAAGTGGGTGTCCTGATGTTGGGTGATCACCGCCACCCATAGACACCCATGATGCCCGAGGGTTCAATGGTGCGTTGCCAGCCTTTTAAGAAGGTTAAGAATGTGTAACATTTTCAATAGCACACTGTCCAAGAAATTTGACATTCGAAAAAATCTAACCTAACCAAAGTTTATTAAAATTTCCAGATTAAGTTTTTTATAAAGCGTAAGTAAACTGTAAGAAAGACGCGCTATTCGAAGGAACTCACATCTATCGAGAAAGACTTCAGGCTAATTTACATCACGTTAATAATTTCGATGTAACCCGCTTTACCTTTCTACTACAGGGGGGGCAGCGATATTTTACTTAAAACATTGTGCGAGTATTTAGACGCCATCAAGCACGCTGTATGTATTAAAAGAACAGGGAAATATAGAATGGAGTGACCCAGCACTATTAATTTACGATATTAAAAAAATAAAAAAATGTGGGATCTTATGGGATCGGTCTCCAATGTGGCAAAATTATTTCAATTCTCCCATCTACACTACATGTTTGTATCAAAAGCTTGCAATTGCTTGATTAAACAAAAAAAAAGCTTATTAAAAATATAATAGACCAATTGGTCATTAAGTCATGATATGATATGTCATGGTATGATAATAAGTCATGGCTGCCCAGTCATCACTTGTCATCATATGCGCCAAAGACCTATTACCATAAAACTGACATAAATAAAAAAAAACTCTACTATCTATCATACCGAATAAGTTATTTTATACTTAGTTCATACAATAAAAATAACTATACGTGGCTAATTAAATTCGTTACAAAATTAACAAGGCGTACGGAGCGTGCCGAATGGTTTGCTAGAGTACTTAGATACTGAGGCATTGTGCGCGTTCATTTATAAATTTCCATGAATACAATGTGCCTGATATACCTGATATACTGTCAACAAAACAGTCTATACTGACAGCTTCCACTTAAAGTTTCAATAAGAGATTATTTACAAATATATTGAAGTTTTAGAAGATAAGAACATGGGGTATGTTATTCTAACTTTTTAAGTATAATCATTGAGGGCTGTCGCGGCGCAGAGGCACACCGTCTGCCTGTAAACACGATGGTTAGTGAGTTCGATTCCCACTAGGGTAGAATGAATTATTTTGTTTTATTTTCAACAAGGCAAAGCTCGGCCTTTAGTTTTTAGCCACTGAACTCGCATGTGGGGAACGGAACGAACCGTTCCATCTGCCTACCCTGCTATGTGCGGGATGAAGCTGTGAAGCTATTAAAAAAAATTATGTATAATATTACTATAGGTAGTGTGGCGAGTCTGCCTGTTTGTTTCTGGTAAGACAAAGGCCTCCGTTGAGTTCCGTCTCGAATTCGGACGGAATGTGGAGAACGGAGTGTCTTAACTCTAAGGTTCTCTCTGCTTGAGTAACTACATGAGAATACAATGTGAAATTTATATTGCTTATTAAAATATATATACTGACACGTCATATCTAAAAGTATCTAATAATAATGTTAAATCAATATCATCTACGTAAAATTCAGAGATCTTTTTGAATGAAAACTGTGTTTGATATAAACAATCAGTTCGAGTAGGTCCAGTGTAACTTCAATCATAATTTTTTTATAATATTATTTACATTATTTATACGTTATTATAATAAATAATAATATTTAAAAAAAAATATTAACTAACTTAAAGATACACAAATCTACATGTACGTTAGTAAAAATTAAAACTTAATTGACGTCTTTGAGTGTCGTGTGCTCTATAAGGGTATCTATAAGGAAAAAAAAAACCTAGCAAACAGTATTACATTTACATAGTACAGTAGCGGCATTTTTGTATGTATAAAATAAAAATTATCACTTATTACGTAATACGTTCGATTTATTTACCTTATAAATATATATAATAAATTATTTAACATCTGTATACACATAATATACTTGTTATATTTCCACTTCACTACATCTTTACGCTTTATCCCGCATGTCAGAGAGCCTAATTTTAAGTCACTCTGTCCTCCATTTACCTCCGGAAGTTTCTCGAATTCGACCCAAACGTGACAAATTCTCTCTTTCTACATAAAGCTGATAAAATAGCCAACATATAACAACATTAAAACCTTATAGGTAATTCCACTAAGTACTTGTGTACACCAAGAATTGTCATGCCGTCCACTCACAAGGCTGGACACTTGACCTCTAGTTTACGTGCTTCGCTTTAAAATCACTAAATAGATATGATTCAAAAACATCTATTGGCTATTGACTAGTTATTGCTATATATCATTCGTAGCACGTATATATATATATATATATATATATATAATATATATATATATATATATATATATATATATATATATATATATATATATATATATATATATATATATCTATATATATATATATATATATATATATATATATATATATATATATATATATATATATATATATAATATATATATTATATATATATATATATATATTATATATATTATATATATATATATATATATATATATATATATATATATATATATATATATATATATATATATATATATATATATATATATATATAAACATTTAAAAGACAAGTTTCTTGTAAAAAAAAACACTTACACAAACAAAACATATTGCAAGTTTCCAGGTAATATCCATTAGTTTCTGAACCAGTACTTCCTAAGATTAACGAGATCAACGTAAGAAAGTCTTTAGCTTTATAATATGGATAGCGACCCGGTTTTTTATTTAAAATAACATTGTTGTTAATTTAAAATGTATATTATATAAAATTATTATTTTAAATGCCATATTTTATATGGGCGGAAGGTACCCATGGGAATTCCAGTATAAAAAGTAGCCTATACATCACTCTACAACCTCCTCAATTTTCTACTAAAAGTTTGATAAAAATCGGTTCTAGCTTCCGGAGATTTGGCCAGACAGACAAAAAGTTTTAAAATATATGTTTGTTTTAGTAACGTTTATATATAACTATTTGCACTTGAAAGAACACAGTTATTTTGAAATCACAAACCAACATTTCAATATCATTTATATGTCGAAAATCATTTGTATGCCGAAGTCGATACAATAAAAAAAAAAAAAATTAATGTGGATAATATAAAAATTGAGCCTAGTTTACGAAATTTATTTACTCAGCTCAGCTTATAAAACTTGTTTTTAGTGAGAACTTTGTGACTCAATTATTAATTGTTATTTAATATTTATTAACTTGTCTAGTATGAGATTTACAAAAGGTAACCCCGTGGGAATCGTATTATAGAAACACATCGCCACTATTATAGACATATAGATACATAAATGGTGAGTTTGGAGGCATCGACCACGACATCCATGCCCGTATAAACGCTGTCTGGGCCAAATGGCGGGAGGTCACTGGTGTAGTCTGCCATAGCAGAATACCGCCCAAGCTCAAGGGACTGATATACAAGAGCATTATCCGACCGGTTCTTTTATACGGCAGCGAATGTTGGCCAACATTATCTCGGCACACTCAGGAGCTTCACGTCACGGAGATGAAGATGCTGAGATGGATGTGTGGCGTTACGCGGTCCGAACGCATACGCAACACATTCATTCGAGGTAGTCTTGGGGTCCGTGACGTAGCGGATAAGCTCCAAGAGCGTCGCCTGAGATGGTATGGCCATGTTATGCGCCGATCTGAGAACTATGTCGGAAGGAAGTGCCTTGACATGTCTGTCCCTGGAGTTATACCTACCCGGACGCCCAAGGAAGCGATGGCTGGATGCGTCGTGACACAAGACATGAGAGCCAATAGATTGTCCACTGAGGATGTTAAAGACCGTGCAAAGTGGAGTAGGCTCAGTCGGAAGGCAGACCCTGACAAAAGCCGGGACTAATGCCAAGAAGAAGAAGAAGAGATACATAAATGGTCGCAATAAGACTTGAATCATTTACCATTACTTTTCTGTCTGTACGACGCAAAATATGAAAAGTGCGTGTATATAAATAATAATTAAGTACTATGTAGATTTATAAATGACCGGCATACAGACGACGCTTAAACAGTCGCTCGATATACATATTAAAATCTACTGTAGCTATAGTAATAATACAAACATTACGTTACTGACGCACGTTACGTTCGTATTAGATATATATTAAAGTACGTTTTAGGTACTTTTAATTAGTGATATCTCATTATTTACCCTTGATAATTATGTTAAGACACTTGAGACTAGCTTATCTAGTGGAGTAAATGCCTCACGCGGGAATAGAACCTGCAAACTCAACCAGGTACTTTTTACTTCAGGTTTTGTTTACATGAGAACCTGTTGTCAAGACAGTCTGTACTCCCGTTTCCATCTGAATTTTAGACATTACGTACTAAGCGGAATTTAACGCCGGGATCACTTTTACATTAAACCCATTTTAAATTAAACTATATCATACATTTTTTAACACATTTCAATATAAAAACATGAATAAATCCATTTAAATTTGCTTCCGAACTTTTTCTTCCATTTCCGGACTTAATTGTTTTTTGAAACATCAGCTGCATTGTTTTTTAAATATCCAATCTAAGTAACAATCAATTGTCAACAGCTTGCCATTTTTTAATTCGAACTGTGAAGGACGCCACATCTGTATATTGTATTGTATGACAGAAAACGTTTGGTAACCGACTGAATAACTCAGTCGACGCGCAGCGTTCTTCACGTTGCCCGGTTTGTTATAGAATAGATATATTAATATAACAATAAATCAATATAACAATAGTATAATAAATAAAAAAAAAATAAAAAAAACAATCCGTGTGTAGAAAGTGATCTATGGCTAGATCGGAATTTAAAAAGAACAAAAATTAAAGTGACATATCGGTGACATTACCATAAACAATTATCCAAACAATAAAATGTCATCCGTTGATAATTTCCAAAGCGACGCCAAAGTGAACGGTTTGAGTGCAACGATTGAGAAGAGCCTGCCTCTGAACGCCAGATATCGTTCAAAAAGTCTTTCTACGGACAAATTAAATACAAATAACGCGGACCGTGCCGCTATATTGGAAGATATCGAAGCCCATTACGTGACCGACAAACTCGAAACACCAAGCTGTTTAGTTAGAAATAAGATAATGCAGTCGAATACATTGGGCGGGTAAGTCGATTTATTATAAGTAAGTCAATATATTAATTAAATAGACCTAAAATCTTTAATTAGACGTAATTTTGGCTAATCTGTATGTATTTTATTATTTTTTACTTGCATTTTTGGGCTGTATAGCGAAAATAATTATTGAAATAATAACCATTTAGGCGTGCGGTTTAAAATTGTAACATCTTTATCGTACAATTGCGGTAAATTTTTTGATATGAACTATGTTCACATATCATTTTTAATTCATTTTATTTTATATATATTCATTTTATTTTATATATAAATGTAAGTACGCAGCTTTTTAGACCTATAGTGATATTGTAAATTTGAACAGTTTGTTCCGTTAAACACGATAATTTTGAAATCTTGTCTTTTTTGATAGTCCATTTATTGAGTCAGGCTATAGGCTATACGATAGACAAGGCTATACAATGTAGCCCACTACCTGTGACCAGAGTCACCTCGTGTGCCATATACGCGTACAATACTCTTACAATTATTTCCATTTGAAAATAAAGGCGCAGCCGCATTAGCTGAATTTACTAAGGTATTTGAATAAAAATATCGGTAGAAGGTATAAAGTGTCCGTAAAATTTATTAGAGCATATAAACAATTACTGACAATAAAACCAATATTTTTTGTTTCTATTTGACTAAGAAATATAATTAATTTTTTTAAACTTTCCATGTTTTTTTTACAATTTTTATATTGATCCTTTTTTAAAAGATCTATCTAATAGTTAATGTCAATTAACAAAAATAGAATTATGCGATACGTCTATTCCTTCTTTGAATTCTAAATTTAAAACATACGTTAAAGGCATCACAGGGATGTGCGATAGATAATATAAACCACGCAACAATTATTTTTAATTTTTAAAGTGTTGGTAACACGCTTACATAAGAAAAACATTTGTAGAAAACGTGAAAAGACGTTGTGATCGGTTCTATTCAAGAGTTAAGTCAATATGTATGACATTTCTATATTATATTTGTAAGGGCCACGAAAGTAGCATTGTTTATATCTATTAAAAATATCAATCCATCAATCAAAAATAATTATAAAATTATTAAAAATATAATAATATGTGAGTCACATAACATATTTTGATATAAAATAACAGTATAGTGTAAATGCGGCCTTATCACCTTAAGTGACCTCGTACAGGCAACCTTTTATTCATAAAAATTTAAACTAAGAAACTATAGTCGGCGGATAATGCATAAAGATGTTTTTGTAGTTCTAAAATATATATATACACATAACATACACATACATACACATTACACACAGCCTATAGCAGTCCACTGCTGGACGTAGACCTCCCCCAGGGTACGCCATAAGGCACGATCTCTCTTATTTGTTTACATAATAAAAATTATTAGGTTCACACTGTGTTCCCGTACATAGCAGGGTAGGCAGAGGGAACTGTAGACTTAAGGAACCTAGTGTTAAGACACTCCGTTCTCCGCGTTTGGAGGTATTGCGTATTGAGTGGTGGAATTCAACGCCGCGCTTTTTTGTATATATACATGATACATGCATAAATACGTATTATATATATATATATATATATATATATATATATATATATATATATATATATATATATATATATATATATATATATATATATATATATGTATATATATATATATATATATATATATATATATATATATATATATATATATATATATATATATATATATATATATATATATATATATATATATATATATATATATATATATATAAGACTACGGAGCGTACTACGTACGTAGCTGCAAATTACACCTAAACGTATATACATAATATATATTCTGTATAAAGTATACATAAGTTACATCGAAATGATTTACATGACGTGATATAGCCTATAGCCTGTACATTTATTGAGGAAACTCAATTAATTACGTGTGAGAAACTACAGTAATTTTTGAAATTCGAACTGGTTGTTTCTGAGATTGTCGTGTACAACCATACAAACTCATCAGCTTCATAATATTAGTATAGATTAAATAAAAACAAGAGATGAATGCACGATAAGGTTTATCCACTTCATACACGCACATAAATAGCTTCACGCTTTATCCCTATCAGGGTAGTCAGAAAGTACGGGGCGCCAAACGCTGCGGTCCCTGCATACCTCTTTCGCCTCGTCCACTGTCATTAACCTCTTCATACACGCTCACCGGGGAGTCCTCATGATTTTTATATGATCTTCCTCCAGTATCTTCGACACTGCGTTTTCTAAGGTCAACACCGAGATCTCCCCTTACCTCTCTGCTTTTGCTTCATATCTCTATCTCTATCTCTCTATTTCTTTTGCTTCATATATCTTTTTTTAGCATTCTTTCATCGTTCTCATTCTCTACGTGCCCAAACCACCTGAGCACGTTCTTCATTCTCACTGTGACATCCTCGCTGATACCTACCATCCTTCAATTATACTGACTCCGTATGTCCTCCTAAGAGATCACAACCCCACAGCATTCATCTTTTAATATATATTTTGACACTACAATACGGCATATAGTTGACAAAAATATTCATATTTTGAATAAAATGTACATGATAAACGTGATTGCGAGTGTTTTATAGTAATTCATTTGATTCTTATGTATAACATACGTATATGTGAACGGAATTTTTTTAATTTATATCAGGATTATTTAAAAGTTATAATTTAGTATAATTTATTTTATTTACATTTTTAGTTCAACATATCAAACGTTTTACTCGTAAGGTAATCTATGCGTCCGCTTATAATTTGAGCACCGAAATTTATGGTACGCTATCTAAAACGTGATGACCGAATCCATATCTATAGCGTTTTCACTCAAATGCCACTGCGCCACGATGGCATCAAATAAGAATGTTAATTGTATAGAATAATCGTAGGCATAAAGGTAGGCTGACCTTCGAGATCACCGTCTCAACGATACTGGAGGAAGGTCACGTAAAAAGTATGAAGCCTCCCCGACGGGCATGTCTGGAGAGGTTAATATCAGTCGACGAGGCGGAAGAGGTATGGAGGAACCTCCGTTCTTTGTCACTACCCCGCCAGGGATAAACTATGAAGCAATTGATGGACAGATATATAAACAAAAAATTTGTATATATGCCATTAATTTATAGACTAAATAGCTATTCATATATGAATGCGTTGTACATGTATATATTGACCGTAATATAATAACACTTAAGATATGTAGTTAATTATTTCATCTATTACGATATAAACAATCAAGTGTCACAACTGTTTTAAGGTTAATGAGTTCACAAATTATATATATATATATATATATATATATATATATATATATATATATATATATATATATATATATATATATATATATATATATGTATATATATATATATATATATATATATATATATATATATATATATATATATATATATATATATATATATATATATATATATATATATATATATATATATATATATATACATATATGCTATGATTTAAATCATATTATATAATAATTAAATGATTTATTTTGTTTCACGTTTATTTTGTTTATATACAGCTTATAACGGGATAGGCAGAGGGGCTCTAGTTTTAAGACACTCAGCTCTCCGCTTTCCGTCCAACTTTGGAGATGTTGTGTGTTAGTGGCGGAACTCATCGCTGAGCTTTGTCTTAATAGCCTATTTCACCGAATGGGAGATAGACCCACAACCCTACAATGAGAAGTTTACGTCGTAAATAATATAGTTTATGTTTATAGCAGGCCTTAAATATCAAATACCCATTAAAATAACCATTAGGCAAATCTAAAGCTTAACTCATCTAGTTTTTCCGATAATTCTAAACCAAGTAGCTGGAGGAGTCTCTGTTATATTTATTGTACCAATTTCCCACTCTCATTATATGATAAGAAGTGAGAACTAAAATAGCTTTGTTGATATAAATACTTTATTGGAACTATATATATTTACTTAGATATTATAAATTAAAATTAGTCGTATAATTATTAGCCCGTCTAATTTCAACGATTGTGACGAAATTATGACTTGATCTTGATATGACTATTATAGGTACTTAGTTTTGTATAAAAATGTAACAACGTGTAATAGCTCAGTTGTCTAGAGCATTTTGACAAATTCCAAAGAGCACGTGCTCATAATTTTAAAGTAAAATTTTCATTTTGGAATTTAGAATACATATGATGCTTAAAATCACAGCTTCACGCATAGAGAGTCAAGAAACGCCGTTGTAAGACATTTAACGTGTTGAGTGGCGGAACACAACGCCGCGTTTTATACTACCTAATCAGTCCAATGATAACTTAAAACATAAAGCTCAAAGAAAAAAAAATGGAGAATTTAATGATATATGGAACATTTAAGATACTCTAAAAAAGAAACGATAATTTTCTTCGAATGATCAATCGATCGTAGGCACCTACCTATGTTAATTATGTATGTCATGATATTTACGAATGCGTTAATATTATAAGTAATTATCATTATTTCTCAATCTTCTATTTTACTTTTTATGCTTAATGACAAACAAGGAGGAGGTTCTCTGTTCAGCGCTTATATTTTTTTTTTCAGTTTTTGTAAATCTCATTTCGACGTAGTCATTCTAAATCCTGAGAAGAATTTTTTATGTGTGTCCATTGATTTCTCAGTCATTTTAATATATTTCTTTTTTTTTTTTTGAAAGAGGATACTGCCTTGGTGGTCCTATTGCCTCCAATTCAGGATCTGATGATGAAATCACAGAGACGCACACTTATGTGTTGAGTGGCGGAACTCAACGCCGCGCTTTGCCTTCATCTTGTAAATGAAAATAATCGAACCAGCAACCGTCTCGTTTACAGTCAGACGCCACTGCGCCACGATAGCCTCAAGAATCAATTGTTTACTAAGCTAGTTAGATAATTATTAACGAGATGATTTAAATCTTGTACGTTGTTATTTTTGATTCATTTTTTCAAAAGGTCTTCGCTATGTTATATTAATAATAGTGGATATACTAATTATTTCACACTTGACAAGATATATTCTAATTTGGTTTCTATTATTAATAATGTTTGTTAAAGTAATAAAAACTTGTTATTGTTTTATTTCAATACACTATGGCGCTATTCTTTACGTTTTTATTATTATTTTGTTATATTAAAAACAACATTAAAAATATTACAAGTAAGTATTAATACATATATAGAAAAAAATTATAATCATACGAAAATATTATATTTATTTGTACATTCATTTTACATATTGTTACTTAGAACTAGGGATCACCTTAAGTCTTACATACCTAAATAAGCTTAGCTTAGCGTCAAGCTTTATCCTTCACGGGCGGAGAGCGGAGCGCCAAACGCTACGGTCCCTGCATACCTCTTTCGCCTCGTACATTGTCATCAACCTCTTCATGTATGCCCTCCGGCGTGTCCTCATGCTTTTGATGTGACCTTCCTCCTTCGATATGTGTTCTCAGAGGTTAACTAAGGTTTCCCATTGCCTTTCTCACCATTCAAATAATTTTAATTATTACACTATAATGCTTCACTATGCTTAATTATAAATTCAGTATGTTCGCTATATCCCGTTAGCAGGGCCGACAGAGAGAACCTAGCCGCCGCTACCGGATACACCAATTCTGTTGCCTGTGATGGTGTGCCTAAAACTAGTACTTAGTCATAGTGTCCCGTTTTTACCTTTTAGGTACGAAACCCTTATAAACAGAACCGTTATAGGATCGTTGTCTGATTGCCTGTCCGTCTGTTAAGACCTCGAAATCGAGCGGAGGTATCAAGTTTAAATTAAAGTTAAAAGGCCCAGGCGTATGGTCCTTTAGAGAGCTTTTTTGGCAATTTGTCAACTTTTATAAGTTGTATTTTTCATTTATGAATTTGGAATGAAACTGGTGTTTTAACTTTTAAAATTCGATACAATTTAGGGCTGTGTTCATTAGGACTGGATGGATGTTAGAATATTTGAAGGAATGGAAGAGCTTTTCAAAAGTTGTAGTATTAGTTTGTAGTTGTTAATTTATTTCGTCTTAAAGCTTATGTAGGTCTCGTTAGGTTCTTCTTCTCAGTCGTCACTCTTGACAGAGTGGTTGTGGATGAAGATGATCCATCAATACTAGATGCAGCAGCCCTTGCAATGAGCCTCCGCTTGTAGTAGTTTGCGTCTCTGGTTTGGTTAGGTTTTAAATATTGCAAAATGGTGGCATCGAATGTAATAACATTTACTTATGATAACCATTGTTGCTCAGTGGGATAACGTTTACATGTAGATGCGACGGTTGTGGCTTCAATCCTCATTCGGGGGAGTAAATTATATCTATTTCAGAGTTCTGGCAGGACAAAAAGTGACATTGAGTTGCACTGGTCCAAGAAATCTCCGAAGTATCTTGATACTATATGGGGGATTTCAGATAACGAACGAGAACCTTCTGACTACAACCTAACCTTAAATCACTTCGTCTTAA